>JBCEWE010000500.1:890000-1106803 GCA_039877035.1 Silurus lanzhouensis
AAATCTCAACATCTTTAGCTGTGCTACATCCAGCTCCACCTCCTGTCTTTTAGTCAATGCCACTGTCTCTAAACCATACAACATCGCAGGTCTCACCACAGTCCTATAAACTTTCACTTTCACTTTTGCAGATACCCTACTATCACAAATCACTCCTGTTACTCTTCTCCACCCACTCCACTGTGCCTGCACTCTTTTCTTCACTTCTCCAACACACTCTCCATTACTTTTCACAGTTGACCCCAGTTACCTAAATTAAGCCACCTTTTCAACCTCTTCTCCCTGCAACCGCACCACTCCACTGCCCTCCCTCTCATTCACACACATGTACTCTGCTTACTCCTACTGACTTTCATTCCCCTTCTCTCCAGCGCATACCTCCAGCTCTCCAGGTTCTTCTTAACCTGCTCCCTTCTCTCACCACAAATCACAATATCATCCGCAAACAATATCATACCACAACTCCTCTCTCGGCACCCTGTTTTACGCTTTCTCTAGATCCACAAACACAAAATGCAACTCCTTCTGACCTTCTATATACTTTCAATTCAATTCAATTCAATTCATTTTTATTTGTATAGTGCTTTTAACAATATACATTGTCTCAAAGCAGCTTTACACAGATAATGTGGTGATGAATACATGTTCTTTAAAAGCGTAAGTTTGTCCCTGATGAGCAAGCCGGTGGCGACTGTGGCAAGGAAAAACTCCCTGAGATGGCATAAGTAAGAAAACTTTAGAGGAACCAGACCCAAGAGGGAACCCATTCTCATCTGGGTTGCACCGAATGTCAACATTTACTGCAACATTTATTGCAGATATACAATGTTGCGGGGTACAGTGATGGTAATCATAAGCAAACTGTAGTCCTGAGTCAGTGTAGAAGACTGTTGACATTAACTACAGTCCAAATCCATCCTCAAAGCTTCTGTTCTTACTCCCTAATTTCATGGAACCACCCAAGGCGTTGATGAGAAACCGTCCCCAGCTGCACAGAGTGGCCTTAAATCGAAGAGAACACTATCCAGAGGCAGGCCTGGACAAAGTGGGAAGATCCACGGAGGGAAGAGTGGCAGGAACAGTGGTCACTTGAACCTCAGGAGCATGTTTACCTCGACCGTCAGAGAGAGAGAGAGAGAGAGAGTGAGAGAGAGAGAGGTTTGACAGGAAGAGAAGAATATGAATTATTATGTGTCCCTATTGTTGTATGAAATTTAAGGGCACTGTGTAGTTGGGGACTTTGGCAAGACTCGCTATGGCAGCATAACTAAAAGGGAGAACCAGAAGGTAACACATACATGAGGGATCTCTGGGACAAGAAACAACCCACCACACCACCATCAACAAAACTGAGTAAACGTGTGAGAGTGAGGGGATGACAGCATACAAATATCCCAGTTCACCAAACACTCTACAGTGGAACCCGGTTATGTCGATGTCCTAGGGGGTCGCCAAAAAGCATCAAGGTAACCGATGATCGAGATAAACGAAAATCAAAATGGCGGCAATATATTAACGTGCTTGAAATTTCTTTATGTACATGATGTGCGTTAATAAATGAGAATGTGCATGCACGTGTTTTTGAAGGGGTTTTTTACACAACAGCGTTGCCGCGATTTGTTTGATGAAGTCATGCTATAAAAATACATACAGTACATGTTTATCTGTCATGAATCCACCTGCCACGCCCCCTTCGGCCCCCTTCAGCGTGTCAGGTGCTTTCTCGGCCGCTTTCTCTGAAGCTCTCGGCTTCAATCGCGCACATATGGTGCTTGTTTATCATCATCACCAGCTCCTATTTAAACTTCCACACTCTCACTGTCCGTTATTGTTGGTATATGTTGGTTCACGGCGGTCGTTGTTATCGCGCATGCGTATCCCGGTACGTGTCTTCCCACTGGCACTCTCTCAACGGCTGCGCTTTTCTTCCCAAAGGGCATCGCGGATTTTCCCCCGATCCTGCCGGTGTTCATTCTATGATTTTGCTGGTCATCACACGTTCCGCGCCGCCAATCGCGGCTTTCGCCTCCCGTTCATCGCATAACATTTAACCACAAAAGGCATATGTGCACTAACAGCAGAGATTCACCAGTATATAATACAACACCTGTAGCAGCTGTAAGACTTGATTTTTCCGCCACTTCAGCGAGTTCTTCTGCGGCTGCACCGAGATAACCGACGTTAAATGGCAATTTTTTTCCCCCCTTGTGCTCGAGATATTAGGGTTCGGCGACATAAAAAAAGTCGACATAACCGATAAAAAATGCTTAGAAAAAGCAAGAATTTGGCGGTTCCACTTCAAAAACATCGACTTAATAGGATTGTCGAGGTATCCGAGGTCGAGATAAGCGGATTCCACTGTATATCCATGATCCCTCCAGATCTGCTCCTTTACCTAAGAAAAATCTGCTGATAAAAGATTTGACTAAATAAATATGTTTTCAGACTTGACTTGAACACTGAGACTGAGTCTGAGTCCTGAACACTGATTGGAAGGCTGTTCCATAACTGTGGGGCTTTATAAGAGAAAGATCTGCCCCCTGCTGTATTCTTCATTATTTGAGGTACCATCAAATAGCCTGCACCTTTTGATCTAAGTAGGCGTGGAGGATCATACTGGTACAGAAGTTCACTCAGATACCGCGGTGCGAGACCGATAAGTGCTTTATACGTCAGTAGTAGTATTTTATAATCAATGCGAGATTTGATTGGGAGCCAGTGTACACTGTTTATAGACACAATAGAATATAGATAACATATCAAATGTTGAAAGTAAGACATTTTGAAATGTTATGCCAAATATCGGCTCATTTTGGATTTCATGAGAGCTAGACATTCCAAAAAAGTTAGGACAGGTATCAATAAGGCCGGAAAAGTTAAATGTACATATAAGGAACAGCTGGAGGACCAATTTGCAACTTATTAGGTCTATTGGCAACATGATTGGATATAAAAAGAGCCTCTCAGAGTGCCACCAGAATTCCCCCAATGCTGCTGCGAAAAATAGTGGAGCAATATCAGAAAGGAGTTTCTCAGAGTAAAATTGCAAAGAGTTTGAAGTTATCATCATCTACAGTGCATAATATCATCCAAAGATTCAGAGAATCTGGAACAATTTTTGTGCGTAAGAGTGAAGGCCAGAAAACCATACTGGATGCCCGTGATCTTTGGGCCCTTAGACAGTACTGCATCACATACAGGAATGCTACTGTAATGGAAATCACAACAAGGGCTCAGGAATACTTCCAGAAAACATTGTCGTTAAACACAATCCACCATGCCATTCGCCGTTGCTGGCTAAAACTCTACAGGTCAAAAAAGAAGCCATATCTAATCATGATTCAGAAGCGCAGGCGTTTTATCTGGGCCAGGGCTCATTTAAAATAGACGGTGGCAAAGTGGAAAACTGTTTTGTGGTCAGACGAATCAAAATTAGTATTAGTAAAGTTATTTTTGGAAAACTGGGACGCCATGTCATCCAGACTAAAGAGGATAAGGACAACCCAAGTTGTTATCAGCGCTCAGTTCAGAAGCCTGCATCTCTGATGGTATTGAGTGCATGGGCAGCTTACACATCTGAAAAGGCACCATCAACCTTGCAATTTCCAACATGACAATGCCAGACCACATACTGCATCAATTACAACATCATGGCTGCGTAGAAGAAGGATCCAGGTACTGAAATGGCCAGCCTGCAGTCCAGATCTCTTACCTATACAAAACATTTGGCACATCATAAAGAGGAAGATGCGACAAAGAAGACCTAAGACAGTTGAGCAACTAGAAGCCTGCATTAGACAAGAATGGGACAACATTCCTATCCCTAAACATGAGCAACTTGTCTTCTCAGTCCCCAGATGTTTGCAGACTGTTATAACAAGAAGAGGGGGTTGCCACACAGTGGTAAACATGGCTTTGTCCCAATTTTTTGAGATGTGTTGATGCCATGAAATTTAAAATCAACTTATTTTCCTCTTAAAATTATACATTTTCTCAGTTTAAACATTTAATATGTCATCTATGTTGTATTTTGAATAAAATATTGAAATTTGAAACTTCCACATCATTGCATTCTGTTTTTATTCACAATTTGTTCAGTGTCCCAACTTTTTTGGAATCGCGTTTGAAATAATTAATGGAATTGACTGACTAGACCTGCTTTCGGACATCAAATATTTTATGTTGGTGTAAAGAACTTTGAATGTGTTACATTTGTGTTAAGTTTTATGTGTGATGCCTAAATTATTATTATAAATAGATGCGGCTCTGTGTCCTCTGCCATTAAGACGGGGCTGGTGTATGTAACTAACTTTCCTTTACATGAAACCACACAGATGGTTACTTCTTCTCTCAGCCTGGCTTCCACTACTCTTTCCCATAACTTAATGGTGTGACTGATCAACTTTATTCCCCTGTAGTTACTGCAGGTCTGCACATCTTCCTTATTCTTAAAAACCGGTACCAGCACACTCCTTCTCCATTCCTCAGGCATCCTCTCACCTTCTCCCCAAAATCTTGTTAAACAATCTGTTAAAAAACTCCACTTCTATCTCTCCTAAACATCTCCATGCTACCGGTATGTCATTTGGTCCTACCATTTTCTCCTTCCTTAATGTCCAACTTCTCATACATCTTCTCATATGCCTTTTCCTTTCCTTTCGCCACATCCCTGCTGCTGCTTCTTGTACTTCTGCCTACTTTTCTTATCTCTCTGCCGATTCCGATTCTGTTTCGCCATCCTTTTTATCCTTATGCTTTTCTGCCCTTCCTCATTCCACCACCCCATCTCTTTGTCTTCCTTTCTCTTTCCAGATGTCGCATCAAGTACCTTTCTAGCTGTCTCCCTTATTACTCTCTCCTTAAGGCCATATCTACCCATCACCTCCTCATCACTTCTGTTCCCTTCACCAACATGCCAATTCAAGTCTGCCCCAATCACCAATTTTTCTTTCCTAGGTACACCATCTACCACTTCATCTAACTCATGACAGAATTTTTCCTTCTCCACCATTTCACAACTCACTTGTGGAGCATAGGCACTGATATTTATCATCAGAAACTCTCTTCACTTCCACTACACTCTTACTGTAGTCTTCCTTCAGGATCACCCCTACATCATTTCTCTTTCCATTCACACCATGAAAGAACAGTTTAAACCTCCCTCTAATGTTTCTGGCCTTACTTTCTTTACTTTTGATCTCCAGAACACACATGTCTTCCTTTCTCCACTCCATCATATCAGCTACATCTCTCCCTTTACCAGTCATAGTACCATCATTTAAAGTACCAACCCGAACCTCCACCTTTTAACACTTTTCCTTTTCCTGCTGTCTCTGCAGAAGACTTCTCCTTTGCTTCTCCTCCTTTAGCCAAAAGAAGCCCAATTTCCACAGGTACCCTGTTGGCTAACAATGCCTGTGACTGGATTGGTTGTTAACCCGGGCCTCAACCGATCCAGTCTGGAATTTAGGTTTGTAATCCGTGTATATAATTTGTAACATTTTATGCTGGATGCCCTTCCTAACACAACCCTCCCCATTTATCCGGGCTTGTGACTGGCACTAAGAGTGCACTGGCTTGTGCAGTCCTAACAGCTGGGTAATAAAAAAAAAAAAGAAAAAAAAAGAGCAAATACAATGTCTATTTGTAAGGGGGGGGTTGTAAGTCAACATCTTTGACTTACGCATTGTTTGCAGACGGAACAAACCTCCTTCAGTTA
The DNA here is from genome assembly GCA_039877035.1 of Silurus lanzhouensis. Taxonomy (NCBI): domain Eukaryota; kingdom Metazoa; phylum Chordata; class Actinopteri; order Siluriformes; family Siluridae; genus Silurus; species Silurus lanzhouensis. The sequence continues at coordinate 895,720 of JBCEWE010000500.1, forward strand.
ATCATCAATGTATGTGTCTGTGTTCAGGAGAGCAGGTAAGATAAATATAACTATATCACTTTTTTCATATTTCTTTCAGTATGGAATTCCCATGGGAGTAGAAAATTCCAGACTGAAAGGGATACGAGGAAAGTGATATCAAAGGAAGAGAATGTATGGGGGAGGGAAAGTGAGAGTGAGAGTTAGAATGACATACATACAGTATAAAGAGAAATATACACAGAGAAATGTTATGTTTGTGGTGCTTTGTAGTAGTAATTTGCAAGTTGTAGCAACTTAATTTCCCATAAAATGTAAATAAACACGAAGACCTCTATATAAGAGGTTATTTTATTTGCTCTGTCAGAACACTCAAAAGTCACAGAAAGCTACTTTACCTGCATTTTTAGATTTGCAGGCATGAGAGCCTGTACTTGTACTGTTCTATTATAATGAAGTGAAAAATACTATAATATCAGTGTATCTTGACCCCTTTGGCTGCTATTATGGGTTTATCAGCAATGGCCATCAGGCTAATGAAGGTAGATAATTTTTATGTGCAAAAACACATAATAGATTAGATTTTATGAGTTACCCATTTCTAATAAAATATGCAAACTGTAGTTTGTAAACTGTAAAGCTAGGTGAAAAATTACACAGATATCACACACTTCTCCATTACTTAACAGAATGTGAGACCTATAAAATAGATGTTGCAGCAATGGAGAGTCGAGCAGTGGCACACTGCAAAGGTTTTATACAGTTGACCTGATGGCCATCATCTACCGTCTTCTCTCCCGTAGAAGACACTGCTCTGTCCCCCAGGTTTGATAAGGATGAAGTGGTGCCTCTGTATCCTGACAAAGATGTGCCATGCCTCCATGCCTTTTTGAGGATGTGCCATGCCTGCATGGCCTCTTGAGGATTTCGCCGTGCCTCTGTGCCATGATGTGGATGTTGCTGTGCCTCCATGCCCTAATGAGGATGTCACTCCGCCTGCCTGCTCTGCCAAGGACATCGTGCTGTCTGCCTGCTTGGCAGAGGGTAGGAAAGCATTTGTCTTTCCATGCTTCTTGATGTTTCATGCTGTTGATTTGCTCATGCTCACATTGCTTTTTTTGTTCTTTGATTCTAATTATTTTGTGTTTAGTTTTTAGTATTGGTATATTAGATTTGCACAATAAAAATAGATTCTGATCTTGCATCTATTATGCCTCCATTACTCGACACAGAAAGATACAGTATAATCTTCTGATATATGAAATGTTTTACAGCCATAATGATTAGTTATGGGCAAGGTCATATCACTTCCAACACACTGTTTGGAGCAATCTAATATACAGAATGGCTGCTAGGTAGAGGCCGTTAGGCTTGAGCACATACTTAATTTTACTACTACTTCTAATAATAAGACATTATTAACCTCTTGATAAAAAAACCTAGGCTTCTAGTGATGTCGTACCTGAATCAGTCCACCTCTTAATCACATAATTATTATGCCACAACTATTAAACCATCAATATTATATATAAATACAGTATATCTCAATTAAATCCACACAAATATATTTGAGCTTGTGTATTTGCTACAGAGGCGGTTTGATAGCTCTGACTAGTGTGCTCTCTGAACATCCGAACAAAGGATGTGAAAATCCTGACGTTATTGTATGCTAGAAAGCCCTGGAGTCGCGAACTTGGAATCTGATTGGTTAAAACAACACCTTTTTTCTGATATTGCTGATTCTGAAGGCCTCATGGCAGATTTCTTTGACCCTAGCAACATGTGATGTGAAAATCTGATTTGATAGAAACTTCAGCATAATCAGACACTCATAGAAATGAGAGAAAAGCTATGAATTCATGGGAATAGACTATTGACTATATAATAATTAAATACACATTTATGGACAAAAATAGATTAATATGTAAGTCAGTAATTTTAGTCAAATTTAGACCAGCAGTAACGGCCTTGCAGACCCTGACAACCCACCAAATGTTAAGCAGCCAACTAGAATACCACAGCTACCATTTAGCAAAAGGCTAGCCTTACAAAATACTAGCAATCAACTTTTTTACAGCAACTGCCAGCTAGCCAGCTAGATTTCTTCTTACTTCTTTGGAGTGTTTCTCAGATCAGAAATTAAATTCTCAAAACTACTTGTTAAACCTACACATCATTTTGTCATTTGTGTTCATCATAAGAACATTTATTGTTGCTTTGATCAAATTGCGAGTGTTTTTACATTCATTTAACCTGTTTCCTACATTATGAATTGTTTGTCATGTTGATCAAAATATATAGTACTGGTTTCACCTTAATAGTATTAACCCCCAAAACATCTCAGCATCAGTTCATTGCATAAGCCATTGAATGCAAAATGGTTAAACCAGTTTTCATCATGTCATCTAAAATTTCTATTAAACTTTTTTTTGTAAATGTGACTTGTGAATTGGTTGAATTGATGAATTGTGCAGATGAATCTTGAATGTCACTAATGAAGGAGAGTGTTTGGCATCAAATCAACCAATAATCAACTAGTTCTCTAAAACAGGTCAAAGGTGAATCTTGTGAACCTTCAATTGGAGAGTGTATACAGACAGAGCGAAACAAAGAATTATTAATTCTAAAAATGGATGAACAACTAAGAAACAAACGCTCGTATATGACGGTAAAAGTGTGAATTCTGTCCGGTCTCTTGCAATCAATATAACAAAAGGAAGTCAAATTTTGTGCATTTTTAGTCACTGTGATCCAAACCATAGTTTATATCATGAAATCGTGAAATTGTGTGCCGTCATACTGACAACAGGACTAAACATTTTGATGATCTTGTTTGTGAACAATGACAAAGGGACTTTTAATTTTGATTGGATTGACAAAATAAGAAGAAGAAGAAGAAGAAGAAGAAGAAGAAGAAGAAGAAGAAGAAGAAAAAAAGAAAAAGAAGAAGAAGAAGAAGGAGAAGAAAAATACTATATATATATATATATATATATATATATATATATATATATATATATATATATATATAGGTTTTTTTTTTTTGTTTGTTCATTTTATTTTAGAATAAAATCTATGAGCTGTACTGCAGACACAAGAAACATGGTACAATTTAATCCATTTTTTTCATCCCTCAGTGGTTATGGCTTAGGGTCACTAATCAGAGGGTCCTACTCTAACCTTCAAGGGGTCCTTACTAACCTTCTCTGCTTCAGGGGTCCAGTAACACTAGCAATGTGGGATATGTAAAGAAAGAATTTCAATTTGCTGTAATCTATATGTAACATGCAACATGCAACTTCTTTCAATATCACATTACTAGCCTTTAAACACTGTTCTACACAATCTACAGTATCTTTACATATCGCCTGAAAGTGGCGCACTAGTGGCATCTACTGGTACCGTTTACGAACTACATATTATATTAGAACGTAACTCGTATAAAATCTACAAATATTTCCAAGTTGTTGCTTGTAAATGTTATCGCCTTGACAACTGTTGACCAGATGGTCCTGCTGATAAACTCATTGTAGGAGTTAGAAGGTCAGGGTTTAGACTAATTCTTGATAACTGATAAGGACAAGCATGTGTTGAGATGTGAAATGTTGTATTATCTATAAGATTTTTATATTTAAATGAAAATAATAAATATAAAGAAAAGTTATAATTTATTTCACTGTACAATTAACAGTTTAATTTTTCATGTCTCATTGTTTCTAAATATTTTATATTTATTATATAAAATATAATAATACCTAATTCAATCTGCACTACAAAGATTTCTTGAAAAGAGTGCAATGCTAAAAAAGGAGCTGTATCAGCTTGGAAAAGAATGTGTCTTGACCAGATAGATCAAGAAAATCAGTGCAACTGGTTAGAATGTACCAAGTAAAGAAGTGGCAAAATTAAAACCAACGCAACACATTTATTGACGCCCTTTCTTTACTCAGATATAAAAAACAAATTGGACTTAACCAAAATCCGCATGATGCACACATCCGTCTTCATGCTCTATGTTTAATCTGGTTTCACTAATAATAAACATAAATTTGCATAAAGCATCCATATTTTGTCCATGCCCATGTTGATTAGACTATTAAGAACTTGAAAAGTATTAATTTAGGGTACATTTAGAACAGATACAAAATATGCAATTAAGTTGCAATTCATTAAGAGTTAAATCATGATATATAATGTCATTTGCATTTATGGAATTTTCTAGAGCAACACATGCTGATCCCATTTATAATAATGAGCTTGCTAAAGTACAGCTTGGTGAGATTTACAATCCGTCACGCTCCCTGATATCTCAAAACTCGGGACTTCTAGTAGTTCCTAGAATTGCAAAGTCCACTAAAGGTGGTAGAGCATTCTCACATTTAGCTCCTTAACTTTGGAATAGTCTTTCTGACAGTGTTCAGAGCTCAGATACACTCTCCCAGTTTAAGTGCAGATTAAAAATGTATCTTTTTAGCAAAGCCTACACATAACACACATCACATATCATAGCCTTGTCTCCAGTACATTTGATCACATGCACATTATTAACTTGTGCTGTTAATATTATAAACAGCAGCTACGCTAATTCCTCGCCACTGCTTCTCTTTCTCTACCCTTCCTGAGGCATCCTGAGGTTGCGCCAGCTCCAGTCATGTCCCACCTCATGAAAGTTGTGGACCTTTAAAGAAGTAGATGTCGACCCCGCAAACATCCCGAACCATCTAGAGACGTACCAGTTCCAATTGAATCCCACTTCATGTGGAGTTTGGACACTGGACCTTCTTGAGTGTTTAAAGGCTCTGGCATGAGAAGCTGGTTTTGGATCTGTGATGATCGCAAATGTTGAGCTATTTTATGAGTTGCTCAGTAGCTCCTAGTTTTATAACCACAAATGACTGTAAAAGACTGTAGAAAGAAGATTACTCATAATCTTACACTCCAGTGCTCATGATAGTTCTCTCTCAAGTGTTCTGTATTGTTTAAGACTATAATCACACACTTGATGTCACTCAAATGAGGATGAAATCATCTAATCATCAATAAGATTATTGCTGTAAAGCAAGTTGTGCATAGTTTCCACTTGGAGAACCTGCTCATGCATTAACTTCAACATAGTACGTACAAAAAGTATGATTATATCCAAATGTGTAGTAATACTGGACCCTGTCAACCAGTGCTGCCATTTTGAAAGAATTAAGAATGAAATGTGATCCACAAATTTGGACAGATCAGTACAGACATGTACAGACATGTCCTCACACACAGACACGTCCTCACACACAAAATCATTGAACAGGTTTCCCTTGTGTACAGAGATGTACACAGCATGATGAGCAAAGGTCTATTCAACAAGTAGAAATACATGAGAAAATGTTTAAACATATCTAAATTTAATGTTATAAAGTTTACTATGGTAAAGGGACAGTCAATTTTATGCAGAATAATTCAAAAGCCATGCTTGTGTACTTTTCAGAAAAGTCAAACATTATTTTAATTAAGTTATTTTTTTACGCTATTGAAAAAATGTAATGAATCAAAATTATCCATATTCATCCACTGGCGGATGTCCTTTACACACTCCTAAACATTGTTAAGCTGATCTCTCTCATCTGGCTTTGCTAAAACATACAAATGTGTCTCATCAGCATAGCAATGGAAGCAAATACGTTTGCATATAATTTAACTCACAAGTAGCATATATAAAGAGAAAAGCCGTGGGCCTAAAACAGATCCTTGCAGAACACCAAAATTTACTTTAGACCGTGAAGAGTCTCACATCTCACAATCAACAAATAGATAACAATCAGTCAAATGAGACCTAAGCCAGGAGAGAGCTTCTTCCCTCATTCCAACATTTTCTAGTCTAGCAAGGAGGATATTGCGATCAATAGTGTCAAAAGCTGCACTAAGGTCAAGCAACACAAGCAAGGAGACACAGCCCTAATCAGAGACCAATAGCAGGTCATTTACCACTTTAACCAGCACTGTGTCTGTGCTGTGATAAAGCCTTAATCCTGACAGATATATTACTGACTGATACTGATACATATTCCCAAGTAGGTGTGAACATAACTGCTGTGCTACACCCTTTTCTAAAATCAGAGTAATGGATAATGGGGAGTTTTGATATTGGACTTTAGTTGAACAGTTGACAAGCGTCAAGGGTAAATCAGTTCAAGTTCTTCTAATTATCTGTTTGAAGAAACTTGTAAGGTAAGTGGTCAAAAATACAAGTTGATGATTTTGATGCAGAACTAAATTTTATTAATTCACTCTCTTGAGTAGGAGTTAAACTTTTTAACTGATTATCTGTTATAATTATGGTGCTACCTAGAGTTATATTTAAACAATACATTTTATTTAAATTAATTCTGTATATTTTGCCTTATATTTACAATCCTATTATTGAAAAAGCTAATGTTAATTTTTCAGTTTGGTCCTATGCTCTAAAAGGTGATTCTATATTTAGTTATTTTTGCTACACCTGTTTACACACTGTATTCCAGCCATTTCCTGGTACCAAAATGACAAAAAAACCCTTTACTTTTAAAACAGATGTCAATTGTATTGCTGTAGTAATATTTGATAAAGTCTCGATAAATCTAATTTCCATGGTCATCTGGAGGCTAAAGCTGTGGTTTATTCACACCCAATCTCTCATAAACTGATGACAGCAGTAATACAACTCTAGTCACAGGACTAACATTAATCTTAGTTTGGTCTTCTTAGATTGGTCATCCCCTTGTCCTTCTCCTCCCACTTTCTTTTTTAAGAAAAACTTGGTACTTTAAGATAAAGCAGGTTTTTATAATCCATCATTCACCATAATACATTACAAGATAATAGCTACCAAATGTTTATGTCTAGGACACTTCTAGGAATTTAGATAAATCTTTTCTGGGTGACTATTAACATTCAATAGAATCTGAAGAATCTGAATTTTTATAGTGATGTGCAAATGCAAAAGACAGAAGCATATAAATCATTTTAAGGTCTTATCAAGGTTAAGATAAGAAAAAAGCATAAAAACAAGAACAAGCACAAAACCATTGTTACAAAAAAAACAAAAACAGACACACAAATAAGTGAGGAAGAATGACACCAGTGATTCATAGTGATTGGGTAATTTATCTTAATCAGATAAAGAATAGAAAAAAGGAAAATAATCCCACAGTGCCTAAAGTTTAACCTTGTGGGCCATCATTAATTTTAGACTTACATGAGATTTGATGGTTGACGACCTTCTGTCGGCCTTAGGCTGATCACAATTAAATTATGCATTGAAACAGGTTTTATCTGTTTAATCTAAAATTTAAACCCAATACAATGTAAAAAAAAAAATCTGAGTAAAATAAAGGATGTCACAAATAAATGTGTTGCACTGAAAGTTTTAATTTCTCCTCTTTTGAGTTTTAGGACCTTCGGTCAGCCTTAGGCTGATCAATCACAATGAAATTATGCAACAAAACAGGTTTTTATCTGTATAATAGCAGTACAGTAATCAGTATTTTATTCCTTCTACAGCTTAAACATGTTCATGCACTTTGACATTAACTGTTACTTGTGGATTTAGATGGAGCTGTGAAATCTAGTAAAATTCCACAATGGCTGACAGAGCAGAAGAAATTGATTTTGTCGCAGATATACTAACAAGGCCATTTACAAGACAAACTTTTCAAGAACAGTTGGACATTGTGAGGAAAAGTCAGACAAAATAGTTCAAAACAGCTTTCAGCCAATTTCATAAACCATTTATACTTTTGTGTTTTGTTTTCCATATAATTTGCACATAAACACAGATTTGCCCCAATTTCCACTCCACAGGAAAACCAATGCACAAAAATGTATGGAAAACCCGGGATCATTTTATTGACGCTTCTGCTGGAGATGTATGATGTATGTAGGAGGTACAGATTTGGCTGCAGTGAAAGGAGTGTTCTTTGGGTGTCTTGCTTTAGAAATGGCATTCCTTTTGTCACAGAAAAACCTGTCTGTGATGCAGCACTCTGTTATACTGCATTTCTGTATCATATTGGTGGTCTAGTGGTTAGGATGCGGCACGCTCACCGCTGTGGTCCGGATTCGATCCCCGGTCAGGGAACCGACCCCAGCCATTAGGGTTGCACAAGCCAGTGCACTCTCAGTGCCGGTCCCAAGCCCAGATAAATGGGGAGGGTTGCGTTAGGAAGGGCATCTAGCGTAATGTGCCAAATCAAACATGTGGATGATCTGCTGTGGCGACCCCTAATGGGAGAAGCCATAAGAAAGTTTTTGTTTTATTGATGGTTTTTATAGCCGTCATGTCATAATGATGATATTAAGACCACTGATGTCCTAGGTGTGAAATGCACGGCCCAACACTGCAGTTCTGTATTCAGCACTTTAACAAGTTAATGCTTTGTGACATGAATTAAGGACACCACTTGTTTAATTTACTTGTGGATGTAGATGGAGCTGTAAAATCTAGTAAATGCAGTCCATTGGGCTGTGAGTCACTGGGCCTAGTATAGCAGCTTTACTGACCACAGTGGAAAATGAATTAGCTGCCTAGGTCAATCCTCAAACATTAACATTTATATTTCTATGTTTATTAACCTAAAATGAGTTTAACATTGTTGAATAGTTGGAAGCTGCCGGTCAGGTGCCTCCATTTGAAGCGTCACGCGCCTGTCATGTGACCTAAACTTTTGCAACTCACACATCCGGTTGTGCGTGGAAGAAGGAATAGAGAATACTTGCGACTCAGAGAAAAGGATTTTCTTCCCTATATTTTTAAACCGGCTTTAAAAAAAGGCACAAAACTAAAACCGAATCTGTTACTATTGTTTTCCTTTACACTTTCAAACTGCTTATAACTTTGCAGGGGAATTTTTAGACATGTCGGCGAACAGTTTGTCGTACAATGACCAAGGAGGAACGGAGATAGGCGTGGAAATGAGTCAGGAGACCACGCCGACCACTAGCTTCGGTCTCTTCACCAGCGACTTTAAAAAGTAAGCCAACAAAAATAACAACTATTTTATTTGTAATTTTTTACGCTCGATGTGATTTTGTGCGCGTGCGTGCGAGTTGTAGCTGCCAAAAGCTGCCGCGTATACACTGCTGACGCGCATGCGCCGGAGGAACGGCGGTTTGGCATCGCTGTGTTCGAAATAGAAAACTGGCAGCATTACAGAGAACTGTTATAAATATTTAACATCTTTAGGAGTATTTATTTTCCGTTTTTAAGAAAGAAACCACTGGATTTGTCTATACGGTGCAAATTAGACACACCATGCTTCAAGGTCTGACGTTTTGGAAAGAGATGTGATGTTTTGGTGGTCCCATGTAGTCATTACGAATCTGGAGTAATGAAACATGTTGAGGAAAATAACTGTATCTGCATTATTATGCTGGATCCTAATGGCTTATTGTCACTATTTTAGATGTGTCAAAAGAAAGAAACAGAAAATTGAAGAAACAGGAATATTATCTGCTCATTTGTGTTGAATCAAAAAGTTTGGGCAATTGCAGAGACAGGATGAAGTTTGTCCTGTTTTCAATCCCAATGTAAAATTAAAGTCCTTAAGCTAAAATACAAAGAGTCTAATAAGCACAGTAATGGTGTAGTGGAATGAAGAAGCATTTCTTATCCATGCTGATGCTCTTTCACATATTGCTATTTCCCCCCTAGTGCATTTTGTCAAAGAAATATTTGGACAATTATTAGATTTGGTGTATCTATAAACATGGATGGTTATGCACAAACAGCAGATGCATAGATGCTGTTTGATGTGTAGGTCAATGACTTTAGACTAGAATTGTGGTAGATTAATTAATTCAAGATATACAACATTAAATGCACTGTGAAGAGAACAACGGCTGCAGGCTGTATGAGGGTTTGCAGGGTATTTTATAAAAAGCCCCTCATACATCTTTTAATTCCATCCAGTACAATCCATCTTCTATAGCAGGGGTCACCAACATTCGCCCCCGCAAGGACCACGTGAGTCGCCCACGGGCCTTTTCTAAAAATAGCTCACCATAGCGCCACTTAATAGTGAGCTGCATCGATGTTTTTTTTTTTAATTACACTTGCATTGGTATAGAGTTATATAAGTTACATAAATAAAGTTTTGCATATTTAAATTTGTTTCCTACCTTGTTAAATCATTGTTGATAATTATTGTGAGAAATCATTAAGATGATCAGTGACTTCACATAGATGAATATCATTAATTATTAATAATAACAACATATAATTAAAGGTAAATTGAGCAAATTTGTTATTTCAGAAGTTTGTATTAAACTGGTAGCTCTTCACATTAATCGGTACCCAAGAAGTAGCTGTCAGTTTCAAAAAGGTTGGTGACCCCTGTTCTATAGAGAGAGGATGCTTCTTTAATTCTGTTCAGAGACACAGTTTTCCCTATTATATATTCTATATAATATAATATTATGTTTAAGGTGAGAGCCTTTACCCTGGATGGGATGCTGGTCTATGTACATTTACACATTCATGCCCTCAGTAGTGTATCTGCCTATCTTACTGTTTTTAGAGCGTTGGGGGAAAAAACCTATGCAAACCCAGAGAGAAAATAGGAACCAATAGGAACCCCAGCAAGGTGCCAAAGTAAACCTTAAAAAACTAAAAGCATCAAACTGTGATTACTAGGATTACAATACATTACTAAATACTGGATATTACATTTGAGTGAAAACGCTTTCTTCATTCTTTCATGCAAGTAGACTTCGTTTATAATTGTATACTTAGTTGCGCAAAGATTGTTTCCCTCGGCACATATTGAAACAGAGCTACACACGTGTTCTTTTTTATTTATTTATTATGACTACAGTGAAACACTTTAGTGCTACTTTGTTCTTGTTTCAGAGATTTTTTTTCTTTTCTGCTCCGAGTCCTGTGATGCTGCCCCCTAGCGAAAAAAATCTGTTAGTCTTTTTATTTGTATAAATTGTTTTATATTCAAGATATTTATATAATATATATAATATGAGCAGCAATAATTATACTACATGGACACATTTATTCTGTTTCTAGAGGTCATTTATGCTTAATTTACTGTATATCTTGAGTCAATATAAGTTATACAGAAATGTTAATAATGAATAAATTGATCACTTTATACAATGAGCGATGAAAAACTCATAATTGAGTTTATGATTAGTGCATCAAAACATTAATATAAAGCAATGCTATTTCAGTATTACATTTTATAATAAAATGTATAAAGGATGTCAACAGTGATTTGAATTTTAACAGATTAATATATACTAAAAATAGAGTGAATTGTGAAGGCCATATACATGTGCTTGTGTGGGTTACTGGCCAGTAGGGTGCAGTAGGAGATAAGTATCGTTAATATCACTTACAGCCCAAAACAAGGGATCGGATTTGCTGATGCTGTGCTACTTTTGTGCAAGTGTTTGCATGTAGGTGACAGTAAGCCTAAGTAAATATATTTCTTTGTGGAACAGGGTCTTGAACAAAGTCGGGTTTTACAGGCACTGTATTGCTGGATTTTTATTTTTCCCCCTATGCTCCCTAATTCAGTATGCTTTGCCTCAAAACATTGAATGTGTGAAGTGATTTGTGTGGAAACAGATTAGATTTGGAGATAAGGAAATGTGAAAACTGCAGCACTGTGCTGATGTGATAATCTGTGTTTTGTCTGAGATGTTGTTGTCAATTGTTTCAAATGAACCGAGTTGTGCTAATAAGATAAGCAGTGTAATATACGCTGATGCGAGAGTATGAGACGGGGTATAACGGTATACAAAATTCACGGGTCGGGTAACGGAACTTACCTCGATTTTCAAGCCACGGTTCGTTTAGATTTCAGTACGATTAGGGGGAAAAAATGTAAAACGCAAAATTGCTTGTTTTTTTATTAACGCAGTTTATTATTATGAACATTTGTGAACATCATACACCCTATTTGGGTTATACAGATGTGTGTGTGTGTGTGTGTGTGTGTGTGTGTGTGTGTGTGTGTGTGTGTGTGTGTGTGTGATTTTCATGTAATATTTAATTTTCTAAATATATGATCTACTTAACTGTTCTACTTATTTTAGCCTACTTTAACAAATGTCTTTCATTCACTCCCTCAATATGTGGAATTGTCAGGATTTTCTCCATTTAAGAGAACACTTCCTGGTTAGCGGCTTACGCTAGCGATATTCATTCTATAGCGTTCTCATGTATGCTCAAAACAGCGCTAACTCTAGTTGTTGTTATTTATTTATTTATTTATTTTTAAATACCCCTGGCATTGTTGTTTGTTTTCAAATGTAATAATAATAATAATAATAATAATAATAATAATAATAAAAATCTTCACTCAAAGCACGAGGTCGAGACTAAACAAATTTACGGTCCGGAAGTTAATTAGTTCCTGAGGGAACTCGGATTTGTTAACTATGTTCCGCACGTAAAAAGAATTGCATTCGTTGCGAATACGTGTACCGTTTCACCCCTCGTATGAGAAAGTAGTTCTCGACAGCCATCAGTGGACACCTATGCATAACAATATTACCATGAAACCAAATAAATATGAATAGTTAATTAATATGAATAATTATTGTATTTGCATTGTGAAATATATAATATAAATATAAAAATAATATAAAATAAACATTTATTTCAAATTACTAATTTTAAATTTCAAATGATAAAGAATTCAATGCACTCTACTGTGTTTTTTTTTTTGTTTAGTTTGAAATGATTTGAAACTCTGAGCCCTGCGTACGCACAACAGGGAAACATAGAAGACATTTCAAAGAAAGACTTGGCCTTTCTATTACAATACTTTCACAGGAAGTTTCTTTAGTTTAGCGTATCACAAAATAATCATACCGCAGTGCATCATTTTCTTACAACGGCACAAACGGGTCTCATTTAAAAACACACAACCTTTGTTCTGCACAAAAGTACACCTAAAATGGGGCTGGAGACCTGCGTATGCCACTTTCCATGCAAAGGTTGTGCGTTTATAAGTGAGACCCCAGATCGGTCCAGAGTTTAGCGGGTGGTGCATCAGTAATAATGGTCCGTGGGGAAATGCAATACTCCATGTGTAGTTAAATTGTCTAAATGAAGCATTGAGGCGAATTATTTGCTTTTTTCGTTTTCAAATTACTCAAGTTACTCGAGGAATTATTTCAGCTCTACACAACACCCCAGAATTTATCCTGCTGCATTTGGCAATATTCAAATCATCAACGTTATAAATGGAAGCTAGCTTCATTGGCAGGAAAATATGCCCGTATGTATTTAATTTGGCAGGCATGTATCCTCACACCATAAAAAAAAGTGTTTTGCTTTGGCTCTTTCTGTCATAAACCTCACTCTCTCACGTTCTCCCTTTTACTCTTAGCAACTAGACATTTTACTAAGAAACTAAATAGTGAAACTCCTCTGCTATGAAGATTGTTCTGCGTTGATAATCTGTGCATTAAACACTCACAACCGAGACTCCTTTAACAATTGTTAACTGTTTCCTAACAAAAAAAAAGTTCTTGATTTTACTTTGGTGAAAACCAACACATTTTCTTCTATCTTCTATCGTTTATTAGTCCTCTGTCATATAAGAAAATATATTTCTGTGCCATTGTAAGAAAATAATGCTCCTGAACTTCAGAGAGATGCGTGTAATTCTGTAAATGACTTTTCATTATATGAATTTATTCGCCTACTGTGGTCAGTAATCTGCTGGGACATTTACTAGGTACATTGACCATTGTGTTGGAGAGGAAGGTGTCATGCTAGCTTTTGGTGCTTATCAGGTCTTGATTAAAGCTCCACACTTCCTGTTAAAGGGAGGAGAAAGTAAACTCGGTCAGTAAAACTGTTATAAACAAAACTGCAAAGAAGGTGCCTGCAATCATGGAATCTTTTGGTTTTTACTTCATGTTTGGGTTTGTTTTTCGGATTCTAAAAGTTAAGAATGGCAGGTTTTCTCGAAAGTAAGAGTGAGCAGTTAATGGTTAACTCAAAACTGGCTGAAATGTAAATTAAATATTGCAGTCTGCTCATTGTGTAACACAGTTGGTGTAGTTTTGCGAAAAATCTAATTTGGAGTCGAACTACATGCTTTAAAAGAAGTACTGTTTGATTAGGAATTTGACCTGAATGCTTGACTGTTCTTGGTGTCTCCATTCCATCCTGTGAATTTGATAAGGAGTGATGGGCACACAGTCCAGAGTTCTCCCGTCTCACATAGTGCGATTGGATGTATAGTCACATATAAGTGAGTAGCCATTTATAATATTCTGTTTAGCTTATAAGTGAGGAGGCGAGTAGACGGAGCCCCTGTACATACATGCAGAATGCAGTTTCGACTATTGCTCTAAAGAATTTCTTGGTTAGGGTCCAGAAATAAATTGGGACTGTTTAATGTCTTTGCTACACTTTTCAGACTAAAGACAGAGTAAAAACGATCAGTTCATACTTCCTTCTGTGTAATTATTCATTTTGACTGAAGCAAAAAGCGAAATTTGTGACTTCAAGTGAACCAAAGAATTTTCTCTGGATGGTGTGTCTGTGGATTAATGGACAAGATGAACAGTGGTTTGTCTGGATTCTACTCTGAAGCACAGAGTGTTGTGCATAAAGTTCTGGTTTCTGCAGAGAATTTGCAGCTCACTCTGAAATCGGACCCCAGCCTCGAGGAGCACACTCTCAGCTGCCACCCTGGAGGCTTTCTGGAGGCAAAAAACACTGGGTATTAAATCTAAAATGCATTTGTGCACCCGGTGTAATTTGTGATATGTAAATGTAAAATGTAAGTTATTCTCGCACTCTTATTGATTTTGTTTGCTGATATCTTTGTTTAGGATTTTGTGAAGGGGAAAAAATTATTTGCTTTATTATTTGTTATACCATGGTGTGTCTAAATACTTGATTCTGATTGGTTAGAAGGTGACCTTCAAGCTGTTAAATGCACAGATATCATGGGTCAGTTTGATCATTGTTCTGAATAAATACCCTTCTTTAAAAACAACTGCAACCTTAGTAATAACACACAAAGTGAGAACTGGCATGGCACAGGTGCAAATAATCCCTAATCACCCCCCCTTTCTCTCGAATAACCTTTTCTTTTTATTCTTTCGCATAAATATTATCAAACTACTTTATCTCTGTCTATGATTTACAGCAACATAATTCTAAAGTGTGTATATGAAATTACTAATGGAATAAAAGTAATATCCTTTCAGTCAGAATTTGTACTACAAAGATGAACGGCAGCCTTTAATTGTATGTCCTCGGCGAAATGCCATGACGTTAGTGAGCTAATCCATGGCTAAGTGTGCATTACAAAATTGTTAATGCACTACGTGTGTCAACCTCTGATACAAAGCCTGTGCCCCCGTGCTCTGCTTAAAATCACGGAATGCTTGGACAAATGCTTTTATGAGCCCATGTGTTAGCTTTTTAAAGTATAAGTTTAGATCTAAAATCTTTATATTGCTTACGGTTTCATTAGCGCAGTCAGCAGGTGGCTGATTATTACACTAGGTGGCAATATAGACTTCATTTCACTGACTTATCCGTGCCTCTTCCATATAAGCTCATTTAGGAGTTTTACAGTAACGGGGTGAATATTTGAATCCACTTTTTCTTTTTTTAGTTTAACAATTACTTTTAGCAAACATTACAAGTTTATTTTAAGCACATTTCTACAAGTGGAGACAAGCAGGTTAGATTTACTGCACAGCTTCTAATGACTTTCTATCTATTTAAAGTCTAATCTCTTTCTAGGATTCCTGGAAAATGTTAAATTATTAAAATAGTTTTCAAAAAAAAAAAAAAAAAAAACCAAAATAACAAGTCTAAAAAAATGTTTACATTTTTTTATATTTCTGAATTTTGAGATTTCTACATTTTGTGGTGTGAACGGTCCTAACCTTTCTCTAAAGCAGGATTGGTTACCTAAGCAATGCAGAGAGAAGCAACTTGTTCCTCTTGATACAAGAACGCTATGTTAACCTTCTATTAACTGTACACTTATCTACGAGTAGTAGCGTGCTGGCAGACCTGCTGCAGAAATAGAAAACAAAAATGCCATAATTAACACAGGACTACATAAAATGATTCAATGTCAACAACCTCGCTAAGTGTCTTTTATTGTCGTTTACTACATACAGTTGGTACAGTACACAGTAAAAGAATACAGCATTCCTTTAGGATTTGTGTGCTATATAAGACAACACAGACTTACTCGATACGATAAAGTGCAAAAGGCATTGTCATTGTAAAAAGAAATAGTAAATATGTAAACATTTGGTTACTTTGCCAGCATTATTTGTGCAGAGTTGCAAAGGTGGCATTCATTTTTTGTGTGTGTCGAAAGGAAACTGTTGCTTCTGTCTGCGTCACTCAGATGACCAATCCTGCTTTAGAATGAGGTTAGGGACAATCTGTAGCATGTTGTAAAGCTCAGATCTTGTTAGATGCAAAATCGCACCCAGTTTCTCTCATCGCCAACGTTTTTAATGACGGTCTAACGATATGGATTATTTAGTACAATTTCAAGAATTTCTTTTAAAAGGAGAAAATCCTGACAATTACACATATTGAGGGAGTGAATGAATGAAGGATAGAAGAAATAAAGACATTTGTTAAAGTATGCTGAAATAAGCAGAACAGTTAAGTAGCTCACAACTTTATAAATTTAAATATTGAATAGAAATCACACACACACACACATTTGTATCACCCAAATAGGGTCTAACAAATGTAAACTTCATAATTAAAATTTTCCAATAATTTAATCTATTTAATTTGTGCCAATTTGATTAATATAATAATAATAATAATACTAATGCATTGCATCCATTTGATTATTTTAAATTTTTTTAGTTTTAATTAAAATAGTTTTTAAAATTGTAGACTGTTGCTGTTCACAAATGTCATTAATAATAAACTGTGTTAATAAAATAACGACATGCAAATTTATGTTTTGCATTTCTTCCCCTTAACTGTACTGAACCCAAACCGTGAGTGAGGTACGTACCAAACCGTGAATTTTGTGTACCATTACACCCCTATTACTGTACACGCATCTATTTATTTCCTTATTTTGACAATTAAATATTTATTAATGCTATATTCATTAATGGATTTTTTTGTCCTCCATAAATGCACAGTCTGTTGCACAGTTGCTGCACGTCATGTAAACTGTGTAGAAATACTCTTCTTTATTTGGATTTTTAGCATTTAGCAATCAATCTGTTTTTTTTTATTCATCTGTTTTAATGTTGGGGGAAAATGGCTGTAGTTTGGATGTCTGTGGTAAGAGTGTACAGGGCAGTGTGTCAGCTTGGTTGTATGAGCTTTTGAGTGCCTTCAATTTTTTAGCATCGCAGCAGAGTCTGCTCGATTAAATCCAAGCCCGAAGCGAATCAGCTGTGTCTGATGAATCAGAGTTTGGTGAATCGGTGTGAAATGAATCTGTCTTTGAAAGGAAGTGTGTGTGTGAGAGCACTTGTTTTGTGTCAGAGTGGATTTCAGTGCAAAATGAATCAAGGTGAATTGAATCTGTCGCAGGAACGAGGACCTAAAGGAGATGCTGGAGAGCACCAAGGAATCTCACAAACTGGAGGCCATGAAGAGGGTGGTAGGGGTAAGTGTATATTTGTTTTGTGTTATTGAGGGGATGTGAGAAATAATTGGTGGAAAGTGAAGATATGTATGTATTTTATATGAAATTGGGTGTTCAGTTTTATGTAAGTAAACTTGAACCTAAACTCACATCCTAAATAGTTCATATGTAAATTGCAACATTTTCGTCTGTGAGCATAAATTGATTTGGCCACAGATTTATGAGTGTATGCAGATTACCTGCCAGAGTTCCTTATTATTAGAGAGATTTTCACTTTTCAGACCTGTTTGTCTGTGTGCAGAAAGACATTGTACTTGTTTTTTTCAGCTGATAGCAAAGGGGAAAAATGCATCAGAACTTTTTCCTGCTGTTGTGAAAAATGTGGCAAGCAAGAACCTTGAGGTAAGTGCAGCACAACCTAAATATCTTCCAGATCGTAATTTCATTAAAATCTCTTCACTCTTCAAATATCTTGAACTGTTATTTTCTGATATGCAATAATCGCTTAGACACTGCCAAAGTAGCAGGTGCCCTTGACTAAGGCCCTGATTTATTAGAAACTGCAGAACAGAGAAAGAGAACCCAGAGAAAGAAATAATGTCTGGTTATTAAAGGCTGGTGGTCTAGTGGTTAAGATGCAGCGCTCTCACTGCTGCGACCCGGGTTCGATTCCCGGTCAGGGAACCATCCCCAGCCACTCTCAGTGCCGGTCCCAAGCCCGGATAAATTGGGGAGGGTTGCGTTAGGAAGGGCATCCAGCGTAAAACATGTGCCAAATCAAACGTGCGGAGGATCCGCTGTGGCGACCCCTAATGGGAGAAGCCGAAAGAAAGTTTTTATTAAAGGCTGAGGGACTGGTGGACATTCATGTTCCAAATTCTTCTCTCCTGGCAGACACTGTGTCCTGCTTTGCTCTGCTTTACTGTCTGTGGAGCTTCTATACACAACGCACACGCAGAAAGAGCCAGGAGACATAGACGTGCCTACAAATACATATAAACACACATTAGGATCTTAGACATGCACAGCAGGAAATTACCTGTAGATGCTGCAACATCATCAACTGATCCTCAACAACTTGCACATGCACACACAGATTAAGAGAATTGATTCTTTCCCTGGCCTGTATGTGTGTTACACTTATGTCTCTATCTTTATCTTCTTCTTTCTCAGACACATCCAAAATAATACTCACTCAAGTAGTCACAAGTGATGATTGATTGCGATGATCAATCATCACGTGTGACTACTTGAGTGAGTATTATTACACACATGTGTAAATGAAATTTATGAAGTACACTTCATAAAGTATAATTTGCGCTGACTGCCTGGGAATCTGAATCTGAAAATAAAGCACTAGGTATACAAAGCAGGTTCACTATTCAGAATAAAATGACTTTTACCACACTGTGAAACATACTAATCTAGCAGATAACGATAGAATATTAGTTAAACCAGAATCAATCCGCCTCTTGATACCATCAATATTACGCTATTATTAGAAATCATTGATATTATACAGAAAAGTTTTTCCTAGGTTTACAGATGCAGGAAGTCCCTCACTTTGCTAACCCTAAATAATTAGCATGCAGTAACTTAATGTCTGAATTAGCCCAATAATAGCAGAGCTTATAGTGATACAACCAGCTTTAATAATATGCTACGTTTCAGGCCACACAATTGTTTTTTTTTTTCATATATATATATATATATATATATATATATATATATATATATATATATATATATATATATATATATATATATATATTCCTTAAAGAGCACAGCTAACTTGTGAAATGACTGTGTGAGTGTCGCTGTGTGTCTTGTAGCTGAAGAAGCTGGTTTACGTGTACTTGGTCAGGTATGCAGAGGAACAGCAGGATCTTGCCCTCCTGTCCATCAGCACCTTTCAGCGTGCTCTCAAGGTATATCCCTTTCACTTTTAATCTCCTTCCCAGCATATTTTGAGGGTAAGCAGGGAAGTAGTCTTGCTTTGAAAATCGGTTAGATATGAGGATTTTGTTACTTAAACTGTGTATGCTTGTGTGCACATGTTGGTTTGTGTGCGTGTGCGTGTGTGTGCGTGCGTGTGCGTGTGTGTGCGTGTGTGTGCGTGTGTGTGCGTGTGTGTGCGTGTGTGTGCGTGTGTGTGCGTGTGTGTGCGTGTGTGTGTAGGATCCAAACCAGCTAATCAGGGCCAGTGCCCTACGGGTTCTCTCCAGCATTCGAGTGCCAATCATTGTGCCCATTATGATGTTGGCCATCAAAGAGGCTGCCTCTGACCTTTCACCCTATGTCAGGAAAACAGCTGCTCATGCCATACAGAAACTGTACAGGTAAACACAAACAGACATGTAGTTTAACCATGCAAAGGCTTCTGGAAATATTAATTTAAAAATGAAAGTACAGCATTAAGAAACAGGGACAACATTATTCAGATAAGAATCAGCAAAAATCATTAAAACATTTTTTTAGTCATTATGATTGAATACTCTCATGACAGCTATAGTCGGCTATAAATTATTAAGGACATAATTATGGTTATTTCAGGACAAGAATAATGATGAGGCAAGATTTATGTCACATGAAATGTGTGATGCCATTTTTTCCTCCATAATCATTTAATTGAAAAGGCAAATATGCACATTCTGTGTCTCGCAGTATTTGGTGTATGTTAAGCAGTATGTCTGAATAGTAAACACACCATTGGTGGATGGCGGTTTGGAATTTGGCCTGAACGTTCATTGCCATGAAGAAATAATTATTGCTGTGTCCTCACTGTTCTTTGAGAAAAAATATTTTAATAATGTGCACTAAAGAGTAATTTACTGGCTGGACCATTTTATGTTTGCTAAGTACTTATCCTGCCTTATCTTTAAGGTTGTATTATAAAGCATATTTTTGGGTCCATGATTTCATGTTTGTTTTTTTGTTTTTCTTCATTTAAACAAAACACTTACCGGTTATTAAACTACCGATTATTTTGATAACCGATTAATCAGACGGAAATCAGCATTTGTATTGTTTTTAATGATAATTGCAGATGGCAAGTTGACAACCAGCATTTTTTGTGTTGTGAAGATATAAGCATCCAGAATATAATGAATTTCATTTTGTGTAATAATTATATAATATATGCATAAATTAATTATACAAACATTGAAAACAAGTTTTAAAGTTAACTGTTGTAGCAGACAAATGCTATCAAAAATAGAATGAAACAGAAACGCAGCAAGCTAACGGCTTAAAAAGAAAGGAAAAATATACATTAGTCTACAAATGCAGAATAATTGACTGGAAACCACAACAGTGACTAAATATGTAATCGTTTACTGCTGCTGTTATTTGCTACTTTTAGATTTAGTGTTTGTTTGCACTCTTTTAATTGAATCGATCACTATGTTGCGACAGAGTGATTATACGACCTGATGCTCGTGAGTCACGACAGATCAGATCCAGTGCGACTGTCCTGAAGTTAACAAACAAACAGTTTACACAACAGCACTTTAATAAACTACACCATTTTCACACAATCAGGATTATACAGTTTTTGCTCAC
Organism: Silurus lanzhouensis; assembly: GCA_039877035.1. NCBI lineage: Eukaryota > Metazoa > Chordata > Actinopteri > Siluriformes > Siluridae > Silurus > Silurus lanzhouensis. Next base: position 916,860 of record JBCEWE010000500.1, read on the forward strand.
CGTGATGATGTTTCGCCTTCACCCATGATACCAATGTGTTTTCTTTTTCCTTTTCGCAAGCGGCTGTGTTATCTTGCTGTCACGCTATCTCGTAACTTGAGCAGCCCAACTAAACAATAACGGCATTCGTTGACGATGAATTTAATTTTCGATTATTTTTTCGAAATAGTTGTTGCAGCCCTAGTTAACAGCATGGTATAAATCCTAACAGCTTTTTTATTTATTTATTTTTGCTTTCACACTTTGTCTTCCCAGTTTAAAATGCTTGACATTTATGGCAAAAAAATCTGCATGAAATTGTCCTCTTTAATTGTTTTCGTTTGCCATTTAAAGAGTTTTGATCTCTTTTTTTCCCTCTTTCACAGTCTGGATCCTGATCAGAAAGAGCACCTAATTGAAGTGATTGAGAAGCTACTAAAAGACAAAAGCACGGTCAGTTTGTAACATCACAAATAGAAAGTATTTTAATATAATCATGCAGTGCATGTCTGGTAACTAAATATATAACTCGTATGCTAGCAAATTCCTGGTGGTAGAAGCTTAATGGGTGGTAATAGTTTTATAGGTTCTAGAAAATAAGTTGCACGATTGCTACTTTTTACGTTTCTGGTAGATGCCAGTGCTGTGTACCTGTGGCACTATGACACTAAAGTTGCATCTATCTATCTAGAAGAGCATTACAATAATATTTGTTTATACTTTAATTTCTCTTTAATCTAAACAATAAATTGCATGTTAAAGATTTTATAAAAGAAAGAATTAGAAGTCTCTGCTGAGATCTTGTTTGAATTTGTCTTTAATGCAATGTTCAGACAATAGTGGTGGAAGTCTACCTTAGATCTGATCACAATGTCTACCACAGCTTAGTATTAGCAGTTTTTCGAAATATCCATGTGTGTACTTTCATTTTGCTGTGATGAATTTTACCCAGATATTTACATTGGGATTAATCTATAATTAATTACAACACGCTACATGAGAAAATAATCCAGAATTAGATGTGGGAATTGGGAAATTTGGGAATCTTAAAAATGACCACGTGTGTCATTGCTCTAAACAGAACATTTAAAGCACATGATTTTTAAGCCCCAAACAGCCAGTGTGGCTGCTGACCTGTTCTAGCTTAATGGTTATTTAGAGTACAAGAGGAGCTGATTAAACAAGTGGAAATGGTGACTGCTGCTTGGATGGTATGAAAGCTTCCAGCCACACCAACACTTTGTGGACAAGACTTTAGTCTCCTGATCCAGAGGGTTAGATAAAGACTATAAATAAACAAGTTGACCCCTTGGGTACACTTGATATTGTATAAGTATTGTACAGTAATCCAAAACGGTCCTAAACGAAAAACCCTGATAAATGAATGCCACCCCAAAAATGCTATTTTATGTATACTGTACTGTATTACAATTTTACTTTATTTTATAATTAATAATATTTTCATTATTATATTTCATTATTTCAACATAAAACTCTTCAAAAACGTTCAATTTATTTTAATTTGTATAGTGCTTTCAACAATGAACAATGTCTCAAAGATTGAAAAAATGATAAGATGTTGTTTATAAGTGTAAGTTTGTCCCAGGACACAATACCCAAAACATTTTTTGGTCTATTATGCTATCCGTGAGAGACCAGGAAAATTTGCAAAACAAATTAGTTAAGTGGCAAATGCAATTCCGCGATAAACCGGGAGTGCGAGATTCATTCATACATACTGCCAACCCCCGATAATTTGCGGTTCGGAAACTCCCGGTTCTGAAAATTTGTGGGAATCCGCAACGGTGACCTAATGTTCAGGAACATTAGGAATAACAGAAAGGTACCATAGGGGTTGCAGGGGTGCGTCCAAAATTTGCAGATATTTGGAACTTTAGAACGTAACCCCTCCCAGTTCTGGTGGACCACTGTATGTGGGATAATGTGCAAGTCATATTATGCAAATTCCATTTTTAGAACTTATGCACTTGTATTTAAATCACATTACAGCTCACATTGAATAATGTGATTAATATATTTCTAAGCATGCCATAAAAATATGATGTAGATAGAAATGATCACTTGGACAAGGATATTTGGTTTGAGGCTCAATATAGTATCATAGGGTACATATCGAACCTAAAGGATGCTCCGCACGTTCTCCTTTGTGGGATACTGCAAGGTCGGTCAGTTGGTTTGAAAACTTTTTTTTTGACAGATTTTTAACAGAACTCCTTTTAATCACAAGCCCCTTAGAGCCCCCTTAGATTCTACAGAAATCAGATCTTCCACTGTTTTCACTGACATGGTCACTAGCAAAAGGGCCCTTTTTACTTGCGAAAAAGACAAGGGAGGTTTTCAGTAGAACTCTAAATATCGAGGTTTGAACACCAGAGTTTGTCCTTATCCACAGTGCTCTGAGAAGTTGCAATAATCCTCCATATGATCCTGTATGTTGTTGAGATTTGACATTGTAGAACAAAAATAAATTCATTCATTATCCAACAATGCAATCGTATTGGTCATGCTCATTTAATATGCAGGTGACAACATGTACATGATTTATAACAGATAAAAAACAGCTGGTTTATTAAAAAAAAAAAAAAAAAAGACAGGCTTCACCTAATATCTTGTTCTGTGGTAATGATGAACTATGAATCCACTACTATGGTACTAAGGATGTATTATAGGTTTCATAAAAGCAAATATTTGTGTTAAGATCTGGAATTGGAACGGGGTTTAAAATGCATCAAGACATAATGCAATTCTAAATGTAATTTATTTAAATGCGTGAATTAAAATGTTTTTATAAAATTAATCAGAGATGGTGTACAAACATCAAAACCACAGTAAAAATAGTCATCATTTAAGTAATAAAGCTTTCACTCAAATTCAGGATAATCTCTATTAGTCTGTGATGTCTGTCCTAGTGCAACATGTCTGTAAATAATGATTTTATTATAATTGTATGCTTGCAAGGCATGGAAGTTTAATCTTGTTTTGCTCTGTGTGTGCTACTCTGTGTTGTAGCTGGTGGCAGGAAGTGTGGTGATGGCATTTGAAGAAGTGTGTCCCGATCGGATTGATCTGATCCATAAGAACTACCGAAAGCTGTGCAACCTTCTGATTGATGTGGAGGAATGGGGACAGGTGGTGATCATCAACATGCTCACCCGATACGCCCGCACCCAGTTCATGAGCCCATGGAGAGAGGTGCTGCTATTAAATTTAAACACCATGATAATTGCTTTTACTTTTGTACTCCTTCATGATGTCTTTATGACATGGATTATATTACTTGTACAACACTTAGTTTTGGGCCGCTAATTTAATTGGAAAAAAATGGTGTCCTAAAAGAGCTGATAGTATTTAGTATAACTGCACTGGTACGTCTCTGTTCGTGCCACACTGCTTCTCTCTGTTTGGTAGAAAAATGAAAGATTACTAAAATTAATATATACTGCAGAGATGATTGTTTAGAATCATGCATATTTACGGGTATTTTTTTGACAGGGTTTTGTCTCTGATCGTTTATTGTGCTAATACATGTGAACACCTACAGGATGCTACATTTGATGAAAACAATGAACAGGCATTCTACGATTCAGATGAAGAGAAGAAGAATGGAGTGACGCAGACAAAGCCTTATGTGATGGATCCAGATCACAGATTATTGCTGCGCAATATCAAACCTTTGCTACAGAGCAGAAACACTGCTGTGAGTACACACACACACACACACACACACACACACACACACACACACACACACACACACACACACACACACATTACATTTTACATTTACACAGTATCAACACACACTGGCACTGGCTAAAAAAAAAAACATTATATAGGGCGACCATATATTTATGTAATATTCTTGAAGTATTATAAGTACAATAAGAAAAACACCTTTTTTTAGACATTGCTAAAACAATAGAATAGAAATTGCAATTATGGGCCATGCAACAAGTTAAGTGCTCACAACAAATAATGTATGCATGTTTAAAGTAAACAATAGTTTCGTACAAAAAAAAGCTTATAAAAATTATTGGATAAACATTTCATAAATGATTAACATAAAACTTTTCATTATATTGTTATAGTAACAGTGTAATGAACGTTGCAATTGCTTTTGAGTCATTACATGGATAAAGGTGGAAAGTTTAACACTATCCCTGTAACTGTAAAGGATGCAGTCCTTTTTTTCTCGCTTTCATCTCAACATTCTTGCCTTTGGAACGTCACTTAAAGATTACATATTAAAATCATTTCCACCAATTTCTATTCTCTGACGGCTAAAGCAATTGTATAGTGTATTGTGAAGGGTAAATTGTTCATGTCTTTTAAAACCAATTAAAATAAGTTTGTTGTATTATATAAATATTTCACTTTTTTAACTTTTGGTAATTCCTAATTTATACAGTACAGGTGTCTAGGAAACCCCAGGCTGCACTTACTTATGTATTGTTGGACTCTCATTAAAATATTAGTTATTAAGATTATCACAGTTTAGTCTTGTCTATTTAAGGAATGTTTAATGTTAATTCATTTTTAAGTGGCAGATTAAATTTTGCATGATTACTATAACATTTACAAATTTTTTTTTTTTTTTACTATTATAATCTTGTATTTGTTCATCACTGAATGGCATATGAAAGTCTTTTTAAACAGAACACCAGTACTTTTTTGGGAAACAGTTTTCTAAGCTCTTTCTCAATTAAAGTCTGATTAGGAAGTTTAGCCACTTCTCAAATACAAGTTCTACATACTTTAGATCATGTCTGTCTTCCAGGGGGCATACACTTATTGGAAAATGCTGGTGATTTGGATAGAGTGGGTCTATCCAAATGTGTCTTGCAGAGTTAGTGTTTACTAAAACATGCTAATAAATAGTATACACCCATCAGGCATAACATTATGACCTCCTGCCTAATATTAAGTCGGTCCCCTTCAGCTTCCAAAATAGTCCTGACCTGTCGAACTCTAACAGCATTCACCTCTCCAGCAATCTGAGCTACAGGAGCTCATCTGATCAGATCAATGAGCCTAGGCCGCCCATGAACCTGTCCCTGATTTACTATTCCTTCCTTGGACCTATTTTGATGGATACTGACCACTGCACACCGGAACATCCCACAGGAACTGCAGTTTTGGAGATGCTCCGACTCACTCAAATTCTTACGCTTGCCAAAAATGTTCACTGCTTAATACACTCCCCGTCCCAAAAAAACCCCCCTCTAATTTCATCTCATGCTCCCTGAACTACTCACTTACAATTTGAGCCTGATGAATCCCATCATTGTCTTCTTGGAATATGCCTGTGCCATCAGGGAAGAATAAAATCTATTGATGGAATTCACCTGGTCATTCAGTATATTCAGGTAGTCAGCTGACCTCATTCTTTGGGCACATTGCTGAATATGGACCTGACCAGCTGCAGCAACCTCAGATCATAGCACTGCCCCCACAGGCTTGTATGGTAGGCACTAGGCATGATGGGTGCATCAGTTCAGCCACCTCTCCTCTTACCCTGATATGCCCATCACTCTAGAACATGGTAAATCTGGACTCATCAGACCACATGACCTTCTTCCATTGCTCTAAAGTCCAATCTTTATGCTTTTTAGCAAATGATGGCCTTTTATTCCGAATAGCCTCACTGATAAGTGGTTTTCTTCAGGCTACACAGCCGTTTAGTCCCAATCCCTTGAGTTCCCTCCGCATTTAATACTCGTACTGTCCGTCTCAAATTGTTTGTATTGTCTTGTTTGGTTTGTTTTTGTCTCATCCTGTCTGTTTGTTTTGTATAGTCCAAGCTGAATGTAGTGTTATTTATGTCTAAAGTTTGAGAGTCACTAACAGCTGGAACCAAATTCCTTGTGTGAGTCAACACACTTGGCCAATAAACCTTATTCTGATTCTTATTGTGCTTGTGAAAATGCTCTTATTTTCACTATTAAACAAAGCCGTGAGTCCTACTGTTGTTTTTTATTTTTTTTATTTGAATTTACCAAATGTTTTCAGTGATTAGCGATCATGATCATTTGTAAAAATTTTTAGACTACATTTTTTCCTCGAAGATGATGGTTCCCCACTATCCTTCCAGTTGTTGCAGTTATAGTCACAGCTGCAGTTACAGTCACTGCCTTAGTTAGGGTTACTTTTTGGCAGCTGAAACATAATCATCCATACAGTAATTATCCAATGGGAGGCTCTTACCTATTTGCTTAGTTCAATCCAGGTGGTGACACTTTTTTTGGACAGGCAGCGTATATCCCACCCACTAACAGGTGCCATGATGATGAGATAGTCAGTGTTATTCACGTTATCTGGTATAATGTTATGCCTGGTCGGTGCATGTAAGACAACTTTCTCTTGCTCTCTCTCGCTCTCCCTTCTCTCAATGATTTAGGTGGTAATGTCTGTGGCACAGCTCTATTGGCACTTGGCCCCCAAGAGTGAATTGAACATCATCTCCAAATCTCTGGTGCGACTGCTAAGGAGCCACAGGTATAGACACAAACATATGCACACTTTTTCACATGTTACTTTTCAAAGTTTTAATGCATCTCTCTCTCTCTCTCTCTCTCTCTCTCTCTCTCTCTCTCTCTCTCTCTCTCTTTCTCTCTCTCTTTCTCTCTCTCTCTATCACAGAGAGGTTCAATTCATAGTGCTGCAAAATATTGCCACCATGTCCATTCAGAAAAAGGTACAGCATTTATATGTTGCTTATAATAAATGACATAATATTAAATCTATTTAAATGGTTAATTTTGCCTGCCAGATTTTTCATAATAGCATTAAAATATGTGCTTTAAATGCACATAAATCCAATTAAAAAAGGATGTGTGGAATTTGATGAGTAAAAATGAGTTTATCATCCATAACCATGCATTGTACTGAGGTATTAAATCCGAACATATTTCTTAACTGTGTTTGGTCTGCGTGTGTTTCAGGGCATGTTTGAGCCATTCTTGAAAAGTTTTTATGTAAGATCAACAGATGCTACACATATCAAAACACTCAAGGTACCCATGTAAATAAAAAGTGTGCATAGCATGCAATGTAACTTCAACCTTTTATCTGTTTCTGCCCTAATGCTTGTTGCATTTGATCTGATTATTTTTTTAATGCTGTTTTGAAAGCTGGAAATCCTAACTAACTTGGCCAGTGAAGCCAATATCTCCACCATACTACGAGAGTTCCAGGTAACATTTTTTTTTCTTGGAAAGTAAAAATGATATAGCTTGTTGACACTTTGTTTGTACAAACTAATAATGTGTTAATTGTTCAGAGTGCATGATCAGTAAACACAAAAATGCTTCATGTGAAACATTACATTTCTATTTGGTAAAAAGCAGTGACTGAACCAGTAAACTATTGAACTCAATTATAGACTGAATATTTATATGTTCTGTGTGCATTACAATAAATAACTGTCACAGCGAGAAGCACACAAGAAGTGTTCTGAATCAGAATGATGCAAGACATTAATATTTCTCACTTCTTTGAGTCTGAGGACATTTAAAGAACATTATGCTCCGACTTGCACCATTTAAAACACCCTTGACAGTTGAGTGATTGAAATCTGCTGGTATGTTGAACAAAAGCTACCCATTTGGTTCAGATGCAGATGCTTTCAGCTTTCCCTTGTGCTTCGCTGTTGTGCAGGATATCTGACAGCCAAGGCGCAGGGTGAGAAGATTTTCTAGGTGTGGAAGATAGAGGGCAGAGAGGGTCAATGGAGAAAGAGAAGAGAGAAAAGTATTTATGGTTGAGTCATGTAGTGCAAAGGAAATGGGGCCTGGATGTGTTGGGGTTGTTCGAATGGAAAAATGGAGTTTGAAGAGATGAGAGTGGGGTATGAATTGTTCATAGCCTGGGTAGAAAGGATGAGAGTGAAGGATACAAAATGATCTGGGGGAGAAAAAAGAACAGGGCAGAGTTAATGTTTAGAGCTGCCGAATTGGCTAATTGGTCCAGAACAGTTTCCTTCATTGTGTGTGCAGTTGTTGTACGTTAAAATTTAAGTCTGGACTCTCTAAAATTTTAGTATTTTGAGTAATTTGAGTGAGGAAGATTCGTTGAAAGGGAATAGACTAACCAGGAGCTGCATTTTTTTTAATGAAATTTCTAGCTGGCCAGGTGAGCAAGTGGTAACAAAAATAAGGTTAATGGGAGCGATAACAGCAACAGCATATACTTCAAAGGTTAAGATATGCACTATTACCCTTGCAAGTCTCATTGAGTGTAAGAGCAAACATGGGCAGAGCACAGAGCAGGCAGTTTTACTTCTTTAAAGTGATCCAGGTCTCTATCAATGCCCGAAAGTTGAGACTGTGAAGGTAAGCTAAACCTGAGATGGCATCCACTTTATGGAAAGTACACTGGCAGTTTCATAGGTCATCTACCACCATTTTGGAACCGACTCAATAGTGGAGGATAGTTGAGGATGCTGATTGTGTGACTAAAATTAACCATCCTGCAGTAGAGTTAGCCCTGACTGTGTGTGTGTGTGTGTGTGTGTGTGTGTGTGTGTGTGTGTGTGTGTGTGTGTGTTCTAGACCTATGTTAAGAGCCAAGACAAAGAGTTTGCAGCCAATACTATCCAGGCAATTGGACGATGCGCAACAAACATCTCTGAGATTACAGACGCATGTCTCAACGGCCTTGTGGTATTACTTTCCAGCCAAAATGGTAAATATATATGAACTAGGGCTGTCAATCATTTAACATATGTAGTCGCTATTTATCGCATTATTGTATTGAGTTAATTTGTGATCAATCGCAAAGTAATTACAGAGATATATTGATACTTACTTTCTGAAATACACACCGTTTCTTGCAGCAGGTGTGTAACAAATGGCCTGAAGATTGGACTTCTCAATAAATGCATGCCCTAAAATTGCATTATACTTTCTTACTACTTTAAAGCTTTCCAAATAATTTTAAGTATTTGAAATATATATATTTGACTTTTCAGAACAGAAAAATAAACTATTTAACTATATAACTATAACTATATATATATATATATATATATATTATATATATATATATATATATATATATATATATATATATATATATATATATATAATGTGTGTGTGTGTATGAATGCAATACATAATAAATATAATTAACAGATTAAATGGTTGACTTGATTTTGTTTTAATTCGAGTGCCACAAGTGTTCTGAAATTGCTATTTCTTCTATTTATCTGAATATGTTGAATTTGAATGAATTTGGCTTGGCACGGTTTGGTTTGACAAAGCTGAAGGCAGGTCTACCAAAGTACAAACCAGAATTGTCCATCTGCAATTTTACCCCAAGTACACAAACTTACTTTTACCTGCAGTTGTGAATGACTCTCTATCCGGTTTAATATGCTAATGTACATTGTACAGTCTCATTTTATTACGATCAATAGTGGTCCAAAGAAGTACAACTGAAAATCTGGCTACTTAGTTTTCTGTTTGCCAATGTATGTTCCTATCATTTCATTTGGCCATGAGCTATGGGTTATGACTTAAGGAATTGCTGCAAGTTCAAAACGTGTCAAAGAGATTCCTCTGCAGGGTTGCTAGAAACTGGATGATCTGGGAGATCATCACAGTGAAGCCACTTTTTATCTGAATTTGGAGTATAATTGTAAGGAAAGTGAGGACAGTTCTGTAAGGAAAAACCTTTCACATCATTAATAGTCCTGTGGTTTGTTTTATTCCAGAGACGGTTGTAGCAGAGAGTGTGGTGGTCATAAAAAAGCTGCTGCAGACGCAGCCCTTACAGCACAGTGATATCATCAAACACATGGCTAAGCTGTTTGACAGCATTACGGTGAGACTGCTGCATCATGTGTACACTCAGACCTACATGCACTCCAGAATCATAGAAAAGGTTTAGCTGTTATGACTAATCAAAATATCAATATAAATTTTTGCAATTTAATGCTATTAGTCCAGAATAAATGACCTTGTTTCTAAATAAGAAAGGGAATTTGGAAAATATGAATGTGACATTTTGTAGGCTGTAATTCTATTAAAAAAAAGAAAAAGTTAATGCAATAAAAAAAAAATATATATATATATATATACATTGGCATTTAGTTTATATTCCCTACTTGAGTAATAAGAAAATAATGATTAAATTAAGCAATGTAATAAAACCAGGATAAAATAATTGTATACAGTTTTATACATTTTATAAAATATCTTTATTTAATACAATAAATGATCCACTCTTCATCTTTTTCTATCGACATTGCCTCAATATTTACATTGCAGCCCCTCTTATACACATTTTGTCCATTTTCATGACTCATTTTATGACCTTTCATGACGTGCATAAAAATGAGTTATGTAATGCTTTTTTTTTTTTAGGAAAGAATAAGAAACAAGTTACCAAGAGAAATTAATTTCATGTCATTTTTATGGATGATTAATTTAAACAAAAAAATCACGTTAAGAAATAAAAGTTGTATGTATAAAATGTGGTTTGACTAAAATATATGCATTTAGTTTATGGCCGAACAGCAGAATTGTTTTTATTAGGTAATATGAAGAGGGTAAGTTGATCATTTTCATCAAAACATTGTTGAACTCATTTGTTCCCACTGTGGGATATTTGTGATGATTGTACAAATAGGTACCGTATTTTCCGGAATATAAGCCGCTACTTTTTTCCCACGCTTTGAACCCCACGGCTTAAACAATGAAGCGGCTAATTTATGGATTTTTCCTGGGTTTTTCACAGTTTCACAAACTTCAAGCCAAAAAACTGAGCCCCGTAACATTAGACCAATGAAATTGCTGAACGGGTTCAGGTGAACCATTGAAATTCTTTATATTAAATCGAACGCACTTCACCTGTGTTCTGAGCTGCACGGCATCGGGAGAAAAGCTTCACCGATGGGGATTTTTAAATGCACAAAGATGTCAAAAGATAAACTCTCGAGAGTAATTGTTGTGAAAGGAAGGAGGAAGACAGTGAACAATGACTTACGAGATACAAGCCGTGTAACAGACACTGTCTTTCAATAAAGCCTGTGTAAAGTTCATTACTTTTAATGTAGACTTATAGACAGGTGCCGCGTATTTATGTTTAAAATAAAAATCTTTGTAAAATTCAGTGGTGCGGCTTATATTTGGGTGCGTTTATTAGTCCGTAAATTGCGGTATATAGTACATTTGAACTGGAACTTGGTGTAATTTGACACATACTTTGCCTGTGGTTCACCTCAGTAATACTAATGATATCCTTTGCGCTATTTTGTCCATTTCCAGATTGTTAATCTACTTTTAACCCATACCTAAACATACGGATATTATATCATGTCGGAATGCTTTGGCTTGGAGATGCGTTCAAATGTATTTAATCACCGATATTTATTTAATCGTCGGTCTAAATTAATGAGCTGTTTTTTAAACAACTGTAACATTTAGCATACATAACACACAGGCACAAGATAAGTTTGACAAACTGATGAGATAAAATGAAAATTATATACACCAACAGCTCAGTAACAGTAGCTTACATTAAAGATAAAGGTATAACATAAAACAGTGGTTCCCAATCAGGTGAGACCGCCTATTTAACATTAAAGATTTTTAATGACATTCCCCGCCTCCCCAATTCGTACACACTAGCAGAAACATTTCATGTAACGAGACAGTCAGTTGTATAAGTTTTTTAATTTAACAATTACGAGAATGCACTCGAAGGATGCAACCGTCGCCTGTATTTTCATTCCCCGCTCTAGTCAAAGGCATCTCTGATGTTCTGGGGTCTGTTTACCAAATACATTTTTTTACTTAGTAAAATTCTCTGGGTTTACCAACCGTCTGTGGCTGTTTGGTGTTCTGATGCCTTCTTATTTCGCAGGGCTTCGTGCTTTCATTTGCTAGTCTTTCACCACAGATTACACACTCAATTCTCACCTTGTCCATTGCTTCAATGAAACCAAATTCAAGAAAACAATCTAAAAAAAAATGTCCTTGTTTCCTTTTTAGCAGATTCCTTTTTATCTTCTCCTTGGAGTTTCCCCATAATTTCTCTTTGCAGCGTTTTTTTTTTGTTTTGTTTTTGTGTTTTTAAGCTACAAAACGTACATCTGTACGTTCTTACTCTCGCAAACATTATAGAATATTCTTGACATTAAGGAAATTTCTTTTCATATAGGACTTATTTTTTATATTCAGAACTGATATTTATTGTGCTGTTATAAATGAAATAATAAAAAAAAAAATTATTAAAAAAAATTATATTTCAAGAGACCCCTAGTGCGGGTTGTGACCCCGGGTTGGGAATCAGTGACGTACAACATTTGTTGTTTCAGCAGTTGACTTGCACATGATGAACAGAATAAAACGTCCACCTAATTAAATATAAATAAATATTCAAGCTTGTGTCATGTTCTGTTTGTTTATATATTTGTATGAATGTACTTGTGCTTAGGTTCCCATGGCAAGGGCAAGCATTTTGTGGCTCATTGGTGAATATTGTGAGCATGTGCCAAAAATCTCTCCTGATCTCCTGAGGAAGGTGGCCAAGACCTTCACCAATGAACAGGACATTGTTAAAATGCAAGCTGTCAACCTTGCAGCCAAACTGTATCTCACCAACTCTAAGCAGGTGACTGACACAATGAAATACACAAACCTGTCACACTTTAAATCAAATGTAATTATTATTATTTTTTTAATGAATATACCTTTCTGAAGTTTTCTTTAAAGGATACATCCTAATCATCTATACAGGTTTGAATGTAAATGTGCATAGGTTGTTTTAAATAACTGTGGCTCTGTACACAATTTTTATATTTATGCTTTAAGTAGTTATAATTATAAAAAGATAATTAAACCCATTATGGTAAAACATTTTTTTTTTATGTAAACACATTTATAGAACGCTGAGTGCAAACTGAAAGTAGTCATACAACAGTAAACTTTTACAAATCAAAGATTTAAGAAGTATAATGTATGAAGTTAATTAAGTTAATATACCGTATAATAATACTTTAATATCTTAAAGTATTGAGATTTCTAGATTTTCTTTTTGTGGGGGGGGAAAAAAACGTATTACTGATAATAACAACTAGTTTCTTAAAATGTCTCATTCTCTCTACCTCTAGACTAAGCTGCTGGTACAGTACATTCTTAACCTGGGGAAGTACGATCAGAACTATGACATCAGAGATCGCACTCGGTTTATCCGTCAGCTGATCGTTCCCAATGAGAAAAGTGGCGCTCTGAGCAAGTACGCACGGCGCATTCTGCTGGCGCCCAAACCTGCCCCGGTGCTGCAGTCTGCCTTTAAAGGTACGCTCCTCCTCATACTCTCTCATTCCCGTCTTCTTTTTTCAGTGAATGAGCTTCATGCAATGTACAAGCTTTGCTTTGAGTTCATATGCAGAAATTACAGCAACACAGGTTATCATGCATTGAAATCTGTAGATTAGAATGTGAGCATGTCTATTTATGCATTTCTTCATGTAGGAATGTTTTGGGATGCATATACATACAGGCCCATAAATATTTGGACAATGGGCAAAGTTATAATTATTTTAGCTGTCTGCCTTTTTACAGTATATTGGACGTAAAATTGAGTTCACATTCAAATTGGGTGAACAGTGTAGGAATAGCAGAACTTTCCATTAAAGAATCAAAAGTCATTGAACAGTGCGCCATAATCATAAATGAAATTGCGATTAATAATAGTTCGTTAAAAATCGTTTTTACTCTTTGACTGACTGAAGTCTAGAATCCACAGACATAACCATTTCTTATCTTCTGATGCTCTTCTGTTCCTTTACTGCAGCTGTCATGCTGGGCGTTTAGCAAGTAAAGCGCATGCTCAAATGGGTTCAGCTCTGGTGGTCAGCTTAGCCACTGTAGAACATTTCCCTTTGTTCATTATTGCACAAGTTCACCTTTGGCTCTTCTTCCCAAGGGATGTTGCTCTAGAGATATACATGCTGTTTAAAATCGTTTAGCAGACTCTAGTCTGGTGTGCCAGGTTCCTAATGGTTTATTCTTGATGGTTTGACACAAAAGTGCCTACATCCTGGACTTTGCTCTTAATATAACATACGGCATAATTCTTCGATTCATCTCACAATGGCTGTCCAGACAGTATCTGGATCCTGCTTTTCGTCCCAGAGTGCTTTCTGCAGTCCTTTGTGAGAACCATCTGGTATCTCTGTTTTTTAAATTTGGTCATTGCCATCATGATGCAGAGAGAAAATATGCCTACACTGGTTAAGTTAGAGCAGAGATGTGTTCCCTTGCTTCTAGGGAGCTTTAGATCTCACATGATTGGTGCTGATGTTTAAGATCTTAACATCCATGTCTCAATATGTAATAACAGGCATCAATTTCACTAAATGTCTAGCTAAAGGTCAATTGTTTTTAAGTTCTTTTTTTTTTTTTTTTTCTGAGGGGTGAATCTGATTCGGATTCACCATCAGGTGGCAGTGGTGTTCTCTTGTCTTTTTGTATTTTTTTGAGGAAAGCAGAAGGCTTGAGTAGACCAGAGAGGGCTGTTACTGGTTTAAAGTGGGCTGGAGAGTAGGTGACATCTTTCTGTGGCTTCCTGGTTTCTCACGAGTTACTGGTTCCTTTATGACTTACTTTCTTTATTGCATTTGAAAAATCTCTGTGTTCTTTTTCCTTTTCTCTCTGTATCCCTTATCATTTCTTTTCACTTTTTTCTTTCTTTCTAGTGCCTCCTTTCCTTGCATGGCTTTTCTTTTTTTCCCCCAGTGCATAATATAGTCGAAGCATTTATTTATTTATTTAAAAAAATAAATAAATAAATAAATAAATAAATAAAATAAAAGCTAAGGTACATTACTCGATTTTGATGCACAATGTGTATTAGTTATATCCTGCCTGATTCACACACAGAGATAATACACGATAAGTTTACATTTATTTAAATTAATTTTAATGTCTTCGTTTACTACCTCAATGCTACTATGGTTACAGTTGTTTATGAAGCGCAGCACATTTTGAAACGGTTAGTAAGCTGCTTGGAACTACCTGTGCATTCAACTGTTTGAACGCAGAAATCGCAGCTAATCAGAATCGTGTATTCAGGAGGACCATGGAATAATTCTAAGAATGTTATAATTCTTAACTTATTGTGGTGATCCATTCACTGTGTTCTTTTATCTGTGGTAAAGTTCAATTGGCAGATGAGCTTTTGGTGTCTTTCAGATGTTCTCTTATTCAATGGGTTTTTATCAGCTTTGTTCGTTGGTTATGTATCCATCAAATTCACAGTGCACTTCTTCAACAAGCTATAGATGGTTTTTACCAGCAAAACGATTCAGAATCGAGCATCCGCACATTATTTTCATCTCTCTCCTTCTGCTTCTGTTGTCACAATATCCTGCTGTGTGACTATGGCCATGTTCATGCCTCTCTAAATCTATACATTTCTGCTGAAGGAACAGGGCTTGTTGAGTAGCTTAAGCAGCTAATATTAGCTTGAAAAACTGCTTGTACTATTTTTCACTGTCTTTCTCACTGGTCCAAAATGTCCTGCTAGTGTTCAGTTAGATTGAGATTTGTTGACTGGACATAGCATGTTTTATATATCTTTCCTTTTCATCCAGGTATTGAGCCTTATGCCCTGTGTATGGGAGCATTGTTATTTCTATTATTGAAATGTTTTGTCATTTTATATTATTAATTGTTCAGTTAGTAAAACCATGTTGGTTCAGGAGAGAGAAATCATTTGTAAAAAGTAGTATTTTGGAACTATTTCCAGTAACTTCAGAGTTTCCTAGTATTTTGTGTGTTCCCTTATTTTAATGGCACTGTGCATATAAGATGCACTTCACAATACTGTGCAAAAATGTATGAACCTTTTATAGATAAAAATCTGTTCGAGTGTCATCTGAACACCTACTTCATTCTTGGAAATTAGGCATAAAGAAAATCTGACATTTCAGACAAAGCTGTTATGGTCAATATCACCAATTTGTTTACATTACAATACGGAAGTGCAGATATTAAATATGATTAACATTTATTTTTTATTTTTTTTGAATACTTCAATATTCAAAATCTGTTTGTTTGGGTTTTTTTTTTTTTAATGAAACAAATCCCAGATTTTCAATGCTTTCTTTTGAGTTAATGTTGCATTGGCTTCTAAAAGCAAAGTCCATATTAACCCCCTGCTTTTTAATGTAAAGATCAACTATCATATACAGCAGGAATGGTATCCATTCCTTTTTTTCCCTTTCTGTCTGCTTTCATTTTTTTTCCTCTGTATCCTCTTTCTGTGACCAGCAGTCAGAGCATCTCATTTTCTCCGCTCTGACGGCCCATTTCTGCAGGTCACTGGGGTCAACAGTCTCTCGCCTTCCTGTGATTAAACACATAAATTTCTACACTAATATGGATTCTTCAGATGTAGTCAGTCACAGGGAGAGTGCACAAGTCTTTATAAAAATCCACGCTGCAAGACTTTATTAATCCACACAGTGAGAGGGACACTGGCATTGTATTAAAATTACAGTTAAACCCAGGAAAGACTGCTGGTCATTATGGCAGGGTCTGGCAACTTAAAAGGATGCAATTGATTATGATTGTGCTACAGTATATTATGTTAAAGATAATGGCTATTGGGTCCGTCTTAAGCTGCAAGCGATTAAATTAGATTTTTTTTTTGAAGTGCCTTTGGTGTAGCTGATTCCTTCCCACTTCCAAGTAGTTTGACAGTCCATGCCTACAGGCAGTAAATTATGTGATTCTGTAATCATGTGATCATGTGTACACAAAAATACAGAGGTCTTACATGATTTCTGTGAAGGAATACTGCAAGAGCAAATGTGATCATAGTTTTAAATAGTTTTAAATCTATAAAATGAACATGTAATATCCATAATTAAGTGCAATGTTAATCTGGAAAGTTTTAAGCCTCAAATACACAACCTGTACAAGTCATTTATGACGACATTATGACTTGTTTTTGTTCTTTGGTTTTTTTTTACAGTCATTTTCCTGCTAAAGGACCCAGTTGCAACCAAATTTTAACATTATGATTATATGTAATTTGCTAGAAGTACTGCTTCAGTATTTGTATTATTATTTTTTTTTTTCCCCTAGTTCATTCAAGGGATTTTTTCTCAAATGGCTTTCAGGAAATGGTGGTGAATTTGTCCTTTATTGACGGATCTGTATACTTTCTTGTTTGTTGGTAAACGCAGTTTTGTAAGACGGAAGCAGGTTTATGGAAGTCCAGACAATTTCTGGGCTTTGCAGAGTTTTTTTCCCCCATAGAGTATTTGTATTTTTCCTTTCTGTATTTAATATTTTGACCTAAATGATTTCTGATATAGTCAGTTAAGTCTATAATAGATTTCTCTAATCAAAAATTGCCTCGGGGAGTAAAAGTAATATAAACAAAGCAGATGTCCTAACTGACTTGCTAAAAGAAAGTTCAATAACATGAATTGTTCTGGTAGTATGCAAACTTGTTAAATCTTTTTCATTTCTTTAGTTTGCTGAGAATGTTAATATTTGTTATTTTGCTCGATATTGGAAATGCTTGTACAATTTTGAGTAGACCATTCTTCCATCTGTGGAGAGCTCTAATCTACCTATAAAATCTATCTTTTTTTTTTTTCTTCACTTGTTTTTATGTGTTTTTCACTCAGATCGGGATCGTTTTCAGCTCGGCACCCTCTCCCACACTCTGAACTCTAAAGCCACAGGCTATCTGGAACTATCTGATTGGCCGGATGTGGCTCCTGACCAATCTGTGAGAAATGTGGAGGTGGTGGAAACGGTAAGAACCGTTCCTAAATGTTAGTACTGTAAATGTGAGTTATTTATTGACAGTGGAAATATCTCTATATTATATTTGGTTCTAATGGGAGAAATATGTGTGTCTGTGTAAGGTGAATGAGTGGGCTCCGTCTGTCATCAAAACCAAACCTGTCACATCAGATGACAAGTTCTACTCAGACCCAGGAGAGGAAGAAGAGGATGAGGAGCAAGAATCAGATAGCAGCAGTGAAGGCAGCAGCAGTGAAGGTTTGTTTAGTGTGTGTGAAAGTCATACAATCATAGTAAATTTTAAATGTTTATGATATTAAATGGCAGTGTGTGTGTGTGCGCACAGATTCAAGCAGCAACTCGGAGAGTGAGGAAAACAGTGAAAGTAGCAGTGAGGCTGGCGAGAGCTCCAGCCAGTCGGAAAAGAGCAGCGACTTGGGTTCTGACAAGAAAAAACGGAAAACTCAGAAAAACAAAGAACTTCAGCAGGGCACAAAACTCAGAAAAGACAGGTAGCAGTTCTTTACCACTGTATTACCACTGTGTGTGTGTGTGTTTGTGTGTGTGTATGTGTATGTGTATGTATGTATATATATATATATATATATATATATATATATATATATATATATATATATATATATATATATATATATATATATATATATGTATGTGTGTGTGTGTGTGTGTGTGTGTGTGTGTGTGTGTGTTTTTATATATATATATATATATATATATAATATATATATATATATAATATAAATTAAAGGTAAGTTTTAAGTTTGTGCTGAAAGGGGAAGGCATCGATTTCTTTATTATTTTATTTGCTCTGGAAGTCACACTCTCACACAGCACAATGACAGACAGAGAGTGAGAATAAAGCAAGCCCCCAAAAAATCTGAACTCGGTTCAGCCCATCACCCTATGTCTCCTTCCTTCATGATGCAGACCCACACGAAATGCAGGCATCTGAAAAATAAAGCGGATTATTCAGATGATTTTATTATCATATCATCTTATCCTATTATATTGGAATATCTGTCCAGTAATAAAATGGCAATAAAATTTGAGCATTAACCATGAGTAAGAGGACCAACAAAAAAGTGTTTTCTCAAATGATGCTAATTATGTTTCGGAATTAAAAAAACAACAAAAAAACATTAATTCGAGTGTGTATGTTCTCACATATTTAATCATGTATGTTTATACATTGGCATTTTTGGTAAGGGCTAGTGTGAAAGAATGAAGTAAAAGAAAACAAATGTAAATACAGCAAACTGAGCAAAATTGTAGACATTGTATAAAGAATGTATAAAGCATACATAAGATATTTGGAACAAAATAAACACCTCATGCATCTCTTTGCTTTACAAAGCAGTAAAGCAGAACTTTTTATTTTTTTACTTTGACTTTTATACTTTGCTGTTTGTGTGGAGAGAAGTTTTATGTTCTATATAGAGGAGGACTTGAACATTGCATGGCATTGTGCACCACACTGCACAGTAGTGGCCTTTTCATGATTTATTTTGTTAAATGTCAGTAACTGTATATGAAATGTCTTGTTTATCAACCAGTTACATGATACCAGTACATAGCATTATGATGAGTGAGCTAATGCTGTCTGATGTCTCTGATTGCTCAAGCAGTATTGCTTAATTAACTCTGTGTTGCACCATGAAGTATCATATTTATATGATTATTAATATTCGGATGATTAAAAGGGCAATCATTCAGTAGGTGTGTTTTGATAACCATAACACACACTGGCCATATTTATTTATTTATTTGTATTTATTTATTTATTTATTTATTTACAAATGCAAAGATATGCATGTATTTTGTGTATTAGTGACTCGGATGTGAGTGAGAACAAGACGCATACGAGTAAAGCTGGTTTGAGAAGCGAGTCAAGCAGTTCAGAGGACACTTCGTCTAGCTCAGAATCTGACTCTGATTCCGACTCCCCAACTAAACAGACACCGATAAATAAACCCAAACCAGTCAAGGAGGTAAGGTTTTGGGGTTTGGTTAGCTAAGAATACATTTAGCATATTATATGTATTACCTCTTAATCATTTAAACATAATATTCGCTTGGTTTTGACCTGCATTATTGTAACCCTGAACATATTGTTTGACTTGTAAAATGATACACATTGCAAATGATTTCAATAATATAACAGAACTGCATTGCTTGTATGAAATGGATAAAATTGTTAACAATAATGGGCTCGAAATACTGAAATCCATTCTAAGGTGATTTATAAACAGTCTGATAGCAAAATTGCATTGCATGATACAGTGGAACCCGGTTATGTCGATGTCCTAGGGGGTCGCCAAAAAGCATCGAGGTAACCGATGATCGAGATAAACAAAAATCAAAATGGCAGCAATATATTAACGTGCTTTAAAATTTCTTTATGTACATGATGTGCGTTAATAAATGAGAATGTGCATGCACGTGTTTTTGAAGGGTTTTTTACACAACAGCGTTGCCGCGATTTGTTTGATGAAGGCATGCTATAAAAATGTACATACGTTTGCTAACAACAAAAGGCATAAGTGCACCTACTAACAGCAGAGATTTACCAGTATACAATACAAACCACCGTCCATTCTCCATACAAACCTTTATTATATTCTCCAACATTATAAACACACAGATCGCTCAAAAAAAAAAAAAAAAAACAGCGGCTGCACAGTGCCGTCTCACATTTAGTCCACATGTGGGGAAAAAAAGAAAAATAAACAGTAACTAAGTTTATGAAAACTTATGACCATCAGGCTGAAGTAATCCGCACAAACACACAAAGCAAAGTGTCCGAAAAATGCCGAGGGGGAGATAAGCCGAGCGAGAGAGAGAGAGAGAGAGAGAGAGAGTTTGTGAATGGAAAAATAGGTAAATTCAAAAATACCGCGACCGGCGGCACGGCGCGAAGCCGGAAAAAAAACCCGGAAGATCCAAAACCGAACCCGAAACCAAAAACGAGGGACAGAAAAGTCTCAAACGTGAACGGCCAAAGGGGGCGTGGCAGGTGCTTTCTCGGCCGCTTTCTCTGAAGCTCCCGGCTTCAACTCCTTACCGAGAGAGCCGTGCTCCTTACCTCCTTACCGAGAGAGCCGTGCTCCTTACCGAGAGAGCCGTGCTCCTTACCGAGCGCGCGCGCGCGTCGCTCCTTACCGAGAGAGCCGTGCTCCTTACCCTGCACTTACTAACAGCAGAGATTCACCAGTATACAATACAAACACCTGTAGTATCTGTAAGGTTTGATTTTTCCGCCACTTTCGCGAGTTCTTCTGCGGCTGCACAGCGCCGATCGACATAACTGACGTTAAAATTTCTAATTTTTCCCCCCTTGTGCTCGAGATATTAGGGTTCCGCGACATAAAAAAAGTCGGCATAACCGATAAAAAATGCTAAGAAAAGGCGAGAATTTGGCGGTTCCACTTCAAAAACGTCGACTTAATAGGGTTGTCGAGTTAACCAGGGGCGAGATAACCGGGTTCCACTGTATTTGCTTATTTTATGTGAAATGGTTTTTTTTGCTCTTTTTTAGTTTCATTTCATATGTTAAGTTCATTTCTTGTTTCTTAGTCGGAAGAGAAACCCAAGAGAACAAAAGAGATTTCTCTTTTGGATTTGGATGACTGTAAGTTTCCTGAAGTAAAATTACATTTTCACTTTTTTAATTGAGTTTTGCACATGCACATGCACACACATACACACACACACACACACACACACACACACACACACACACTTGACACTACTGTTTTTAAAAAAAACAAGCATCATCTTTGAAATTCTCACAACTTTGTCAGCCTTCTTACTATATCAGGAGATTTAAGTCAAGCAATCCATGTAAGAAGCAAAGTTCTACCATCTCTATTCATGACCATATTACAGTTTGTGACCTTGGGTGAGGATTTGGATGCGGATTGTCCAGTAAATTGATTGCTGTTCGGTGTGTCACATGCTTCATATTAAGCAGTGAAACAAGTGTTCATTTGAATATGAATTATTTTCAGTGCTCTTGTATAATTCTTTGCTGGATGGTATGTGATTTTCCTGTAATTGGAACACACTGGTTGTTTCTCTTTTGAATAACGTATAACTCATTGCATGAGGCTTTCATTGGGATATCATCAGCACATCTAGTCCTTCTTGTTACTAATGTCTGGAATTCCTTTGGAATATAGATATATATTGCAGAGAGGAAGCTAAGACGGTTTTAGACTTTAATGTGACCTTTGGCCTGATTTAGGTCACTTCGTCCGTCTTGCTTACATCTATACAGTGCATGTGTTGGCTACATATCATATAAAAAATATATAAGCATTCATCAGCACTTGTTTTTAGATATCAGTTTAATGAGAATTTAGGATGGTTTGAAAAATACACTGGAATAAATTTCATAAGAAATTTTAAAACACCTTATTTTATTAAAGTGACAATGTCTAGATGATTTCACGAAGGTGCCATAGGGGCTGTGGGGGTGCGTACAAAATCCACTTGCAGGGGGTCTTAGAATGTAACCCGGGGGACCACTGTATCTTTGTTTATGAATGATGAACATTTATGTTTTTATGAACATTGTTTCTTTCTTGTTGTTTTTTTTTTTTTTTTAAGTTTCACCTAGTGTAGTTACCAAACCCAAGAGCTCCATCCTCTCCCCAAGTGTTTTGTCTGACCTGCAAGGCCTCTCACTGTCTGCCTCTTCCACCCCGGCCATTCAGGTGTGTTCTTATATTTGTTTTCCTTCAATCACATTCATCGGTATTTCCTGCTTTTCACTCCTGTAGACAGGATGAGATTTTTTTTTTTTTTGGGCTTGAGCATTTCTTTCCTACGTGTATGAGACTGAGATTGTTGACCTTTTTGAGTTTGAAGTGGCTTCCTGTCCCATGAGAAGTGTCTGAGAGAAAGTATAAGTATTTCCCTGGAAAGGAATATCTTTTTGAAAAAAGAATTGAGTGGAATTCCTTCATTCAATTCTCTATCTATTTTCACCTTCTTTGGATGAACAAAACTAAAGCTACAGAAAGTAAATCTCTGAAGCTCTTGCTTTGTTCTACACACACTGTGCATGCTTTCTCTATTTGTCTGTTTGCTGAATTTGAATTAGATTGAAATTGATTTTTTTTATTTGGTCTGATTCAGTTTCATGCTGCACACGGAATTAAGCAAGCCAGAAAACAAAAGGTATTTTTTTGGTTTTGTTTAGTTTTTTGAGTGACATGAGAAGGGATAGAAACAAAACATTTATTTTATTCATTCGAGACAAATGCAAACATGGAAAAGGGTAAACAAACATTTTGCATATGGGCATAAAAAAACAGATGTCAATCAAGAATGTCATGGTAAACAGACAGTTGGTGGGTGTTTATTTGACACTCGTATGTCCTTTTAAAAATCACGTGTGTTCATCCTTGCGTTTGCGGTTATTGTTGTGACTCTGCATGTCATTCCTATATTAATATCTTTGCTCTTCTATCCTTGCAGTAATTATTTTTTGATGTTAATGAACAACACCTGAAATAATAAGGTTGCATAAACTTGGTTGCATTTAAACATTCTTTTTCTAGAATAGAAAGTTTTTTTATTGTATACTGTTACTGTATTCTGACCTGTTACACAATTGCCTTTGCCAAAAATGGTCCTTATATGCCTAAGTCCAACCATGTTTGGGTGTTTGGCAGCTTTCTTTGCCAGCTGTCTATACCAGAATCCCCACAGACAATTCTCCACTCCGTCTCTGTTCATATCTCCATCATTCCCAGGTTAGCAGGGTTGCCTGGGTTACCATGGAATTGCCAACAGGGGGTATGGGGGGGAATGTAGGGTAGTCCACAGCTGCTTGATTGACAGACTCATCAGGACTGCTGTGCTTCTATAGGCTGTTAGGCACAGGTCATTAGAATACTCCCCACGAGGGTAGGCTGCAGTCTAATCAGAGCTGGAATAAAGGGTTAGATGGAGAAGAGAATGAACCGGCTGATTTCAAGTCAATGCTATGCATAAATACATTATAGGCCTTTAGAATATCGGTCACAGTGGATAAACCTAATCTTTGTTGCACGCACACATGCGCACGCATGCATACACATTCATCCATGCTTAAAAGGAGACCTATGCAAAAAGTCTTGTGTAATCAGTTATACTCTAAATCATATTCATAGAATAAAAATATTTCAGTAATTTACCTGTCTGTTATATAAGAAGAAAAAAAATAAAAAATAATGTAGGGCATACTGTTAGAGGAAAATATGTACTGGATAAACTAGAGCTAAACTAGAACTTTACCATTAACTCATTCAATATTTATGGTTTTTATTTTTTCCCCTCAAAAATGTTTCCCCTTTTTTTTTTTTTTTTTATCTATGTTGTTTCTTGAATTATTATTTATTCATTTTTTTTTTTTTTTGTGGAACATCCAGGGAAAAAATATTAACTGCACTGCCCCCTTTTTTTTCTTCTTCAAAGTAAGTAATCTTAGATTTCTGCCAAAACAAAAAATGTTTGCAACACATGTAATTAGCAGTTGTGTGTCATCATTAACACACACAAGCTCACCAGTCATCTGTAAACCCTGTCTTTGTTCTATGGGCCAGAACTTGCTCATATTTTCTGTTATATACATTTATACAGTTAGATATACCGTTAGAGAGTGAATTTTTCACCCACATGTGTAGCTGTATAGAATCCTTTAGTTCTCCAAAGTAATTGGCTTTATTTTAGGGCCCAGGCATGGGATTGGTTGAGGGGGTGGTACGCTGTGATGTCTGCTTCTTGCTCTAATAACATTTTGGCGTTGGGATTCATTCAAAAACACAGCCCTTCTGATGGCGTTTCATTCATAATTAGTGTGAGGGGACAGGCATCGGCCTGGGGAAATTGAACTGTCGGAGGCAAGCATGTGCCGACTAGCCAAAGCCTGCCGTTTGACCCCATCACACAGAGGGGGACGTGTCATAATTCGTTCATTCGATACCCATCAACCAGCGCTGACCCTGCTGCATTTGTAGTGTGCCCGGTGTGAGCCTCATTATCACTCAGGTGCATGGACAAAATATAAACTAGACACACACACACACACACACACACACACATTCATATATAGCCTTCACTGTAAAGACGGGGCTTTCAGAGAATATGAGCAGGTATCTGAATTTATCTCATTAAACTACATCTTTACAGGTCATTTAAAAACAGCAGTATTATTATTATTATTATTATTATTATTATTATTATTTTACAATATGGTTCTTAAATATTTGAACTGCCACACTTGGTTCTTAAACACAGAATAAAATGTTTGTACATGGTGTACAGTATTTGAGGGAATGTAAATGTTATGTTTAACATCGTGCAGCATTACAGGAGAACAAATGTTCCTGAATCTGCAGTGGTTTCAAAGTTTAGGCATAAATAAAGGATAGATGTAGGAAATGTAACTCCTTACAGACAAATGAATTGTAGGTAAATTCTGCAAAAAACAAAAACATTTGTCCTATTCAGACAGAATTGTGTGGGCATTGCATAATGTTTGGTAGGAGCATTTAAGCCCACCCTAGCAAGGTAAACAAGTGTAATTTTTGTGCTTTTTTCTTTTACTTCTGACCATATGTCAAAATGTGTGGGCTACATTTTTGTGCAATGGGAATTGTAGCAAGTGGGCATTGATACATTTGTCCTTTTGTGAGAACTTAATTTTTGTTGTGGCTCAGGATTTTAAATGAGTGTTTCGGTTTTCTCCCAAGAGGTTTTCTCTGTTTTTTGTAAATGATGCACTATATTTTAATTAGCAGTTTTGCCGTTTGTAGCACTAGGTACAGATGGGTAACTGCTGAAAATGTAGTTATCTCATGATTATTCATCTCTTTTGCTAATTCCCATACCATTTGCATGCATAAAAAAGAAAATGGCTTTGAACCATAATCTGAATTATGCCGCCATACAGTGAATGAGGCTGAAGTATTTTTTCAGTTTCTCAGGTGTAAAAGGGAAGATGATGTAAATACAATCCTATTCTGATTTGTAGATGAAATAATCTAACTATACCTCATCCCACTATAGTCCTGAATATCTCAAACTGGTCATTTCTTAACCAACATTTTTCATGTTTTGCAGTTGACAGCAAGTTTACAATAATAAAAACAAGCTCATTATGAAGAAAGGTCGGCTGGTACTTTAGGGTTTAATATCTTAACTGCTGAAATAATATACATTTGGTTATGGATTTTATGTTGAATAATTAGAGACTTGTGTTTATTTAATCATTTTTTCTTCATTGTTACAAATTTCTGAGAAGCAGAGAGACCAACAGATGCAT
Organism: Silurus lanzhouensis; assembly: GCA_039877035.1. NCBI lineage: Eukaryota > Metazoa > Chordata > Actinopteri > Siluriformes > Siluridae > Silurus > Silurus lanzhouensis. The sequence goes on from JBCEWE010000500.1 coordinate 942,963, forward strand.
TTTACTGTTCACTCTTTTTATTCAAAGCTGATTATGGGGCAGATTCATGATGGCTGATTATTAATGGTTGTGATATTGCTGCATTATGTCATGAAATGTTCATAAGGCCCTTTAGTTTACTGGATATACATATTTGTTTTGTAATTGTGTACACAACCCAATATGACTATTACAAAACAAAAGCATGCACAGTGCTTTTACTGCTCTTACTATTTTAAGGCAAATACATTTGTAACCTTTGTAGAGTGTGGGGAAGCCCTGAACCTTATTGTTGTCATTTTCTACAATCATACTGGTATACCAAAGAATATTAACACCCTGGTGCACCCACACATTTACTCCATCTCCGATGCAACCTCTAAAATCCTAATTTCTGTATCCAAATAGAAGTGTCTCATATACAAGTAAATAATATTACAGACAGATATAGAAATAGATTTCATGTACATAAGCCATTATTTTTCTTCCACTGTAAGATGTGTGTGTTGTGTTTGTCAGCAGCTTTTTGTCAGAATGTGAAGGTGACTACAGCGAGTGGCCATCCATCACACCACTTCCTTCTAGCTTATTCATAATAAGGTGCTCAATCAAACTCTCTTACACACACACACACACACACACACACACACACACACACACACACACACCTGCACTGTGTGCGTGTGTATATATGGTCAAGGTTACTTTCCTATTTGCTTGTTATTTACTCGTACAGAGCAAAGGTGGTCATCACTCTTTGTGTCTGTAGGTAGGAGGGGCAGTGATAAGTGTAGTGGTGTTTGGTCCTTGAGTAGAGTGACAGTGTGGTCAACATTTTAAAATAAAGCGCAAGGTAAATTAACGTTAACATGATCGTTGGATTTATCAACACGTGTCGCCCTGACACCAAGATAATGTCTACATCATCTCTGCCTCAGAATGTGTCTTAGCGACAGTGTGGTTAAAGCTTGGCCTTTTCTCATGGTTGTATGTTCAGATAGATCATTTTTCTTTATGAGCAGGTTTTGGTTGCTAGTGGTGTAAAGATTATGCAACCATTTAGGGTCTTTAGTTGGCTACTTTAATGATGTGGAAGTTTGTGCTTTTCTGAAAATCTGTTTATTTTAACCTTTTTATTATTATTATAATTTTTCTCTGGAATAAAACTAAACAAAAGAAAAATGTCCCCATCTGTTTGAATGCAATACCTAATTGTTTGGTAGATTTCAGCCCTAAATAAATAGTGGTCATCTGAAATTATGAAGGAAAAAATTCCTCTGTGGCGTGGTGAGAGTTCGACTCCGTACAGGATTAGCGTGGAACTGATTTTTTTTTTTTTTTTTGTAACCATCTGGAACCCTGCAGAGACTTGCCCTCTCCACTCTTTGAGGAGATTGAGGTGATAAATCTGCTGTGGGTTTCCCCTCACCATTCACAGTACCTTATAGAAGACTTGCTATGCTATCTCGACAGACTCCTGCCACTTTATCGAGTAATCCGTAGCAAATTGTTTCAGTTTGGCGCACTGGTTATAGAGCCATTGTTGCTTTTTGTGGTCCTGGAACAAATTCACTTGCCGTACATGATCCAGTGACCTAGGGGCACATGAACGGAGTTTTGCACGCATGTCAATTGTTAGTATTTGTTCTTTTATTCCTTACAGCTTTATTATTATTATTATTGTTATTGTTATTATTATTTCAAACACTCCACTTGACCACTGCAGTAGCTGGCAGATTCACCAGCTGACATTTGCAGCAAGATGCACATGATGGACTTGTACCCCCTTTGAAAGCCTGGCGAATTGTTATAGGTTGTTAATTAGTGATTATCCTACATTCATGTTTCCATGCATGAAAATGCATTTTGTTTGCGGTTTTGGGTTTTTTCTTCTTCAGGGACTCTCCATTCTCTCTGTACATGTTGTTTTAATCGAGATGTGAGGGAAGATTATTCTCTAAAACTGGGCAGATTTCACACTGCACTACTCTTTGGTACCCTCCAAAGTCCATTGCTTACTGAGCAAACCCCAGGCAATTCATTCCCAAAATTGAGAGTATATTGGAAGTGGCACTGTTGCAGTCTTGCATGGCAGCACACTGCTGTTGCTGTGGTTGGTGCAAAATGGGGTTTACAAGAGACTTGAGGCTTCCCAAGGGGTTTGGTTCCACTGATTCAGTGAAGTGCAACTATATTGCGAAACGTTCTGTCTAGACAACCAACACTTGGGGACACGGGTATGCACATCTCAATAACTCTCTTTTTCTACACGAAGGCTCTGTTTCCATGTTATACCACAAAACCTTATGAAATCTTGTGGACAAGACCATCAGCATTTCCACTAGTAAATCCTTATCAAGCAGTCAGTGCAGTAACCTTTCCCAGTCATCACAATGCCAACATTGTCTCTGCAGCCTTGCGTTTGTAAACTCCTGCTCGGGATGCAATCCTTTGCCTGAATTTAAGTCAAAATAAAAAACAAAATTCAAGAAGTAATTAAATACATAATACATATAAGCTACAAAAAAAAAAGAAAATGAACCAACAAAATAAGAAATTAGGTCTGATCACAAAAATGTCCCCAATCAAAGGTCCCAACCTGGTTATGTCTAAACTACCATATAATCTACATTCAATCATTGTCATTTTTAATGTCCATTTCCTAGAATGTGAAGGATATTTATGTAATATTTATTGAATAACACAGATGAACACTAATCAACATTTGAGAATCTTCTAAACAAGGAAAGTGTAAACAGAGGTTTGTCCTTTTCTATTTATTTTTACATTGTTGCTTATCATCTTGTCCGATGGTTCATGCCACTTTCTATTTTCCCACCTAGATTTAATGAAAAGTCTTTGATTTTGAGTTTTTGCCTTATTATGGTGATTTTTTCAGAAGTTGCTGCCTAATTTTATTCACAATTTTTTAACCTATGAACAGTTTAATACTTGCTGTGAAAAGAATAAACATTGCTTGAAAGGTTGATTTTGTTTTAAGCCATGCTTCTTACTTGGGTGTCTGGCTGGCATACTTTTTATTTCTTTTTGTTCTCTATACTAAAATGAAAAAGATTTTACCACTGCCACATTACTGCAAATGCTTATCCTACATGATCGCTCTAGAGGCAGGAGAACTTGATTTATTGACAGTCTACAGTTAGTATACACTTTACACAATTATTGATTCAGTTCAATGAAGGAGTCACACATGATTGTTCTACATCCACAGAAATGGATTCATTAATTCACGTTTTAGAGCATTGTGTTATGGTTTTATTAAAACAGTCACTTCATCCAAGACTGCAGTCTGCTGTTCAGTGAGGGCTTTTCATTTTATTTTATAAGCAGTTCTTTATCATGCGACCTCTATGAGTAACCTTTTTGTCATTATTTCATGTCGATACAATGTCTAGTAGATCTTCAAATTGTCTGAACATTTGTATGCATGTTTGTTTTCAGGTGACCAGTCCTATGTTTGTTCCTGTTCGTTCTTACGAGCTGATCCACAGCATGATTGGAAAAGGCCTGGCTGCTCACTATCACTTTCCCCGGCAACCGTGCATCTATGGCAACCACATGGTTTCTCTCCAACTGACAATAAGCAACCACAGTGACCATGTCCTACACAACATCCACATCATGGAGACAGTGTCCACTGGAAAGAAAATCCACTCGTTCAGCCCAGTTGGTGAGATTAACTGCGCAACTCAATTCTAACCAAATGGCATCGCTATGACGTTTCTGATGAAAACTTGTTAAAATATGAGTTTGTAATGCTTAACAGTAATAGTATTTCCATGGGGGGGAGAAATTCCATAATATATTCCTTAATATTTGGACAAAGGAGTATGCCATAAAATGTTGAAATTATATAATGAATGTCAGTTTGAAAGCAGCCTTTATATTTTAATGAGCAGTTTTCATTTTAGTCCCTCAATATTTAAGTGTACCTGTGTCAAAATCAACCATTAAGAGATTAAATACAGAGGGGCTACCACAAGATATAAACCATTGGCAAGCCTTTAAAAGCAGGAAAACTTTGCCAAGAACCATTGAATCTTTTTGGTTCTGCAACCGAATCCCAGTGAAGATGACAAAAGCAGCCTACGACTTTTAATTTTTAAGGCGAATTACACTGTTCACTGTTTGATACTTTGAAATGAAACCTTAAAGCACTCAGCCACAGGATAAGTACTACACTGCTAACTAGTGCCTGTAGAGTGTAGTGTGTATTCCTCATGACCCACATAGTGTACATATGCACATTCAGAATTTGGCTCTTGTCTAACTATCTTGATAACCTCATATTTAGAAACATGAGTAAAAAGATTTTATTATTAAACCTTTACATAGTAATGTTTCTTTGTCTCTTGTGTGCTTTCTTTTTCATTATTCTCTGTATATTTCATTCTCTTTCTGCCTCTCTGTTCCTCAGAGAGTTTGGAGCTGGAGGCATCAGTAACAGTTTCAATTGGGGTGGATTTTAATGACTCAACCCAGGCAGCCAGTTTCCAGTTGTGGTAAGAGCTGTTCTTCCTCTCCAAATAATTTTTAAAAAAGCATGACAACAAAAACAAACAACGGAATGGGTTACACTTAAGAGCTTAGTGACTTTAAATGAGAAATTGTCATAGCATGCCATTTTGTGTGTGTGTGTCTGTAAGAGGGAAAGAGTAGAGAGATTTTCTGCTATTCTCATTTATCTCCAGCAGCCTCAGCATATTCAAAATTGTTCTCTATATATGAGCACAGACACGCACACTTCCACACTCGGTTAGTTGCAATAATGAAAGCATGTCATTACCAGATTGAATTACTGAGAGTTATTCTTTTCTTTTTCTTCTCTTCCCCACTCTGTCTTGCTCACTTGCTATCTCTCTCTCTCTCTCTCTCTCTCTCTCTCTCTCTCTCTCTCTCCTTCTCACTCACACAAACACACACTCGCACAGAGGCAGGAATAGGCCAAAAGCCATTTTTAATAAATTGTTACCTCCGAAGCCCTATCCTTGATAATCAGCATTACATTTTTAAATAATCTAATTTGGCGTAATTGTATTTCTTTGAGGTCTGTGTAATTGGTTTTCTTTTTCTGATTAGTGTTTGATCGACACTGGATGACTGAGGCACATGCATAACATCACTGTAAATAGGTCAGGCTGCAACACTGAAGGGGATTATTGCTAATGACCATGCCAATAAGAGTGTAATTATATTGGTGTGTGGCTGAAGGCTTAGGTATGTGTGACATGCTTTATGTTTCATTATACCAGGGTCCAAGCAGTTCAGTAAAAGCTTCACAGAGCTTATGCCATATTAGGCATTAATCTGAACACCAATTGCACACTAATCCCATCAATAAGTACTTTTGATCTTTTATACTATTTTGCACTACTTCACAAATATATTTTGACCTTCCTGGAGTCTTTAGACTCGTATACATGATTTCTTTCTTTTGCTCTTTTTTTTTTTTTTTTTTTTTTCCTTCTTCTTTTTTCTTTTTTTTTATATTACTTGTCTCACTTTTCTTTTCAGCCTTTTTGGCTGACAATTTTTTTTTTCAGCGCGTGTCAGATCTCCTTTCCCTGTGTGTGTGTGTGTGTGTGTGACTGAATGAAAGGATATGCTCTAAAATAGGCTTTTTGACATATAATTTATAATTGGCTATAAGAACCTAAATGAAGATGGGGTCATTTCAATATATATTTTTTTAGTTGCTAAAGATTATATTAATATATATTATACTGTGTGAAAGTACTGTATATGGAGAACAAGTGATTTTGTAAAGAATTATTAAAGATCGGATGTGTATAAATCTTAATAGAGCAAAATTAACAAGATTTTTTTGCATTTGTCCACAATAGACATTTATGCTTGTGAAGTAGACAGGAAACACAAATGTTACTGTTTCATAAATTTTCATACAAAAATCCATAAAGGCACAATGTATAGTGTTTGCAGTATTGATATTGCGTTTGTGATGCATGTGATATGTGCTCATATACAACAATTATTTCAACAAGGAATTAATCTTGATTGCGACATTTCCTACACAATGCGGCCATATGTTCCATGTCAAAAAGCAAGAACAGATCCATTAAAAAAGTTTTAGATTAGTGAACAGTCGGTTCCGAGTCAGTGAACAGTTGTTCAGAACATTTAGTAAATTTTAGATCAAGCCTGGTAGCTCAGTGGTTAAGGCTCTGGGAGTTACTAATCGGGTAACTTGGTTACTAGTATTGCCAAGCTGCCACTCTTGGGCCCTTGGACCCTCTGTGCTCCAGGGGCACTGTATTATGGTTGGTCCCGCACTCTGACCCCAGCTTTCTAACATCACTGGTATATGTGAAGAATAAATTTCACTGTACTGTAATGTATATGTGACAAGTAAATAAAAATAAAAAAAACTTAAAAAAAACAAAAACTTTAAACTACCTAAATAATGTTGAATGGACAGCTTGTTTAATATTCCCTATGGCATATTTTTTTCCAAACCAATAAAAAAAGGAATGCAGGTCCCGTTGTGCTACCGAAACAGCTTGAGAAAACCTCTAATCTTTGTGCTTTGGCATCCAGCAGCAGTTCCTTTAAGTCCTGCAAGTTGCGAGGTAGGGCCTCAATGGCGTGAATTTCTATACATCCAGCAGATGTTTGATCAGGTTGAAAGCTGGGAAATTTGGAGGCCAAAGCAACACCTTAAACTGTCATGTTCCTCAAAAAGTCCATGAGAAATTTTTGAATTGCTGAAAGAGGTCACTTTTATTACAAAATAGGGTTGTTACATAGTCTGCAGTGATGACACCTTTCCCTCAGAGTCATATGGGTTAGCTGTTCTCCACGCACATCAGTGAGCTTGCTGCCAGTTTTCTAATTGTCTTTCTTTGAACCACTTTGATAGGTACTAAATACTGCATATGTGGAACGCCCAACAAGATCTGCTGTTGTGGAGATGCTTTGGCCCAGTTGTCTAGCCATTACAGTTTATCAGAGTTGTCAGAGTTTTTCAGATCTTTACACTTGCCATTTTTTCTTCTTCTAAAGCATAAACATTGAAACTGACTTCATTTGCTGCCTTATATATGTGTCTATCTGTGTTTTGATTAAACTGTGTTTTATTTTCTAGTACTAAAGAAGATCAATTCACTGTATCTATCCAGCCAGCCGTAGGAGAACTACTACTTCCTGTCACCATGTCTGAACAGGACTTTAACCGAGAGCAAGGTAACATACACACAAGTGGGACAATAAATGCAATATCATCTTATAGAAATTACTAATTCTTAGTTCATAGCTATAAATAGAAAAACAAATAGTTCTGTATGTAATAGTGGTTCCATGGATCTATATAAACACCCGGGGAATTGAGAATCACCTGGATAGTTTCTTATATTTAGAGTTGAATAAGTGTTTTAACTAATCCCCTGGAAACCCCACCCCCTTTCCTGCACCCTGCATAGTAGTCTGTTGTCTTGAATTAATTTGCTTGCTTGAGAGATGCCCTTACTTCCTGTCACGGTAAATTTCGAATGTACTGAGTTCATTATTTCGAAAATGAATACATATTCTTATGTTTGACTTATTTAACCATCATTAAAAAGGTGTATATTTATGTAACATTTGTATATGTGACTATAAGCTATTCTATTTGGCTCATACATAGAACCCCTAGGAATATAAAAAAAAAAACAAGAATTGTCAATTTGCTGTGAACCTGTGGAAATTTACAGGTAAATGTGCAAATTACTGCAGTCACATGGAACACTTCACATCATCATATGTAGCTCTGTAATAATTTAAACATGAGAAGCATTAAAGCGTAACAGCATTTTTGTTAGTTTTTTTTGTAGACAGTTTAATACTGTTTGCTTATGTATTAATATTTATTGGGTCTGCAAGGTTTATTTGCAGTCGTGGTTTTTCCACAATTTCACTCTGGAAATTATATTTATTAATTACTTATGATGAAAGTAGCAAATGTATAGGTCTATTTTATCTGTGCAGACATTGACGCTATAATCACTTGGTCATCACAAAATTAAGTTTTTATTTGTTTTAATGCAGTTTTTTTGGGGAGAAAAAAGTAAAACATGTTTGCTTTCGATTATTAAGGAAAATTTTCAGGTAAGGTCCTCTCAGAGTTATTGTGCAAGGTGCTGTTAATTTTAAGTGCATTTGATCCATTGAGTTATCTTAAGCACGCTCCAAATGACCGTATGATCGCAATGACAATCTATTAACGTTTTCTAACAATTCCACATGGTTGCTATAGCTTTCTATGTCAGGAATCAGAAAAATGGAACATCAACTAAATGAAAATCAGTTTTTAACACAAGACTAGTGAGCATAGTTGATTTCTGGTGCTACAGTGACAATTTTTTCACTAATATGTCATTTGGATGATTATTACAGAGAAGGAAGTCAAGTGCTTGGTTATTAGAAATTGTACGAAGAATTGTCTCATTCATTCTCATGTATTTCGATTCAGGGAAAAAAAAATAAAATTGTGGAAAAACTGTGGAAAATTTTTTATATATATATATATATATATATATATATTATATATATATATATATATATATATATATATATATAAAATGTATGTGTGTGTATATATATATATATATATATATATATATATATATATATATATATATATATATATATATATATATATAATGTATATGTGTGTGTGTGTATATATATATAATGTATGTGTGTGTATATATATATATAATGTATATGTGTGTATGTATATATATATATATATATAATATATATATATATATTATATTATATATATATATATAAAATGTATGTGTGTGTGTATATATATATAATGTATATGTGTGTATATATATATATATATATATATATAATGTATATGTGTGTGTGTATGTATGTATATATATATATAAAATGTATGTGTGTGTGTATATATATATATAATGTATATGTGTGTATATATATATAATGTATATGTGTGTGTATATATATATATAATGTATATGTGTGTGTGTATGTATGTGTATATATATATATATATATATATATATATATATATATATATGTATATATATATATATTATATTATATATATTATATATATATATATATATATATATATATATATATATATATATATATATATGTATACACAGTGTTGGGCAGTAACTAGAAACGCGTTACCGGTAACTTTTGTTACTTTTGACAGTAACTAATACTGTAACACGTTACTTTAAAAAATAAGTCCGTTACCGTATGGTGCGTTACCCGTTACTTTTATAAATGAATTAATTTGGGCTGAAGTGTAGACTACAGCCTAACCTGCTTACAGCAGCGTCGCATTGTAGGATTGGTGGATGAACCACTGTAAACAGGAAGAAGACGCACTGTGGGCGTGTCTCCGTTTATTCAGGTCTGTGCGGCAGTAATGGCGAGTCGAGGCGAGAGCAAGACGAGTTTCTCAAAGTGGAAATATGCTTATTATTTCACTTTAGTTGAGTATAAAGACAAAAACTTTTAAGTCAAATGTAAGTTGTGTCTTTCTGGTTCGAAGCTTGTATCTACTGCGATAAACAGCAACTCCAATCTGTTGAAGCTGCTTCAGGACCTCCATGCCTGAGGAGCTAGTAGCTCGAAGCTAACCCGGTGTTCTGTTCTACATTGTTCATAGTTTTCATACTTCAGCTGTGAAGGGAACATTTTAAGAGCTCAACACAACAGCAGAAGCCACTTTAGTTTTTGATTGTGAATATATAATTCAGCTTGTTTTGTTATTTATTTCAGAAATCCTTGTGATATATTCAGTTTGTGCTGGTCTGACTTAAATAAAATAGTGTTTAAAAATTACTTTGTGTTTAAGTTAGTTAAAACTTAAAAACGGAGTTACTTTTTGAATGAAGTAACGAGTAACTGTAACTAGTTACTATTTTTTTTAGTAACGAGCACAACACTGTATGTATATATATATATAAGTTCAATAATGTTTGAAATGATTTGGGGCAAATTCATAGCATAAATGAATGATTTAGATCAGGTCAAGTCAAGAAGCTTTTATAGTCATTTCAACCATATATAGCTGACGCATTACACTGTGAAATGAAACAATGCTCCTCCTGCGCCTTGGTGCTACATAAAACAACATGGAGCTACATCACAGAAAACAAAGGGCTAAGGACTAGTGTCCTCACCACATAAAGTGCAACCTGCAAGACAATACAGAACAGTGCAAGACATCACAGTCCAGTCAAGTCAAGATGTTACATTGACTAAAAATGCTGATCGATAATATAACCCTTCTTTACTTTAACCTCCTTTATTTATCATTACCGTTGCTATTTATTTGTATAATACATTTTTTATTTGATTTATTTATTCATTTTATTATTTCTTTCTTTCTCCTCTTCTTCCCCCCTCCCCTCTTATTTTACACTTCAGTATATTATATATTTGTAATTAAGTAAAATAATATGTAGAATATTGCTTCTATTTATTCTCTTTTGATGTATAATATTACTTTTATTTACTACTTTTGATTAGAGCCAGAGAATGAAACAAATAAACCTAGAGTGTATATTTGCAGGTTGATTACTAAAGTGATTTAGAGGAGTTTTGACTGTAAGATACAATACAAAAGATTTTGAATGGACCACATTTGTGATCCATTAAAAGTGGTATGGACACATTTGATATTAATGCAGTATGGTAGTATGCAGTAGCTGGTAGACCAGTTGGTTTTGAAGGCAAACTTTGTTCTCTTATTCCATATATCTTGTACTGAAGTGTAAATATGTTACATGCACTGCGAAATCTTAAAAGTTAAATACTTTAAAGTACTTATGAATTGTGCATATTTTAGCTCAGTACTTAGTGTATGGATATGTTACACTAGTCACTTTTTTTTAAGAAGCTCCACACACATAAATATCATCAGTTAATCAGCTTTTCCATGCTTGTCAAAAACAACAAACATTTATTGTGTACTGCAGCTGGCAAAGTACCATGAATGTTTTTCAATAAGCGGGGGACCACTGTGTATGTATATGTATGTATGTATGTATGTATGTATGTATGTATGTATGTATGTGTGTGTATATATATATATAATATATATATATATATATAATATATATATATATATATATAATATTATGTGTGTGTGTGTGTGTATGTAATGTAATGTAATGTAATATATATATATATATATATATATATATATATAGCCAACACGTATTAAATTAGTTAAATGTTAATTATACATTGAAATATGAATTAATAAGTGTGTGGTAAGAAACTTTGTAAAAATGTATTTACACTGAACCTTTTTTTTTTTTTTTTTTTTTTTTTTTTTTTTTTTTTGGCAACAGGAAAGCTCCAGGGAATGAATGAAAACTCAGCCACAGTTGCCATGTCATGCAAAAACAGCTCAATCAGTGACAAGATCATGAATGTGGCTAACATGGGTGTGGTGCCATCTGGAGAAAATAACATGCACAGGTACAAAAAAGAATGTTCTATCTATAAACTAATTTACCTTCTTCACTGTTCTTTCATCTTTTGACATAGCTCTTAGGTTGTGCTGAGAGATGTACAGTAAGTGTTAGTCCTTATTATTATAAATAGGCTAGTAATGATTACTAACATCACGGAGTGGATATTTTGCATTAACACATTAAGATACATGCATACACCGTCCTGATCATGGTTTTTAGATGAGAGCTGAGTTTAATTGGATTAGAAAATAATAGTTTAACAGCAGACAACCTTGAAAGCAGTAATCAGAATGGGTACGGCTCTTAAAATGTTCATGAAATAGTCGTCCCATCAGCCACTGCCTAATGGCACATAAGAAAGGATGTGAATATAGGTATGATCTATATGAAAGGATTTTTACAGGGGCATTGTGTCGTTTCTATTGACTAGGTGAATAACAAATGTTCTAGCTCTGGGAGTTTCTGGTTCCTGCATAAACATAAGTGTGATATAACTGCTTATAGAATAATTTTATATTAATGTCCTGGGCTTAGAATGTCTTTGGCCTATTGTCAAACTTTCGAGAGAAATGAGAATCCATCCAGATTTCTCATGGAGCATTTTGTTATCCTTTTGGAAATGTAAACCCCTTGTCAGAAAATTGATCAAGGCAGCTGTACCAACGGTGTTGATTGAACTTTCCTCCTTTTTTTTTTTTCTTTCTTTACCGAGTGCAAATTCATAGGCCCTTTTCATCTGCCCCTGCCGCATTATGATACATTTAATTTCTGTTTGAATGGACACTGACAATCAGCTCGACTGTCCATCTGCTTTCTGAATTTCAAGGCACTTCTCTGTGTGCAGCTCTGCATGCAAGTCAGGAGGCTTGCAGGGGCGGAATATTTATAATTGCACATAACGTGTAACACACCAAAAAAATCTGAAAAAACATTGCTGTGTTTTACTTTAGAAATAATTCATAGAGGATAACGCAGACAAATGCTAAGTTTTTAAAAGTACTGTGGAAAAAGAAACCTTGCGATTTAATATCAGATGCACCTCGCAGGTAAAAACAGTTAGGCTCTTATGTGGCATTGCCTTAAAAAAGTGCATACTTTAGTTGCGTAGCTCGCTTGTAGGAGGACTTCACTCTAGCACATCTGTGTGCTACTTTTACCCTTGGTTGTGCTGCTGGAACAGAAACACTAGACATCATGTTCAAGATGCCATCACAAAGTGGAAAAGCAAAAAAGGTTATTTCAGCAGTTGTGACTCCTATCAAGTTCTGACGTTACTCCAAGGAGGAAACAGTAACCTAAGCAGAGTATCTATCTGTGAAGATACAGGGCAGTCCTGAGTCGAGCCATGAGCACTGCAGATAGTGCAGAAACAGGGGAACCGGGCAAAGTTCTAGGCTGAAGATAAATTGAACTCCTCTCATCAGCTTTCAAGTCGGATTTGAGGAGGTTGAAATTATCCCATGATCGAGGGATAAACCAAAAAGTTCTGTAAACAATATACACACAGCAAAACTGTGCATGGGACACAGATCAGATAGCAAAAGAACTGTTATTAGTAACTGACTGAATGTGACTTCTGGTACAGTTGCTGGTTACATTGGAATACGAGTATTTTTTATCTTATTTCTAAGAAATAGTTGAGCACAAATATATGCAGCTTTGAAAACATACAATGACCAGAGAATATCATTTGGCTGCAGTAGACCAATAACTCCGGGAAGTGTTTTGCTCAGTCACTATGATTGCATTTTTAACATAATGAAATGATTTAATGAAGTGATTGCCTACAGATAAATATCATAATGAAAATATAATGAGCCTGTGCAAATATAGCACTAAAAAACCAGCATGAATAAAAATATCATGAAAGTGGTTATTCTTAATTGCGGACTGTTTTGTTCATTCAGCCACCCTTTTGTATCAGACCTTTGGTTGCGCATGATTCATCCGTAAATGCGTTTGCTTTCTGTAAGAGCTGAAACAAGTGGGCTTTCATTGACGACCACGGGATTATGAAGCACATCAGTAGTGTGTGCACACAGTGGTTCTCTTCACTATACAACCCAGTCCGTATAAATATTAGACAGTACACATGCAATTGCGGTACAGAACATGTGGAACACCCAATAAATAATTGTTTCCACTGAATAAAAAGCACTCACTTTCCATTTCCAGCCTTTGTGTCCTTGCTACAGATTGACATCTTAATAAATTACATTTTCGTTTGCTGTGTAAAAATACCAAACCAGCAGGTAGTTAACACCTCCAATCCAGATGGAACAATGAATTACAGATGTAACACTGAAGATAATGCTGTTCCTATTTTAATAGCATTCACATGGTTAACGGATATGCAAATGAAATGGTTATTTTAATACAGTAATGTTCATATTACCTAGAATGGATCTAAGTGTTTTTCTGCCATTTGCACTTATACACGCTGTTGAATGCGTCTTAACTGTGAATTTTCAAATTTAGTTTTAAATGCTGTATAAAAAAGAAGCTTGTTTGTGACTAAAACATGCTCTAGAAAAGCATTTAGTTTGAACTACCCTCTATAGTCTATATTAATGCATAGTTTGTTCTTATTTTCTACGGATAAAATCATGATCAGTTATTATTTGAATGGTTTCAATACTCCAGAAGCATGAACAGGGACATAACAATCAACACAATATCTCGTCTCTGCATTGGCACTGAGGAGTGGGTCTCTGCCTCTTGTCACGCATGCACATTTGTGGACAAGGATGGCTTTGGGAGTCCTACTGCAGTGGCGTTTTTTTGAATGTCACACCACATTTTCTTTACGTCAGTGTAGCTTATGTATTTATGTCCACAAAAATAGCAGCAAATGCTGCATTCGAATCAGTCGCAGTAAATTATGCTTGTGTTGCTATTACAAATTCATGGAAATGGTTTAAAACTTTTCAAAAAGAAAGAAAAGAAGTGAAACAATCACAAGCAGCATGATGGTAGAGGGGTTTTTTTTCTTTGGTTTTTATGCATCATGTCAGTATCTGTCAGCAGCAGTAGAGGGCAGTGTTGTTTGTGTAATGCAGACAGATTACTGCACTGAGGAAGTGTAGCGTGACCTTGGAAATTGTGATCAGCCGACAAGTAATGCAGCATCTTCTACTTACTTTGTTTTAAATGTCTACTTTGAAAAAGCACTATATACATTTTACAACACATCACTGTCACCTTGGTTGCAATTTAAACATTATAAAAAAAACACACAAATCGTAGATAAGGCTATTTTCCCTTATGTAAGAATGTAAAGGTTCTAAAATGTACAATTAAAATAGCACTGTACCTCATTACTCTCAAATGTCATTAAGGTTCAGGATTTGAATAAATTGTGTCGAAGTACTTTTATTTTGCACAACTTTAAACAACTGTAGGTTCGCACTGTACACGCACTTCTACTGGGTAGCAGGAAAGAACATATCTAGAGACGCACATCATATCTTCCAGGTTTTCTGTACCAGACGTGTGTTGATGTTGATTTAAAGAGGAGATGTGTGTGCATATGAATGAGTAGAGAAATTGGTAGAAAAAGCTTGTGAGGTTCTTTTTTTAAGAATGATCAAAAATTAGTTTTACAGAGAAAGCAGTCAGTTTTATTTTAATCCAATTGAAGGAAATGTAAAACTCCCAGAAATAAAATTGTCTTGTTGATTCTAGTAAGCAGGATTTCATTACTGAAAATAGAAAATGAATACGAGAAAACAAACAATGATTACATGCTTACTTTGTGTGGGGAACAGCAAATGATGTACTGTAATCATTGGCTCTTTCTCTCAGACTATGTTACATCCTGACTTGTTTAACTTGTATACAAATACAGCTTAGTATGTCCAGAAAGTTGATGATGGCATAAATCCGAAACAAATATATAGAATTGGCACTTTAAACATGCAGCTACTACTGTTTTCTTCCCAGGCAGGACACTGAATGCAGCAAAAACTACTGGATTTAATTTAATGCCATCGCTGAGGACGATCAAGTACGCTAGTGAGATATTATGCAATATCTAAATACCATTACCCACAGCAGTATATAATGAAGACAGTGTAAATTGCCAGCAACGTTTGCGGGTGTTTTTTGAAGATGTATTTGTGACGCTTTCAAATTTCTTTCTCTAATAATCTGTTTTTTAAAAAGACTTAAGTCTGAAATGAGTGTATAAAGTTTTCTGTTTTACAGCACTCGTGCCTGAAGCTGGTCTGGAAAGTGTAGCAGTGTGGGTGTGTACTGATTGTGAGAGACTGTCAGACAGATTGTTTACATTTGGTAGGTGCCTATGATGTATTTAACAGTCTAGCATTTAGACATTCAGTAAGTATGGCAATCGTTCAGGTTTCCATTGAAGATTACGCAGCCCTAGAAAAAGTGTTCTGGGCGGACAGCAGAAAAAGAGAAGAAGAAAAAAGTAAGAAAAGGTTGTGTGTGGTTAGCATAGCAATGGCCATTAACGAAACTCACTCCCTCTCTCTCTTTTTGTGAAAGACAGTTGTTTGTGAGGGTATTAGTGCCCTGTGAATAAAGGCTGGGTTGTGATAACCTGCTGAAGGACCACAGATACAATTTATGTTGCTAACTCTGAAATGCCTTTTCACTTAGTTACATTAACTCTAAGTTAAAGTTTTTGTGTATACTGTTTATAATCCCACTCTATCATGTGTATTCGTTTTGCTTCTAGGGTTCCATCCTTGAAATGTGTATGAGCTCGGTGCTTTTAACTCTACTGTTTGAAAGTGCTCCAGACTGAGGAGTTTTTTGTGTGTCAGTTTTACACCTTCAGCAACATGGATTAATTAGTGCAATGCTAATGTAAATGGTGGAGATGTAGTGTATTGTGACGGGTCTGCAGCAGATGGAAAAAAGGCAGAGTTGAGTGTCAAATCATGTAGTTGTGCACAAATCTAGAATTGTTTTGTAGCAGGTTTCATGTATTGATAGTGTTTGAATTTGGAAACTTTCTCATGCACTTTAAGCGAAATCTAAACGACTGTTTTACATATTCTGGCTGCACCATGTTTTAGCTTTGACATTTGCATTTTTTATATTTTGCAGGTGTCCTTATCTAGAGCGATTTAGCAAAAAAATTAATAAAAAAGAGAGAGACTGTGCAATCGGTCAGTGTAAAAATCTGGGAGTCTTAATGTATGTCTTCCTTGAAACCTGAAAGATTGTGTTTCGAATCAAGCAGTGCTAGAGGATCAGAGGGAGTGTGGCTTGGGGGGGTGGGGTGATAAGTGCTTTAAGGTAGGTGGGCACTGGTTTGTAGGCAAGCAGTGGGGTAGTGTGGAAGAATTTGGGAAGATTGGAAACGTCGTCCACCTGGATTTGTTGCAGAAGTCGGATGGGTTAAAGGGGCCAGTGATCTTGCAGTAGTCCACTTGGTGACTTATGTAGCTATATCTATGCAATGAATTCGCTAAGCTTTTAAATAGCATGGTAATGGCAAAAATGGTAACTAGGCTACTTTGTTTGCTTCCAGATTATATACCACTTCAAGAAATGTATGCTACTTTTAATCAGCATGTTGGTCTGTTGCCCCTGTGGTTAACGGTTTCCTTCGTTACAAAAAATGCAGTTTGATAGCTTGCTAATATGACTTGGAGCCTGTAAAACAGTTTAGTTCTTTGGTCTCTCAAAAACTCGATTTTTTTTTTCTCTTTGCTAAACCACATCAAGTTCGAAACCTTCAAAAGAAATTTCTGAAGGGGAATACTGAAAATAGAGTGTTTGTATGACACTTTCCACATGTAGATTTTGATCCAGAAGTGACCATGAGGAGGACACCTGAGGGTACAAGAGTAAAAATTTTCGAGAGTACCCAGACTTGAAGAGGAATCTGTTTCCTATTAGGTGATGCTTGATGGTGTGACTTCAATATCTTTAAATAATACAGCTATTAATTAGTAAAAGAAACCTGTACTAAAGGAGAATCTGCATAAAAATATTCTAAGAGCATAGGGCAATCTTTATGATTGCATCAACAGTTTATCGAAGGTACAAATTCGAAAAATTAAACTGGGGCAAAAGCAGTTTTTGGGAAGTAGAGTATCAGCAGCAGAAAAGTAGCGCATAGTTTTTGTTTTCCTTTTCCGTAGTTACAGAACATGCATGGGTGTTGATTCTCAGTGTTTGTAGTGGTTCAGCATTTTAAAAGAAAATTGAAGAAAGGTGCATCACGGCTATATTTTCTCAGAAGTGTAGCGTTTGCGTGTATCTGAGGGTGCTGATAGTATGGCCTTGAGCAGCTGGTTAGCAGTTGTGACTGCCCCTGTAGGCAGCATTGTGTGATGCTGTCACAGTTAAATAGGGATTTGTGTCTGTTGGGTTATGGGGAGGGGTGCAATGGGTGATTGGGCTGGGGTGGCTTATTGTGTTGCGCAATGGGAGGTGTGTCACTGAAAAAAAGGAGGACCTGTGCGTGTACTAAACGGTTCATTGTTGTGATATGGCGTCAAAGTGGAAGCAGATGGCAAGGAAGTATGAGTGTGTGTTGGGGTGATGGTGATGGTGGTAGGGATTTCTCTCAATGCACTACAAAATAAGCCTCAGATATACACACATACTTGCTCTTTGTGTCGCACACACCCTCCCCCTTTGAGATGCTCTGTGACCCCAGTGTCTGTACAGGGCAGGTGGGTGGGCATGTGGGAGAGACCGATTGACAGACGGCCTCTCTCAGTCCTTAATAGCTTTTTAATCAGCTGCCATAATAGACTAGCTGTGTCTCCTCCTGAGCTAACACGTTCTGTTTATTTTCTACTTAGCACATTCTTTTTTTTTTTTTTTTTGTCTGTACTTGTTATTTTACAAAGCTTTTTAATAGCTATGTTCACATGCAGCCTAACATCCATTAATCCAGCGGCTCAGTTGGAACGAGGAAAAAAAAAAGTCATGCTCAACACTAAATTAGAATAAACTGATTATTTAGCTGAATATTTAAATTACTTTTATTTGTTTTATTACCTTTTACTATTTTAAATTAAATCTCTCATTATGAGACTCTTTAGAAGTACAGGTTTTTCTTTAAATAAATCACAGTCAGAATGAGACTTGATCACATTAATCGAATGTAATTCTGTTTATGTTTAGCATTCAGTGTTAAAGCACAGGAATGCATATAATGTGTTTATATTATTACTTCATTTGTAGTGCGTGTAGATTTGTTGATCATAGTTTTGCCAGAATTAGATTTTCTGCATTTTTTGTATTCTGGTACTAGGAAATTTTTGGTAAATGAATTAATACCTGCTGTAAAGCTCTAAGCGTTATTGTATTAACCTGTAGAGTAGCAGTTCTTTGTGGGGTCGTTTGCATGTGTTGTATTTTATGGACCCAATATGTCTGGTTGACGGTTTTTCAAACCATATTTGCAGAATCTTTTTTTTTTTTTTTTTTTTTACTATTTGAATGAGACAATCGATCAGAATTTCAGCTTTCCCATCCTGTTTTGTAAACAAAGATATACATTAATAGAAATAGTGTTTAGCCCCTCAACATGTAAACGGCAGGAAGTGAAAGCTGAATTTCTGATCTATCATGAAATCTTTTGAAAATCATGTCATCAGTGTGCATGCAAACAATAGTATTGGGTTTTCTGTTCCAATACTTTCAGTAGGGACTGTATGTTGTAAACTAAATGCAAGAATAATTACCAAGTATGTGCACATTTAGACTTTGAACTGAAGAGCTGTCTGTGTTTTCATGTTACAACATTTTACTGCAAAGGCAAAAAAAACCCAACAATGCCATGTAATTTTGGTACGTCTCGCATGCATGTTTGTGTTTAGTCCATGTCTGTATTTCAACACTGGATTTTGTTTTTAGAATTATGTCCAGAAATCGGAGACAGTAAAACCAAATAAACTAACTTTTCTATTTATTATTTAAAACATATGGTCTACATGAAATGTAAATGTGACTGAATTAATTCTAGGTATATAGTTACCAATAAGCAGCATATAATTAATTCCTGTAAAAAAAAAAAGGTAGTGCTGTCTCCAAATAACAAGAATGCATAATAAACAGCTGTACAGCTGCCATGTACTTTCATAGTGTTGCATACATTTCCAAACCCCTGAATTGTAATTCCTCTTTTTGTTTGTGTGTATGTAGGTTTGCAGCCAAGCTGGTGAGCTCTGGCACCCTGGTGCTGGTGATGGTGGTACAGAAAGATGCCAGTGTTCAACTCACTGTCAACACAGAAAAGACAGTCATCGGCTCAATGCTGCTCCATGAGCTCCAGATAGCATTTGGTGCCCCCTAGAACACACCTTATACCTTATTATACCCGCATTATAACAAGAACATACGTATGAAAGAGAGAGAGAGAGAGAGAGAGAGAGAGAGAGAGAGAGAGAGAGTGCAACTACTCACTTCTGATCCAAGCCAAATGTATGTTTTGCCCAATAATCTAGAAAAGATTTTCTGGATCATGAATTCAAGGTTTTTTAATCCATTTCAACCCTAATGTTTTTTTTTTTTTGCTTGTTTTTTTTTTTTTTTTTTATTATTTAAGGCCATATGCGACAATTTCCTAAACAAATGGAAATCCTGTTTATTAAAAACTCACAAAAGAATTATATATATATATATATATATATATATATATATATATATATTTGTGCATTTGTTAAATTCCGGACGTTTTGTGCAAAACATATTCACGCATCCTTAAGTATTTGTAAACGACGCTTTAAATGTGTATAATTCTTTTTTTTATATATATATATATATATATATATATATATATATATATATATATATATATATATATATATATATAAAAGGTGAGATTCTCTCCTGTACACGACGTTGTAGGTTGGAATGTGATATAGTCCTGCGTTATATCTCTTTATTGATGGAATTCAGCAACTGGCCGTAGATTTCTATTATATTATTACCATTAAAATGTATAAACACTTTTTTCATTGTTTACTCAGTACAGAGGAGCATTACAATTCTGTGGTAAGTACACCTCCACTACAGATTGATGGAGCTTGGTGGACTTGATGCTCTTTTATTGCATAGTGCTCTTTATTCAGGCTCAGAAGCCATAGTCTTACAGACTGTAGCCATAACTCTTACATACATGCACTCTATGCCATCATCAAAAAGGTCGTCCTGTTGACATTTTTATGAGAACGTGAGTGCATCTCTCTCCATCGTGCCTAAGTGTAGGTTGTAAGGATGCCACGGAACCATTAGGATGTGGACACGCACACATACATAATTATTGATCTTAGCTGCTGGGTTTGTTATGTTTAGACCTAGCTGGAAAAGTTGCTGTATTAATAAAGAAAAGAAAAAGCTTAAATAAAGAACAACGTAAACATTACAAAAAAAAAAAAAATGAGCTGACATTTATTTATTTTTATTCACAAATAACATTCTTAAAATAGTCATTTAGGTCATACGTGTGAGAAGGGAAAACAAAAGCACATTCCCAGTTAGACCAATACAATCCAAATGGTCAATTACTGCTTTGAATTATTTATTTTTTTGTGTTGATGAATGGCATTGATGTGTCCATATTGTGATGGAAGCACGTGTTTCTGTCTCGTTCCAAGATAAAGCAAGAACTCAGGAGTTGGGAGACATTGGAGTGATAACTCTCTAATTATTTTTAAACTGTCCAATGCCTTGTGTAAAAGCACAGAGCTGTCAAAGCTTTGCATTGATATCAAAATTGTTTGCGTGTGTGTTATGACTATTGTCATGGCAACTGCCTATTTGAGCCACATGCTCTACATGCTGTAACGCAACCATGCTGTTAATTAGTAGCTGGCTGTAGGTGGTTCGCTCGTGCCTTACATAAGACCCTGGGAATTAATTGCCAAGATTGTGTGCTCGTGCGGTTCCATCTACATGGCTCCGATTTGTGTTTCTGGAAAACTGAACTTACATGGTAGAATTTCGTTATGAGAACAAGTCACAAAAAGTTTTGCTTGACACATGAAAAAAAATGTTAATAAAGAATGTGGTAAATGTATTGATTTTTTTGTTTTTTGTTTTTCCTTTGCATTTGAAAAGTCTGACTGACTACTGATAGTAGACTTTTATTTTCTATTGCTATTTTTTCTTTTCACAGTGAGCTGAGCAATCAAGCTCTTGCCCAAAAGGAAGGAATACATCCTAGGTGATATTCCAGTTCAACACAGGGCATTATGCTTGCACACATTCACATATGCACATTTTTGAATAGAAAATGAGAGAACTGAGACGGGAAACTCAATTTGAAAAACTAAGATTTTATCCTTTTTAGTTTAAGTATGCAGAGTTGTATTTCAATTCAATTAAAAGTCCTATGTCCTATCAAATTTAACAATAGGCATTGTCCCAAGCAGCTTTCCAGAAATAATTACAAATGATACATTTTAAATGTATAAATTAGTCTCCAGATTTATCCCCAAGTTTATCCATAATAAGCAAATGGAATATATATATATATATATAAACCACTGCACCTCCCCCACTAACACAATCCTACTTATACTTATCTATTTGTCTGCATACCATAATACACGTGAGCACACAAATTAGTCGTGTACGAGGCGCTTTATTAGCTGTTCCTGTGTTGCATAAACTCACTCCTTTTGTATATTACATTAGAAGTATAAATAATTCTCAGTGTAATCCAGTAGTCACTACATCCATTACTTAACCGACTGCTTTTTGTTTGCATGTCCTTTCTGTATACTAAAGCTCAGTAAATCTCATCCTGTGGTTTTTTTTCCAGCAGCTGTTGCCATCGTCAACTGAATTACATCCTCTAACATGATACAAAAAAAAATATTCCTCTAATCTCAGCACTGCCTCAGGCTTCCCTTCTGGGGGCTTAGTGAAATATACTGTGTAACAGCAATTCAGCCATAAAACATGGCTCTTGAATAAAAGATAAATGTGTGTCGAATCTGTCTGAATAAACCAACAAATGCTGAGCAGGCATAAAGCAAATTGGAAATGGAGAGACCAAAAGTGCACACAGTGTTTGTCATGTGTTAACAAGTTAGCTGTGGCTAATCTGTTAATGTCACAGGGTATTTGTTTTTCCTCTCCCAAATAACTAGATGCCCAAGAGTGGCATCTTGGAAATTTTGAGGCTTGAACCTCCGACTTTCCGATCAGTAATCCATTGAGCCTTAATCAGAGCTACCACTTCTCCATTTATTTATTTAGTAATTAAAATGGTCGGCTAGCTAATAAATGGTAGCTGTCAGTATTATTCTAAGATTTTTTTCTGATAAAACAGTCACTGTGTAGCCAAAAGTATGTGAGCATAAGGAAGTTAAGGTGTTTCAGACACACCCGTTGCAAACACGATAGAGCGCTTAGCTCAAATCCTGAAAATATATCCTGAACACAAACACCAACATGACGAGCAGTAGTATAATGATATATTTGGCGATGTCAAACTATCATTGGATGCTGCATTTGCCAGTCATTTCTGCCCTGCTGGATGAATCCCAGTCAACTGTTAGTGCTGTTATTGTGAGATGGAAGTGTTTAAGAGCAGAGGTGGGAAGTAATGAAGTACAAATACTCCGTTACTTCGTTTTAAATGTATTTTTCGCACAACTTTTAACTTTTATTCATAAAATTTTTATACTATCTCTACTTTTTTTTAATCAGACTCATTACTTTAGTTATTATTTATCTGATGATCCACTGTGGCGACCCCTAATGGGAGCAGCCGAAAGAAGAAGAAGAAGAAGGTGACAGGACCGTTTTCAGCCCATCAACCTGTTTCCTTTCATTACGTGGCTTTTTCCTACCACTGGTGGATCATTTCCTGGCTCTCACACATCACAGACGTAGGCTAGTTTATGAAGCTCACAACAAGGGCTATATGGGGCTAACGTAGATGAAGCCAACTGAAAGACATTCCTTATCACTTGATCATCATATTTGTGTTGGTTGTTCAGCCTGGATACGTTTATTAGATAACAAATTCGGTTCTTTTTTTTGTATTTATGTATATATTAATATGAGATCCAGTTACCACCATGACACTAACACAAGTAGTAGTAATGGCTACTTATTATTTAAGTACATGTCAGAGCCCAAACTTCTTTACTTTAACCTGAATCTGTCTCGTCAGTACTCCAACTTTTGCCAGAGTATTTTGAAACATGGGTATCTGTACTTTTACTTGAGTGAAGGATGTGTGTACTTTTGCATGCAGCACATAAAAGTCTAGTACAGAGTTTTAAACTTCCTCTGGAAGCACAAGAACTTTGCATCAGGAGCTTTGAGAAATGGGTTCCCATGGCTGTTTTTAGGATTTGGGCTAGGCTCCCTAGTTCCACTAAAGGGTAATGTTAATGTTGCAGCACACAGATCTATTTTAGACAACTGCATACTTTGTCAAATTGTTGTCAAGATGATATGCCCTTGTGTACAAAGAAAGATCCATAAAGTTGTGGTTTGGCAAAGGTTTGCATGAAATACCTTTCAGAAATGCAGGTTATTTAAAGTTTATACATGTATAAATGTGTAAACATGTGGAAATACTTTTCTTTCTATAACTGTGTAATATATGTCAAAAGGTGCATAACCAGGAGATTCATTGTAGTTTCGACATTAATTCTAGTCTGTTTATTGATAGAGACGTGAGGGTAAAACTATCTATTGTAGCAATTTCAGTCTTATACTATCATAGCAAAACTGTTTGTCAATTGCAGTTCATGTCTCACAGTAAACTCGTGTCTTTAGAGGAGGCCGTGTGGATTCATCCTCAGCAGCAGTAGTGTTTATTTAATAAGAACTCCAACAAGAAGTAGGGCAGGAATGGTCATGATCTGCGGACTAAAAGCAACAGGGACCGACTTTGGGACACTTGACAGTCACATGCGGTCACGTTTTTCCTGCACAGCTGATGACTTTTTGTCCAAAACTTTTGCACTGAAAGAAATGTGTGTTTTAATGAATTGTATTACTGAAGTACACTACAGTTATTTCTTGGATTCTTGACTGGTTGTTTAGACAGCTAACAGGTCAAGTGGTTACTATAGCAACTGTAAAGTATTTTATTGATGGTGACCTCCAGTGGCGAAAAGTGGAAATGTCAGATGAGAGTGTCAATGTCTTGTTTACCTGAGAGAAAAATGTTTTACCCTTTGGCCTTTATTATACTGTACCTAAAGCCCATGTGCTATAGGTATAATAAATATTATACTAGATGGTCAAGATTACAATAGGTTCTGTGTGTGTGTGTGTGTGTGTGTGTGTGTGTGTGTGTGTGTGTGTGTCTGTCAAGTCAAGTCAAGTTTATTTGTATAGAGCTTTTCACAACAGACATTGTCTCAAAACAGCTTTACAGAAATCAACAGTCAAGGTGAATGGTGTGTATTTATCCCTGATGAGCAAGCCATGGCGACTGTGGCAAGGAAAAACTCCCTTAGATGTTATGAGGAAGAAACCTTGAGAGGAACCAGACTCAAAAAGGGAACCCATCCTCATTTGGGTGACATCAAGAGTTTGATCATAAATCTTTCAACAATACAGAACACTGGAGAGTGAGAACTAACATGAGTACTGGAGTATAAGATTATAAGTAAATGTTCTTTCTACAGTCTTTGGTATAAAACTAGGAGCTACTGAGCTCAACATTTGTGATCATCACAGATCCAGCATCAGCTTCTTCATGCCAGAGCCTTTAAACACTCCAGGAGGTCCAATGTCAAACTCCACACATGCAGTGGGATCCAATTGGCACTGGTACGTCTCTAGATGGTTCAGGATGTTTGCGAGTTTGGCATCTACTTCTTTAAAGTCAATAATCTTCATGAGGTGGGATGTGACTGGAGCTGGCCAAACCTCAGGAAGCCTCTAGTGTGTGTGTGTGTGTGTGTTAGTGTGTGCTAGTGTGTGTGTGTGTGTGTGTGTGTGTGTGAGAGAGAGAGAGAGATGCAGGATTTGTGAGAGGTGTCATAGTTGGCCTGTCACGCATGTGTAAACCAGTGAGGAACTGTGTGATGTACTGGGTTGTGCTCCTACACGACAAATAACCTAGAGGTCAAATGTTATTGTACAGTATGTAAAAAAATCCCACCAACACTTCCTGCATACGTCTCTACTACAAATCTTTCCAAGACTCGGGTTTCCAAGTTTCAACTAAGAGCAAAACATTCTCTATACCAGTCTCACTATAACATGCACTTATGAATACCACAAGCCATTACAATCCAACATATACAAGTAGAAGTCATGCTTTTATAAAATTTCTGCTCTTTGGCTTTTATTGCTTGTTATATTTTTTTAAAGGTGACAAAAATGATGACATTATATATTGTTTGAATGCATTCACATTATTATCCTTCATAGAAACAAACATTTGATTGCTAAAAGCTGCAATAAAACTCCATTTGATTACAGCAGTGCAATTTGTAATTGTTAAATAATAGGCTGACTAGAATGTATCCTAATGATTGAGTGTTTTCTTTTCGCATTAAAACCTCCATTAAAGACCTAATGTCCCTCACTTGGTGCAAACACTTAAGTGCCATTCTGGCAGGTGTTTTATGAGCACCTGGGTTTTTTTTTTCCCCTGCGAAAAACCAGAAAGTGCTGTAATGGCAAAAAGCTAAGAGTACACTCTCTCTAGTGTCTTAATTAGTGGCTTATTGTGCATTGAGAGGTCTGAACTGGCTCTATTGGAACCATAAAACATGGCTCAGTGTGTTTTTATCCAGTGGAGAAAAGCTCTAGTTGGTTAATTAAAGGTAAACAGACAAATGCATATATAGACCTTAATGTGTGTGTGTGTGTGTGTGTGTGTGTGTGTGTACGCATGCGCATGTGGCCGTGTGCACACATGCTAGTGTAAATTGAGGGCTAAAAAGAGGAATCAAAGTGAGTTAATATGGATTAATGAACTGAAGGGCTTGAGCGCCGAGAGTGGATTTGGGTGACATGCTTGACTGGTCTATTCAACCCTAATTTGGCTGTGTAAAGGTCGCCCTCGTGGTACACACACGCGCACACACACATACACACAGCTGTGGGTATCTCCAAGTTTAAGCCTAACAAAGACCTGCATTAATGTCTCCTTCTTTTTAGCCACCATTTCTCCATCTGAAGGAAAAAGCAGGCATCCAGCATTAAAATCCCTATTTGCACTCATTCTCCAGTCTTGGCTTTTTACATTAAGGCCTCTTTCATAAACAATTAGGATGCCGTCACTGGCTTAATCAAGTGGGTGCTTTCGAGAGCAGGCTTGTGAGAGGACTTTTCCGAATGGATGATGGTTAAAAAGACCAGATGCAGATCAAGGCATACAGGATACATTATTAAAGAATTTATCTTATCTGTGTGTGTGTGTGTGTGTGTGTGTGTGTGTGTGTGTGTGTGTGTGTGTGCGCGAGAGAAATCCATGGAGTATAACAGTCATATTAGATGTTATAAAAATGAAAAATAACTTCTAAACCATAACAGTATATCAGATTCTCCGAACGAACTGTTTACAATATAAATGTTTTCAAGAAACATACTACTACTCTGTAATACTGTATGGCGTCTGCATATCTGTTATAAGCAGATTGTTGTATTCTGGGTCTGTTTTCATAAAAAAATCAAGTTGTTAGGTAGGTTACAAATGCTATAATGTACATGCTTGAACTACTGACTGTGCACAAAAAACAAGGTTTTCAATAAAAAACTAGTGTTAACTGACCTCTGTGTCTTCAACCTATATGACAGTATATAAGACTATGAGCAAATCAGCAATAATTTGACAAGTTATTGTGTTACTCATTGGATTCTTTATCAGATAGAGCTACCCAAGGCCACTTTGTAGGCCTAAAGCTAATGCGTGTAGTGTGTGTGATGTGCGTCTGATGCACTGCAGTGTGTAAATCCAGCACTTTTTCCAGATTCACCAGAGATGCACTGCCTAACAGGTATTATTTGCATGAAATCCTTAAAAATTTTGAGTCGTACGAATAGAAAAAGAGGTAAAATATCGAAAATATCTAGAATATCCTAAAAATAATCACACTGAAAATTACAAAGAGTGTGTGCGCAGGTGCGCGGATGGTGGCCGGTGCTGATAGGAGAATCTGGATGAACAGCATTCAAGAAGTGCTCACCATGATAGAGGGAGGAAAGGTGGAAAACAAAAGCAGGCACTCTGCCCCTCCTCGCAATATGGATTACAAATTGGCTATTTGTGTCACGGCTCTTTAGGGGCCCAGGAAGCAATAGACAGACACACACACACACACACACACACACACACACACACACACACACACACACACACACACACACACACTCTCTCTCTCTCTCTCTCTCTCTCTCTCTCACACACACACACAGCTATCCTGTCTCCCATGGGATTGGCGGTCTATATGGTGTCCTGGTTCGGGACGGGGCGTAATGATGTCACGGGAATGCGCACGCCTCCTAACACTCCTTTTACTCCAATTTCCCCACGCGCTCTCATCAGCATGCTAATTTCTCCATTTAGAAACATTCTCTCCCCCCTTGGTAAAATTTTCAATGGATTTAAAAAAAAAAAAAGAAAAAGAAAAAAAGATGATCAGGCACTGAGCCTTCAAATAATTAAGTGTCGTGCTAAAGGGGGGCAGGTACGGTCACGCGCGTTTAAATGCGCATCTGATTTTGCGCCACTTTGATTTGGGCCACTTTTGGGGGGAAAAAAGAAAGAGGGCAACACGCCCTCTATATATTTCTCATCCAACACGTCCCTCTAGGCTTCACGTGTGACTTAATAGACTGAAAGGCATCGAATCTAAAAAAAATAAAAAGGCGCATTTTAAACGCGCTCCTCTTTGTTCAGCTCGGTGGTCCCGCAGGCCGCCGCGTCAAATGGAGGGAGACTGAGGCTCTAATTGCGCAGTTAAATGGAGAAAGTTGGACGGAGATTAAGGAGCCACTTCACGCTAATCCACTCCGTTTTATAGCTTTAAGACGAACTAAGGGTGTGTGACCGATGGGTGTGTGTGTGTGTGTGATTGAGTGGTGGAGTAAAACCAAGGATAACATTAAATGGGATACACTTATCTAATTAACATTTACGCGACTCTGTTTTGCATCTAAATGACGTCGTTTTTGACGCGCCTCGTGCCGCATGTCTAATGCCAGATTAGAAAAGAACAGCCTACATCCGGTATGGGCGGAAATAACCGCATAGCACCATGAGTATTATTGTTATTATTATTATTATTATTATTAGAAAAAAAACGAGCCAAAGCCATCGATGTCGGAAATACAACTGTAAGCAGTCTGCATGCAAATCTTGTGTATAGCCAAGAATAATGAGTATATAGCCAGCCCTCCACTGTGTGTGTGTGTGTGTGTTGTACCTCTAGTTTATGGAGTGCTATAGAGGTGTCTGTGTTAAAAGCTGGTATAGGGGATGTGTGCGTGTGCGTGTGCGCGCGCGCGTGTGTAAATGGCTTCACTAATCACTGCGTTTGCGCAGCACTGATTTATAGCGGCTGCTGAATGCGGTCCATGATTAGAGGGGCCGGCACTAAGTGCATTCTGGGGCGTCTCAGCGTGACGGCGGAGAAAATAGGCGCTTTATTTATCGTCCTTTTTTTCTCTTTGCCGGGCGAAGAAAGTCCTCTCCAAATTGAAATATAGCGCGAGTTTACTCTCCTGATTAGGGCCCAAGGCTATCATCAAAGCGGAGAGTTACACCTAATTGTGGCCGGATTGATGCGCTCCGAGTGACAGCAATAAACCTCGCGAACGACTGGTGGCCTATGCGCGCACACAAACACACGCGCGCGCGCACACATGCACACACATACACAGACTCATGCACACGCACACGCACAGATTGGTTGCGCGTATGTATGGTTGTATAGTTAGACACAATGTATGGTTGCGAGAGGTCTGAATTAATGAGCGTAATCTTTGCAGAATACCCCGTCGATTCCAGATGTGGATTATAATGCAAAAAAAAATTACCTTAAATTTATTCTCGTTATATTTGAGTATTCATGGTGGTATGTGTTATAAGAGGCTCGGGCATAGAATTGTGGCTTGCGCACATTTACACACAAAATTAGCTACCAAACTAAAAGCAACCAACGCAGAAATGAGAGCACGGTCAAATAAATAGTGCACATCTCTTAGATTTGGGATCCTTAATAATAAAATGACAAACAGAGAGAGAGTCAACATGGCTGCCCACCAAACATGCTTGTTTTATAGTTCTCATAGACACCGGTGCATAAACCTCTTTTTTGATTTTTATTGACATTATTGTTTTTCTGCAGACCAAAAATTAACATGAAACTAGGTCAATAGGTAGGACTACATCGTGCCACTGTGGCAAGTCAGGTGGGATGATCGGACTGATGGTGGCACTGTAGTACAGTGATTCATTGTTTGAACCATATCTTGTTCTGCACCATGAAAATAATTATTCCTGATTTAATTCGTCTTTTGCCAAACAACATCTCAGGAACCACTGCCAATTGATATATTCTGAGATTAATTGCATAAGAAAATCTAATCAATAAGGAATGATACAGCCACTTTTTGTACTTTTATTTTCACAGGCACCCCAGTAAATTGAACACTTACATAATAAGCACTTTCATGGCTAGTTGTGGCCTGTTTCCTCCTTGATTCCTAAAAAAAATAGGAGATAAAATGTCTGAAGTTAATTCCATGTGTTAAATTTGCATTTGGTAGCTGTTCATGGTCCAAATTGATGCAAGTCGAGGAGGCCAACATTTGCATGAAAAATAAATCTATCAGAGAAATATCAGAAACAATAGAAGAGGACAAATCAACATTCTTAAAAAAAAAAAACTGAATGCACTGGCAAGCTCAACAGCAGCAAAAGGCCTGAAGAACCACAGAATACAACTTAAGTGGATACTCACAGAATTTGTTTCTTGTTGAAGAAAAACCCCTTCACAACACCAGGCCAAGTCACAAACAGTATACAATCAAGAGACACCTTGAATGAAAATATAGAGGGATTACCTCAAGTTGCAATACATTTGTAAACTCAAGGTAAGAAAGCACATATTAGGCTACATCTACAATGAACATATCAATAAAAAACTGTCCCAATTCTGCAAAAAGACTCAGACACATGTACCAGTATTATAGGACGAGAGGAGTTTCGTAAAGGAAAGGAAGGGCTCATGATCCAAAGCATATCACATTAAGGTAGCATTGTGTCATCTGTTTGTATGACAATTTCTTCTCAATTACTTTCGAGTCTGTGAAAATGAAGGGGCTATGTAAAAATGACTTATATACCATAAATAGTTTGAAATCACCTAGCCTTTTATACTTTTTTCAGACACAAGCATGCTTATATTCAGTATGCAACAAATTAGGTAAAAGGCAACAGCTGGCAAAAAAGCAACTAAAAAGAAACAGCTGGGGGAACATCTTCCAGCCTAATAGGTTTATGGCCAACAGGTCAGTAAGATAATTGGTTATAAAAATGTATCTTAGAGAGGAGAGTCTCTGGAAATTGTAAAACAGATTTTTGTTTCAGATACATGTTCCTCTACATCAAATTGTGAAGACTTTGAATGTCTGATCATCTACAGTACATAATATCTTGAAAATATTCCAAGAATTTGTAGGGATCACTGCTTGCAAGGGATAATGGTGAAAATCAATATTGGATGGCCGTGATCTTAGTGCTCTCAGGTAGCACTGAAAAAAAAATAAATACAGGCCTGAATCTGTAATGAAATTTACTGGGTGGGTTTATAAAAACCTCCAGAAAGCATTGTTTACACAGTTTGCCATGTCATACACAAAAGCAAATTGAACTAAAGCAAAGTGGAAAACTGTTCTGTGGTCAGACAAAATTGGGAAGCTAAGTCCTCCAAACTAAAGAATGAAGAGACCATCTGGCTTATCATTAGCATTTAGTTGCATCCTGCATTTCTCATGGCATGGTGGTGCATTAGTGTGTCTGTAATGGGCAGCTTAAACAGGAAAAGTGCACCAGCAATGCTAAAATGTATACAGGTTTTAACAGCATGGCTTCAAAAGAGTAGAAGAGAGCCTGCGTGCAGTTCAGAACTTTCACCATTTGTAAACATTTGTCATATCATGAAATGAAAAATATGACAAAGAGACCCTGGACTGTTAAGACGCTACAATCCTATATCAGACCCAAATGGGACAACATTCCTCCCCTAGAACTCCAGCAACTGGTCTCCCCAGTTTCCAGAGGACTACAAACTGTTGTTAAAGGAAGAGCAGATGTTACCTAGTGAGATACAGGGGTGGTAGTTTAGTGGTAAAGGCATTCGACTTTGGCTCCAAAGGTATTGAGTTTAAATCCCAGCCAATTCTGGGCCCCAGAGCAAGACCCTTAACCCCATATTTGCTCATAATGTGATAATTGTAAGTCACTCTGGATAAGGGCATCTGCCAAAATGCCATAAATGTAAATATGTTGCAGCAATCTAATTCAAAATTATAACTTTTTTCTCAGTTTGAATATTTGATATGTTTTCTATTGTGAATCATGTATGGGTTGATGGGTTATTTATGAATTTTGTGGGTTATTTGTGGGTTTTGTGGGTTATTTATGGGTTATTTACAGTTTACACAGCATCACTTTTTTGGATTTTGGTCTGTAATACATACTGGCCATATGATCTTATAAATTATATTTGCTGAATGAGGGAATTTGGGTATAGTTGTTGTAGCTAGCCAAGTACACTGTCTTAAGGTTGTGTATAAGGCTACAGCTGGTAAAATAGTCAAGTAATTCTAATAATCCTAGTCCCAATTAAAATAGAGTAACTTTTTCCAGGTTTTTTTAACTTCTTTACTATGGACTAAGCTTTTCATTCATTCTTCATTTTCTCAGAGTGGTGTATGTATTATGTTGTTGTCTAATAATAATAATAATAATAATAATAATAATAATAATAATAATAATCTAAATATGCTGGTGTGTTGTGATGTAGTTTTGATATACTTTTGACTATTTGGGTGCTGCCTCTTCTGTTTGTTTTTTTCTTTTTTCAAACCAGACCCCCAGACACCCAGACCCCTGAGTATTCCTAGGATCTCCAAACATACATAAACTTCACCCACTATCACTATTGACAAGTTTACTTTATTAGAATTTAAATGACAAGAACCAGCATTGTCCCCTATTTTTACTTTAATGTGGTTGTTTAAAATACTATATACACGTGCCACCTGTGTGGTCACAGAGGGGCAAAACGAAATTATTAGGGTTATTACTAGTATTATTGAGCTGTCATTTTAAGCACTGAAAATCTATGCTAATTTATTTTG
Source organism: Silurus lanzhouensis (assembly GCA_039877035.1). Classification (NCBI taxonomy): domain Eukaryota; kingdom Metazoa; phylum Chordata; class Actinopteri; order Siluriformes; family Siluridae; genus Silurus; species Silurus lanzhouensis. The sequence goes on from JBCEWE010000500.1 coordinate 975,725, forward strand.
TGGATGCTTCAACTGACCTAATGACTTGAAGTTTGACAGGGTATGAGTTCTCAGATGACTGTAGACTCCAGTTCTGAGCAACCACCATGTCCTCCAAATATGTCCACCATGGACTCAATTTTCCAACACACACAGACTTTCACCTGCTCACAGTCCCTCACAGTGAACGTAAACACACACACACACACACACACACACACACACACACACACACACACACACACACACACACACACACACAGTTTAGATTTTCTGATTGTCATCTGCCCTTTTCAATTCTGAACCTTAACTGACTGTTTCTAAATTTGGATTTGTCTGTTTCTGTTATTAAAGGCCATTTAACTGCACTTATTTTTGTATTTGTCCTAGACCATTCATCTTCTTAAAATGCAAGTTGGCATGTCACATGTAGATCATTTGCTGACAGATTTGAAAAGAGTTTTAATTAATCAAACTATTTACTTTTGATCAGTGGTCAAATAATTGTTTATTGCGCATACTGTGCTAAAAGGGCTACATCTTCTGAATGCAAAGCCCAGTTTCTATAAACATTTATTAACTAAGCATTTTCTCACGGAAAAAAATACAATTTAGTTTAGTTTTAGTGAGTTAGTTTGAAAAAATAGGCAATATAGTTATCCAAATGCTTAAACATTTAGAAAATAGAGGATTTTGAATCCCTACGCATCAAGCACAGTTTGCAACACAGCGAACTGTGGTTACCCAATTCATGTCCCTTTTGCATTATGGCTCAAATAAAAAAGTTTTGCAGGTGCACAAAAAACGGAATACATCTGATGAAATGAAATTATAAAAAACATTTAAAAAATCCTGCTTGCAAGTAATATGTGGGATTTAAATATGCTTATTCAGAAAAAGGAGGCACTTCAGAGACCAATGACAATTAAGCATAAATTCTCAATAAAAAGGCAATGATGTGCAGTTGTGTTGATAATCTAGGTGGAATATCATAGATAATGTAGATAATGTTAATTTCTACAACATAATTATCATGTTATCCACTTATTTATTGGATATTCATTGTTTTCTATCTACTATTCTCTAATTTAATTCAATTCAATTTATTTTTTATTTTTTATCACATTTAACACTGGACATTGTCTCAACGCAGCTGTTCACAGATAATGCGATGATAAAGAATAAATAAGATTGTTCTTTATGTGTATGTCTGTCCCTAATGACCAATTCTGTGGCTATTGTAGCAAGGAAAAAGTATTTTCTTGTTTATATAATTATTTTCTATTTGTAGATCATTTATATTATAATATTAAATTATTATATAATATTATTTTAATGTACTTTATTTTCTGTTTGATCTAATGTGCAGCACTATGGTCAATAGAGCATATTTATTTTATCTATTTAAAAATAAGCACTGAAGTCCTGCTAACCTTTTGGTCCCTTTAAATGCTTTTTGCTTTTCTTCTTACTGCAGTTATTATTATGATGATGATGATGATGATGATTATTATTATTATTATTATTATTATTATTATTATTATTAATAATAATAATAATAATAATAATAATAATAATAATAAACAATATTTTATCAAATGTCATGTTTGTTTCAAATGATCATGCAATTAAAGATTAAGTAAAAATACTTCTGGTCTAAGATCTCCATCAAGATCATGAACTTTATCTTAAGTCATGCAATTCCACCTTTAATGTCATTAAGGAATGTCTTTTGCAGTCTAAAAATGTCACAGGCTAAAGTGTGCATGAAAACATGTCAGTGTTTTATGTTACATAATTCTCTTAACACCCCGTTACGGGAATTGTGAGATGGATTGGAAAAGATCACAGTATCAAAAGATCAAACGATCACAATCTTAATAGTGACCCTCTCACTCATGCTTGAGGAAAATAGTGGATATCATAAATTATCCTATAAGTTATAGGATGTTGGATTAATTACAAAATGGAATGAATGTTTAAAAATTTTAAATGCAGCCATTAATGTCTTTGCCCACCATTTATTTTAGAATTCAATATTTAATAAGTGTCACAATATGACAAGCGCTTACACACTCTGAAGCACACAAAGAGAGAACCTGAATATAAATATTGTGCCTACGCAAGGGAAGAATTGCTCTCACACTCCAGTTGTATCCATTAGACTCATTTATTAAGCACAATTTGCCTTGTGTCATGGTGATGAGTGAATACTGGGATGTTAAGAACAAATAGCAAGACACATGGAGCTGACTTACGGAAATTAAAAGCCAATTAAAGACTGATGGTTCCTGGACAACTCATTGGCACTTGTAGACAGGGTGATGTCAACTTAATTGCTATTATCTGATCGATCTTTAATGGCACTTAAACACACAACACAAACTACAGGTTCCTATCTGAGACTGGGCAACTGTGAAATGTGTAGTTGCATAAAGATGCCATGAAATAATCAATGTGGTATTTACTCAAAGAAATATATTAATAAAAGCACATAGTCAACTTTACACTTCATATTATATCTTATTTGGATTGATTTTATTTGGAACAAAATTGTTAGTCATTTAATTATTTGAAAGAAACCAATTGTCTTAAATCATTTTAATTCTTTTTTTTACTTTATTAGTGGAGCCTAATGTAGTAATAGATTGCTGCTTCACAAGCACATTAAGCCTCAATATAAGCCAAGTCAAATGATTTAGGTAAAGTAGCCTTATTGAGTGAATTTAACAAATAGGATTTTAAGCTAATGTACTATTTTGGTCTTCCCCAATGTTAACTTACAATATAAAATTAATAATAAAAATAAAAAAAACACACATTTGGGGCATGTAATAATTTTGGAATATTTATTGTTGTCACACAGTTGTTGTAATTTACCTCCATACAAAATCATTATAACAAAAATATAAAAGAAATATGTTACATAATTTTTTATTTTTTTTTGTTTAAATTACTATTTTATTTATTTATAAAAGAAAATACATTTATAATAATAATTAATTGTAATAATAATAATAATAATAATTGCCCCTCTCAGATATGCAACCAACCAATTAATAATGCTGAATTAATATTTGAGTTGAATTAATCCATTTGAAATAAAAAAAAACAGTGGTGATTTTTTCAGCGGATGTGGCCAGCAAATAACGCAAAATTTTAATCGCTCACACAAACAAGAAACTTACAGCAAATAATTTGAGAACCTTCTAATCTATTGTGGAAAATAAAAATCAGGTCAGCCTATGAATTTTCCAGCAATCACTGACTTTGTATCCACTGATAATTTATTAATAAAGCCTCTTGAAACCCCTTGTTGGTCTTACAGTCCAACTGACAGTTAAACCCAGTGGCAGGCCATGCATTTCACACCTAGTCCTTCATTGTGTTCTACCTGAAACAATCCACATCTTAATATCATCATTAATACACCTTGGCGATTGAAACCATCAGAATTATAAAGAAATGCAGTCTAACAGAGCGCTGCATCACAAAAAACAAAAAAAAACAAAGCTTGCAGTGCTAACAATACTGGCAATTTGTGATGTGATGGCTAAAATCTGATTGGATAGAAACTCCAACGTAAACCTACACTCAGTGTTGCTGCAGGTGCACCACACCCAAGAGAAATGCTATGTAATGAAGAGAATGGACTATTAGGAGAAATTTTATATACATTTATGGACAAAAAAATAATTAAAACATGAGTAATAGATTCTTATTCTGAGCCCGCCACTGAGGAGGAACATATGCACCCCTTTGTAACTGGTTTCCTAAATTCACAAAGTCTAATGCATTATAATCCTGTCACCTCGTAACTCACCAAGACGGACCACCTTTGACAGACAAATCTTTTGTCATCGCAGCTCCTCAGGGGCCACACCTTCACCTACATGGAGCAGTTAAAGGATTCCTGTCACTGGTGTTTGCTGGCAGAAGACATGGATGCAGAACATCTGTGTCTCTGTGGCAAAGCTGCTCAGCCAGTGGAAGACTGATTTGTAGAAGTCTTTGGTCTATGCATCACCTATTACTTCCTTAATCTCAGTTCTCCTACTCCCATCCCAGTTCCCAGGATACATGGTACGAGCCTCTATACTTTTCCTCCCCCTTTCTTCAGTTGTTCCCTCATGGAAGTGACAAATATATCTGTCTCCTTGAAATGCTGCAGGCCAATCAGTGTTTCACATGCCAGTAAGTATTTAAGTAAGTACACATCAGGCTTTGGTGGAATCAAGTTGTAACTAGAGCACTGTCCATCAAACCCTGATTTAATGTGGGACTCTTGTTTTAAAAGCATGCAACTTTATAACAGTGCTAAAGCATGACAAAGCTGAAAATCCACAAAAATAGAGCAATCTCTTTAATTACAGTTAACATTTTCATTTCCAGGTGCTGTTATCTGATTTGCATTCATGTGAATTTGCTTTTGGGTTTGTAGTTTCACTGATGTGTTTTGGATTTGTGCAGATTTTATGTTGTTTGTTTATGTGTTTTGATTTATGTGCCACCATATTTACCACATAAAAAAACATCATGTTTTTTCAGCCAAAAAAATAGATAATTCTGAATGATATTCCTAAATACAATGGCAATAAATACACCTTAGACACCATAGAGATTTTAACTAGAATGTACCATAGACATTTTTATACATTATGATATGTAGTTGGAATAAAGTAGTATGCAATGTTATTTAACCTTGTGATTACAAAAGTTTAAGTCATGCCTCCATTCATATATTGAAATGAGTTGAGACAAGGGGCACATGTCCTTCCCTTCCTGTAAATACATCGATCGATCGGGACAATTAATATTTCAGTTTATGGAATCTATCTTAATAATATTTTTTTTAAAAGAACGCAACCATTTAAACACAATTGTTTATTTGCTTAAGTTTGAGTGGCCAAACTCATATGAAAGAAAAATGTCTTTCTCAGAAGTCAGAACTGCTAAAGTTAGTCATTTGATGATTCATATTTTTTTTTTTTACTTTTTTTCTTTCTTTTTTTTTTTTTTTTTTTTTTTTTTTTTTTTTTTACAAAGAATAAGATAGGAATAAGAATAGGAATAGGAAAGAAAATGGAACTGTGATGACTGTGTTTCAACTTCCCTCAGACGTCACAAATATACATACTTTTTTAGGAAAAATGATGGTCAAAAAAAAAAAAAATGCTTTCTTTTCCATGGTGAAATATTATATGGCCATTGCCATTAAAATGCTGTTATTAGGTAATTTGCTGTGTGTGTCACACTATATATGTTTAAACAAGTAACTTTTAACTTTTAATCAAAGGTGTGTACTCAAATCAAAATGCACTTTTTCATCATGCACCTCCTCCATCGTGTTCTGGTTTCCAGAATGGCCTTGTATATGTTTGCTAAATCTTAGTGCTGCACTATAGATCATTATCTTCTCCTAGATTACTTAAAAAATTACATCGGCATTCAGGGACAGGCATTAAGCTGGTTTAAATTTTTCCTATCTTCTTCTTCTTTTTCTTTCGGCTGCTCCCATTAGTGGTCGCCACAGCGGATCATCCGTCTCCATACCACCCTGTCCTCTACATATGCCTCTTTCACACCAACTACCTGCATGTCTTCCCTCACCACATCCATGAACCTCCTCCTTGGCCTTCCTGGTGGCTCCATCCTCAGCATTCTCCTACCGATATACCCCATGTCCCTCCTCTGCACGTCCAAACCATCTCAACCTAGCCTCCCTCACCTTGTCTCCAAAACGTCCAACATTCGACGTCCCTCTAATAAACTCATTTCTAATCTCGTCCATCCTCGTCACTCCCAACGAAAACCTTAACATCTTCAGCTCTGCTACCAGCTCCACCTCCTGTCTTTTAATCAATGCCACTGTCTCTAATCCATACAACATTGCAGGTCTCAGGACAGTCCTATAAACTTTCCCTTTCATTCTTGCAGATACTCTACTATCACAAATCACTCCTGTCACTCTTCTCTACCCACTCCACCCTGCTTGCCTTTTCTTCACTTCCCTAACACACTCTCCATTACTTTGCACTGTTGACCCCAGGTACCTGAACTCCTCCACTTTTTCCACCTCCTCTCCCTGCAACCGCACCACTCCACTGCCCTCCCTCTCATTTACGCACATGTACTCTGTCTTACTCCTACTGACTTCCATTCCCCTTCTCTCCAGCGTGTACCTCCACCTCTCCAGGCTCTTCTCCACCTGCTCACTACTCTCACCACAAGTTACAATATCATCCGCAAACATCATAGTCCAGGGAGACTCCTGTCTGACCTCGTCTGTCAACCTGTCCATCACCACTGCAAACAGGAAAGGGCTCAGAGCCGATCCTTGATGCAATCCAACCTTCACCTTGAACCAGTCCGTTGTTCCTACTGCACAATTCACTGCTGTCACACTGTCCTCATATATGTCCTGCACCACCCTCACATACTTCTCTGACACACCTGACTTCCTCATACAATACCACAACTCCTCTCTTGGCACCCTGTCGTATGCTTTCTCTAAATCCACAAATACACAATGCAATTCCTTCTGTCCTTCTCTATACTTCTCCATTAACATTCTTAAAGCAAATGAGGCATCTGTGGTGCTCTTCCTTGGCATGAAGCCATACTGTTGCTCACAGATGGTCACTTCTTCCCTCAGCCTGGCTTCCACTACTCTTTCCCATAACTTCATGGTGTGACTGATCAACTTAATTCCCCTGTAGTTACTGCAGGTCTGCACATCTCCCTTATGCTTAAAGATCGGTACCAGCACACCCCTTCTCCATTCCTCAGGCATCCTCTCACCTTCCAGAATCTTGTTAAGCAATCTCGTTAAAAACTCCACTGCCATCTCTCCTAAACATCTCCATGCTTCTACCGGTATGTCATCTGGTCCAACAGACTTTCCACTCTTTATCCTCTTAATCGCTGCTCTCACTTCCTCCTTACTAATCCTATCCACATCTTGCTTCACCAACATCATTCAACCTTCTCTCTCTCTCTCATTTTTCTCAGTCATCAGCTGCTTAAAATACTCCCTCCATCTTCTCAACACACTCTCCTCACTAGTCAACACATTTCCATCTCCATCCTTTATTGCTCTAACTTGCAACACATCCTTCCCAGCTCGGTCTCTCTGCCTGGCCAATCGATACAAATCCTTTTCTCCTTCCTTAGTGTCCAACCTCTCATACAGCTCCTCGTATGCCTTTTCCTTGGCTTTCGCCACATCCCTCTTTACCTGCTGCCGTATCTCCTTGTAATCCTGCCTACTTTTCTCGTCACCCTGTCGATTCCACTTCTGTTTTGTTAACCTCTTTCCCCTTATGCTCTCCTGCACTTCCTTATTTCACCACCATGTCTCTTTGTCTTCCTTTCTATTTCCAGATGTCACACCAAGTACTTTCCTAGCTGCCTCCCTCATCACTCCTGCAGTAGTTTCCCAATCATCCACCACCACCGAGCCCCTGTCTGACCTCTTTTCTGAATCTCACACTACACTCTTCCTCCTTCAGTTTCCACCATCTTATTCTTCTGTCAGTCCTCACTCTTCTTCTCTTCTTCTTCGCCTCCAAAACCATCCTACAGACCACCATCCGATGCTGTCTAGCTACACTGTCCCCTGCCAACACTTTACAGTCTCCAATCTCCTTCAGGTTGCATCTCCTACATAGAACATAATCCACCTGTGTGCACACCATGATAGAACAGTTTAAACCCACCTCCAATGTTCCTGGCCTTACTCCCTTTCCACTTCATCTCCTGAACACACAACATATCTACCTTTCTCCTCTCCATCATATCAGCTATCTCTCTCCCTTTACCAGTCATAGTACCAACATTTAAAGTACCAACCCGAACCTCCACTCTCCTGCACTTCTCCTTTCCCTGCCGTCTCTGTAGATGTCTTCCTCCTCTCCTTCTCCACATTCGGCCAACAGTAGCCCAATTTCCACCGGTACCCTGTTGGCTAACGATACCTGTGGCGGTCGTTGTTAACCCGGGCCTCGACTGATCCGGTATGAAATTCTTAATCGTGACCCGCATATTCGATTTGGCACATGTTTTATGCTGGATGCCCTTCCTAAAGCAACCCTCCCCATTTATCCGGGCTTGGGACTGGCACTAAGAGTGCACTGACTTGTGCCTCCCGAATGGCTGGGTTAAATCCTTCCTATCTGATCGTTTCTATTTTGCAGACTTAAATGGAGAAATATCCAGGTTAATGCAAGTAAATTATGGGGTGCCACAAGGTTCAGTTCTAGGACCCCTCCTTTTCACAATATACATGCTTCCCTTAGCAAATATTGTTAGAAGCCATGGGATTAGCTTCCACTGTTACACTGATGATATCCAACTATATATCGCATCTAAACCAGACAATAAAGTTCAATTGGCTCGGATAACTGAGTGTGTCAAAGAATTAAAAGATTGGATGACTGATAACTTTCTATTATTAAATTCTGATAAGACAAAGCATAACACACATAACATATCATAGCCTTGTGCTCCAGTACATCTGATCACATGCACATTATCAACTTGTGCTTGTTAATATCATGAACCGCAGCTACGCTAATTCCTCTCCACTGCTTCTTTTTTTCTATCCATCCCGAGGCATCCTGCGGTTGCGCCAGCCCCAGTCACGTCCCACCTCATGAAGATTATGGACCTTTAAAGAAGTAGATGCCGACCCCGCAAACATCCTGGACCATCTAGAGACCTACCAGCGGCAATTGGATCCCACTTTATGGGGAGTTTAGACACTGGACCTCCTTGAGTGTTTAAAGGCTCTTGCATTGAGAAGCTGGTGTTGGATCTGTGATGATCGCAAATGTTGAGCTATTTTATGAGTTTCTTAGTAGCTCCTGGTTCCATAATCTCAACGGACTGTATAAGACAGTAGAATGGACTTTACTCATAATCTCTCTCAAATCACTCTCCAGCATTCTGTATTATTTAAAGATTTATAATCACACTCTTGATATCACCCAAATGAGGATGGGTTCCCCTTTTGAGTCTGGTTCCTCTCAAGGTTTTTTCCTCATAACATCTAATGGAGTTTTTCCTTGCCACAGTCACCATGGCTTGATCATCAGGGATAAATACACATCGTTTACCTTAACCTTAACTTAGACAATGTCCGTTGTGAAAAGTGCTATAGAAATAAACTTGACTTGACTCCTAAACACCCCACCCTACTCTATCTAATTTTCTCTCTTGTTCTCTAGTAAGATCTCATCTAAATCTGAAGATAAACAAACTGTGCAAGAGTGATCATTTGAAGGAACACTTTTCTCTCACTTGTTGAGCCATACATGTTACTTTTGAGATTCCAGTGATCCTGAATCCCTCTGCCCTCTGAACCTGCCTGATCCATGCTGATGCCCTACTTCTGTCTGGAGTCTGCTGCCTCCTGAAAATCCTTCACTGTGGTTGAAGGTGGCCATCATGAATACATAAAGAGCACTATTAAATTGCGGTCTGTTCAAACCACACTGACACCTTAAAGATGGCTGTAGATGTTCTAAAACAGACAAAAAACTGTAGTGAATTCATCAGTGATTCTTATGTTTAACACACTTAGCACAGTTTGACGCTGATGTAAATAGTCAGGGTTGGGTAACAATGGCTAATATGTCCTATCACTTGACAGGTGTTATTGTATAAAGATCAGTTCTCTTAGTTGATTTGATTGAAGCTAGAAAATAGGCAAGTGGACTTTGACAAGGCCCATATTGAAACGATTAGATGACTGGGTCAGCGCATCCCCCAGCGCATCTTTTGGGCTGTTACTGGTTGGCAATGGTTAATATCAATCAAATGGTCAAAAGAAGGAGAACTGGTGAACTGGGAAGAGAATTCAAGACTTATTAATGTGCATCAGATGCAAAGGCTAGCCCATCTGGTACAAACCAAGCCTACCTTGTGCTAGCACCATGAAGTAGTGTTGGTATTTAGATTGCAGGCTGAATCAATTTAAAATCAAGCTTAACATTCTAGTGTTTCAGCTCAGGACAATATGACACATGAATAACTTGTCCTGGAATTTCAGAAGGTCATTTTATTAAATCTTTTTGAGGTGTGGGATGTTTATTCCTTGTTTAAATTATAAAAAAACATAGTAATACACTGGTTAACATCGGGTTCAACAAGTGCAGAGTTTCTTCTCTGTGCCAAATTGGTGGATGTGTAATCTCTTCCACAATTGTTCAGCTATCCATTCATCTACTGCTGGTGCACCCATTCCAGGGCAATAAAATTGTCTGGTACCTAAAGCAAACTGAGGGATCAGACTGTTTTATGTATACTCAGTGAGTATGAATCTAACCAAATCGATCTGTCAATTATGGCAGTGGTTTGTAAGAATCCCCTGGCTGGTTCTCTTCTCCTTTTATTTGCATTCAGAGTAATTGCAGGATATTAGGCTACAGCAATGTGTTCAAACAGCACCTCAGCTATCTGAGTTGTAAGAATTTAAGAGGTTTACATGAGAGACAGTATTTTGAGCTACAGTTACTATGATAGTGATAAGCCCAATAAAGGGTAAATGGGCAGGATTGTTTTAATTTAGCTATTGATCTACAGGGGAGAAATGAGGATACTAGTTTTGTTGTGCTGCACAATCTGTGAAAGCAATGTAATGCCTTAAATGAGTGTGGGCCACCAGCAGTCTTGCTGTAATTGTTGATATAGGTGTGAAATACCGGAGTGTCTCATGCAACAGCAGTATGTGCTTACATCAGTAGTTGATTTCAGCTGATTAGCGGAGTGTAAACCTCCCCATGTGCGTATGCATAGGGGAGTTAGGTCTGTGTTGAACATAATGGATCATTTTATTAACCTCAAAGATGATGGCACTCACCATGCACACATCTGGAATTATAAAGCATTTTTCACTCCTAGAACACACCTTCTTGTAAATAGATGAAAATGCAAGAGTTTTTCCATTCTTTGATCCTGCACAACAGAAGATTGAAATGTTAATAGAGGAAAAGCACAGTGCCCACTTGCATTGTGAATTGCTGCTAAATTAGCTTAGAAACCAACAACAGAAATGAAACCCTAGCAATCATTAGAGTTCCTTTACACTTAAGAGTTAAGGGTCATTCTAGCTTCTAGCTGCTTGGCAATACAGTTTGACACCTTATTAACTGATTAGATCAGAAAGGTTAGTGGAGGTTTGTTGGAATCTGCATGTATTTGCTTTTACAAACAATTTTCTGCGATGTAATAGCTCACATTATCGCGGTATCAAAGTGTGGCAAAGTATCATAAATATATTATATATGTCTGTCTTTTCAAAATGTTAAAGAAATCATTTTATAGAGACCATAATTGACAAATGCCTGTGTTTAGCCATGGTAAAAAGGCCCACATTGTATAAAGCTCATGGAAATAAAACCTTCTTGTAATGTGAAATACCTATCAGCATATTAATACAATGGGGTTGATTGATTATTGGTACCTTTTCTTTTGGACTGATACTGACATAGACAAAATAGGGTGACTGCACAGAATTGTGATCAGGTGAACTTTAATGAATTTTCTGCTTTGAAAACTCTACTAACTCTAAAACATTGAAATGAAAGCAAAATAGCATAGCAAAATATTTTTTAAATACTTCTACATTACATTTACGGCAATAGGCAGATGCCCTTATGCAGAGCCATTTACATTTATCTCATTCATACAACTGAGCAGCTATGGGGTTATGGGTCTTGCTCAGGGGCCCAGCAGTGACAACTTGGTGTGGCTGGGATTTTAACTCATGGCCTTTAATTCTAAAGTCCAATACCTTAATCACTAAGATACCACCTCCCCATACTTAAGGATTCGAGCTGCTATAGCTGTTTTGCAAAAATTATTTCTCCATCAAGACTGACTTTAGATGTTGATGTACATGGTGTATAGATGTCAGGAAATTTACCATCTCTATGTCTCATTGAGTGCAGCAGTAAATTCTCACAAAGCATATGCCTGTAGTGTCTGTACCCATTCAAAAGCCATCTCAGCTGACTGCTGCACTAGATATTTCAGATTCATTTACATAAATTGAAGGCACATGGCAAAATAAATTATTCATATAGAATAAGTATGATGACCTATCTGTAATGCATTCTTAAATGGAAAATAAAGAAGTTGGGGTGTCTAAATTACAGTGATTTCTTGTAAGCACATTTGTTAGTGCTTGGGAACAATGACAGATTTGCAGCTTTTTGGTTTATAGTTGCGGCTTTAGCTTTAGAAAAATTTTCCCAGCCTACATTTAAGATGTAGGATGTAGGACACACAACTCCCTTGGCACTTGCCATAACATCTCTTCTGCATGCCTCATCATAAGTGCTAAAACATAAGGAAAGTTTTTTTTTTTTAGTCATCTGACAAAATGCATTATTGCAACATCTGCAGTGGCAAATAAAATTTGTTTTAAAAAACATTTTGTGAATATTCTCACAAATTATTTGTTCTTATATATGGACTGGGTCAAATGTTATTAAAATAATTTAATTTTGCTTGGAAAAGTGACCTAATCAAAAGTAGCCATCATTATACTGATCGAGTTTAATTTTCTTATAGCACAGTATATTACAATAGTATATTAAAATTCATATTCACTGAACTTGGGAAAGTTTTTGTTAAACAAACTAGAATATTGTGGTTGCAGAGACGATCAATCTTGCTGTTTACTAAACATTTTATTCAGACAATTTCTGTTGGTGGCAGACTCAACTAATAGGTGGACAAAAACTAATAACCTGGGCTCACACATCCCACCACAGGATACCCAGGGGTCCATACTTCTGCACATGTCTGTAAACCTGCATGTAAGCAGTCTCACAGACATCGATAGGTTTGTCTTGCCGTGGCGTTTGACCTACCAAGTTTCTCCCATCTCCAAGCATGATCTCACTGTACTCTTGTAAACTTTTAATACAGATTTTTTGTAGCTTTCTGCAGATCATATCTTATATTCTTAATATTGGATATACATATTGATATTGCTTTAGACCAAATTGTGCTATATGTCACCCAGATGTTGACAGCAGATCCTTTAAGTCCTGAAATTAGAGGCTCCATGGATCAGACTTTATTTATCCAGCACAATTCTCAGAGAAGATATGGGGAATATGCCAAAATAGATTCATGAATAGATTCATGAAGTCAGTGCATCTCCTTTCTCTACCCAGCCTACCATCTGCCTTTACCACAGCTGAGAGTCTTTTCCAATAGAAGTTCAGAAACTTTGGTACCCTGGTCTAGTGGTGTACAGTTTACATCCAGAGTGTGGTGTCAGTATCAGTCAGCCTTACCTTAAGGAACCACCCACAATCCAACAACCAGGTCAAGCCAAGGTAGGTATCTGAGAAGCATGACCTGCCTGGATCTGCCCTGACACTTGCCTTGCCAACCTTACATTTTTCTGTATTCTTACTGAAACCCATCATCCTAAGTCTACTATCGGACAATGTTTTCCATGCACCATTTCACATTTGGCTCAAATATTCAAGAAAATCCTGAATCCTTAATCCTGTAAGAATAGTAAACTCCAGTGCTTCATTCAATAAAAGGGATACAGAGAGAATGTACTGTCCATATCCTCCAGACACTTCAGACCCTATCCTTGGCAATAGGTTCAATGACTGTCCTCCTGAACATGCCACTTTATGACTTAGAGTCAGTCTAAACAAAAATTCAGTATCCAGTGAGTACTTAAGAGTGGAGCCTGTCACATCAGTTTCAACTTAAATGCTACACTGTATCTTACAAACATGTCTATTTAAGAATAAACTGCCCACTGCCTTACTGGTGCGTTCAAGTTCAAATTCAAATTTTATTTGTCACATACACATACATACAGAGTACGACATGCAGTGAAATGGTTTTATATGCCTGTCCAACATTTAAACATGAAAAAGAAATAGAATATAAGGATAAAAAAAAGTAAATAAATAAAAAAAGGTATAAAGTATAGAAAAATATGTATATACATGAGTGGAAGCGCTTCCCTGAATGTAACAGAGAAAAGAGTTGATTTTTGGAATGGCTAAGGTCCTTCACAGTCTTCCTGGCCCTGTTCTGTCACCGCGTGCTGTAGATGTCCTGCAGGTTATAATGCTCGGTACGGATGGTACGTTCAGCTGACCGCCCCACCCCATGGAGGGATCGCCTGTCCTGCATGGTGCTGTTTCCAAACCAGGAAGTGATGCTACCTATCAGGACGGTCTCAACGGTGCAAATGTAAAAGGTCCCTAGCACCTAAGAGGGTAGATTAAAGCGTCTCAGATGGTACAGACGCTGCCAGGCCTTCTTAACCAGGGTGTTGATAGAAGACAGGTCCTGTGTGAACACCTAGGTACCGGAAACTGTCCACTCTCTTCACTGGGGGTCCCGTTGATGTTTAGCGGTTGGTATATATAAATGGTATATGGTATGTTAGTATGGTATATAAACTAATTCAAGTTTATGATGTCTAATCATGCACATCTGTTTTCAATTACGTTAAACACACATAAACAATATTAATGGATTTCTAACCACCATACAATTTGAAATACCATTTATGTTGCCCTTCCTGACATGCCAAGCCTGTACATTGCTATGTATTCTTCTTCTAATTCCTTGGGTTTTTTGTGATTCTGTTGTTTCTAGTTTGCTTTATCTAAACTTTTTGCTTCTTTTCCTGTCTAATTGGCTGCCTGCCTATTCCTGACTATTTTGCAATTTACACTCAAAACCCAATTTGGTTGTGGTGTTTTTGGCTGGAAACATTTTCTTTCTATTTTTTTTTTACGTTTTTACAGGAGATTCTATAACTGCAAAAATCACAAGTTTTCTTGTAAAGATGCTGATCACATTTCTTGCAAGCCTCAAAACCTAAATGTTAAAGTCTGAGATAGAGAGAGAGAGAGAGAGAGAGAGAGAGAGAGAGAGAGAGAGAGAGAGAGAGAGAGTGTGTAAGAGGGAGAACATCCATAAAAACAAGTACCCACCCAAAAAAGAGAATCTCTATTTGTTAGCATGCTAAACAGCTTTGTGCCCTAACCAGAGTGTGTATGCGTCTGTATGTTTGTTCAGGCAGCTGGCTTGTTGCAGTAATAAAGAAAGAGAATCAATAGGGCATGCAGTGGAGTCGAGGGCTACTATTCATCATTGCTTCTCCTCGACTCCCATCATTCATCAAGCTCAATGAGGCAGCAAATAGGAAAATGACTATTTGTATCAAACACATCTGCACTCATCTACCCAGGTATTTTATTTCCATTAGTTCCTGCATTAAAATATGCATAGCATGAGTGTGTGTTTGTGAGTTTGCACAGGATACTTACAGAGAATCGTCTGAAGAAAATGCAAGAATATGTGTGTTTTTGGGAAACATTTTTATGAGTGGACACACTTTCAGACATGCCCATTCCAGCCCATTTCCCATGTTTTGTCCTCACCCCATAATTGTTTATTGGCTGTCATTTGAGGATTTTAGTGGATGTCTTTATCTAGCCATTCCTGTTCTGCCCTCCCTCTTTTCATTCTTTTATCTCTTTGTTTTTGCTCTAATCCATTATTCTTTCTCTGTTCTCTACCTTCTTGTCCTATATCTTCTTTATGTCTCTCAGTTTATTTTATTGTTATGCTGTCCATTCTCTATTCCATTCCCCCTTTCTTTTACTCTCTCTTGTTGCTTCTCCATCTCTTTATCTCCTCTTTTAAAGTCTCTTTCCTTCATCTCTTATTTCATGGGTCTTTACAGATCTATGTTTTTATTTTGCATTCTCTCCTTTCTCCTTTTTTATCTTGTCTTTTTTGGCCTGTCTTTTGGATCCTCTCTATATTCTCTTTCCACCACTCCCTACCATTGCATCTTTCTATCTCCTCTCTACAGCTTTCTCATTTCCCTCTTACCTCCAATTCTTCTCTTTATATTGCCATCCCTACTGTAAGTCTTGAATCTGCCTCAAGGTCTACGTCCTGTGAGACATGCCAGATACAGCAGGGAGCATTTATTACAAAGTGCCTTAACCGCTTCAATTGTCTACTCTCAATAATAGAACCACTACAACATGGCTTTTCTAACTGCAGAGTTCCTTGTCCAAAAAACAACTGTTTTACCAACCATTGAACAATTGTTCCATCACCATTGAACATGATACCAAAGTTTATTCTTTTTCTTAAAAGGAGCTTTCAATTCTTTCCCAAGAGAGAAATACTGCCACAGATTTGGGGGTACCCATTCTCATCTCACCTGCTTCACATTTAGTGGCAAAAGTATGTGCCATGTTCCCGTATTTTCACGAAAAAGCTACTAAAGGACAAATTACTGAGAAGGGGCATTGCTCTGGGCAATATTCTGCTGTGAAACTTTGTGTCCTAGCATTGATGTGGATGTTATTTTGAAACATACTACCTGACTGAACATTATTGCAAATTAAGGACAGCCCTTCAAGGGAACAATATTGCCTAAGAACATAATATATGCCTTGTCACCCTGCAACATTTCAATAAATAGTTGGTGGAAAGTTGACAGAAAAGTACAAGGTGGTCATTTGGCCAAAAAAATTCTCCAGATCTTATCTGAGGATTGTAGTGGATAAACAAATCTGATCTATAGTGCTCCCACCTGCTACTTTCAGGACTTATAGGTTTTGCTGCCAATATCTTACTGCCATATACTAACCCAGCCATTAGGGAGGCACAAGCCAGTGCATTCTTAGTGCCGGTCCCAAGCCCGGGTAAATGGGGAGGGTTGCGTTAGGAAGGGCATCCAGCGTAAAACATGTGCCAAATCAAATATGCGGATCACAAATGAGAATTTCATACCGGATCGGTCGAGGCCCGGGTTAACAACGACCGCCACAGGTATCGTTAGCCGACAGGGTACCGGTGGAAATTGGGCTACTGTTGGCCGAAGGAGGAAAAGGAGAGGAGGAAGACGTCTACAGAGACGGCAGGGAAAGGATAAGTGTAGGAGAGTGGAGGTTAGGGTTGGTACTTTAAATGTTGGTACTATGACGGGTAAAGGGAGAGAAGTAGCTGATATGATGGAGAGGAGAAAGGTAGATATGCTGTGTGTTCAGGAGACCAAGTGGAAAGGGAGTAAGGCCAGGAACATTGGAGGTGGATTTAAACTGTTTTATCATGGTGTGGATGGAAAGAGAAATGGTGTAGGGGTGATTCTGAAGGAAGAGTACAGTAAGAGTGTAGTGGAGGTGAAGAGAGTTTCTGATAGGGTGATGATCGTGAAGGTGGAAGTTGAAGGGATGATGATAAATGTCATCAGTGCCTATGCTCCACAAGTTGGCTGTGAGATGGAGGAGAAGGAAAGATTCTGGAGTGAATTAGATGAAGTGGTAGATGGTGTACCTAGGAAAGAACGGTTGGTGATTGGGGCGGACTTTGATGGGCATGTAGGTGAAGGGAACCGAGGTGACGAGGAGGTGATGGGTAGGTATGGTTTTAAGGAGAGGAATGTGGAAGGGCAGATGGTGGTAGATTTTGCTAAAAGGATGGAAATGGCAGTGGTGAACACTTATTTTAAGAAGAAGGAGGATCATAGGGTGACGTATAAGAGTGGAGGAAGGTGCACACAGGTGGACTATGTGCTATGCAGGAGATGCAACCTGAAGGAGATTGGCGACTGTAAGGTGTTGGCAGGGGACAGTGTAGCTAGACAGCATAGGATGGTGGTCTGTAGGATGGTTTTGGAGGCGAAGAAGAAGAGGAGGAGAGTGAGGACTGAAAGAAGAATAAGATGGTGGAAACTGAAGGAGGAAGAGTGTAGTGTGAGGTTCAGGGAAGAGGTCAGAGAGAGGCTCATTGGTGTTAAGGAGGTGTTGGATGATTGGGCAACTACTGCAGGAGTGATGAGGGAGGCAGCTAGAAAAGTACTTGGTGTGACATCTGGAAATAGAAAGGAAGACAAGGAGACGTGGTGGTGGAATGAGGAAGTGCAGGAAAGCATAAGGAGAAAGAGGTTGGCAAAACAGAAGTGGGATAGACAGAGTGATGAGAAAAGTAGGCAGGAGTACAAGGAGATGCGGCAGCAGGTTAAGAGGGATGTGGCGAAAGCCAAGGAAAAGGCATATGAAGAGCTGTATGAGAGGTTGGACACTAAGGAAGGAGAAAAGGATTTGTACCGATTGGCCAGGCAGAGGGACCGAGCTGGAAAGGATGTACTGCAAGTTAGAGCAGTAAAGGATGGAGAGGGAAATGTGTTGACTAGTGAGGAGAGTGTGTTGAGAAGGTGGAGGGAGTATTTTGAGCAGCTGATGAATGAGGAAAATCAGAGAGAAAGAAGGTTGGATGATGTGGAGTTGGTGAAGCAGGATGTAGATAGGATTAGTAAGGAGGAAGTGAGAGCAGCGATTAAGAGGATGAAGAGTGGAAAGTCGGTTGGACCAGATGACATGGAGCGTGGAGATGTTTAGGAGAGATGGCAGTGGAGTTTTTGACCAGATTGTTTAACAGGATTTTGGAAGGTGAGAAGATGCCTGAGGAATGGAGAAGAAGTGTGCTGGTACCGATCTTTAAGCATAAAGGAGATGTGCAGACCTGCAGTAACTACAGGGGTATTAAGTTGATCAGTCACACCATGAAGTTATGGGAAAGAGTAGTGGAAGCCAGGCTGAGAGAAGAGGTGACCATCTGTGAGCAACAGTATGGTTTTATGCCGAGGAAGAGCACCACAGATGCCTTATTTGCTTTGAGAATGTTGATGGAGAAGTATAGAGAAGGACAGAAGGAATTGCATTGTGTATTTGTGGATTTAGAGAAGGCGTACGACAGGGTGCCAAGAGAGGAGTTGTGGTATTGTATGAGGAAGTCAGGTGGGTCAGAGAAGTATGTGAGGGTGGTGCAGGACATGTATGAGGACAGTGTGACAGCAGTGAAGTGTGCAGTAGGTACGACAGACTGGTTTAGAGTGAAGGTTGGACTGCATCAAGGATCGGCCCTGAGCCCTTTCCTGTTTGCAGTGGTGATGGACAGGTTGACGGACGAGGTCAGACAGGAGTCTCCCTGGACTATGATGTTTGCGGATGATATTGTGATTTGTTGTGAGAGTAGGGAGCAGGTTGAGAAGAGCCTGGAGAGGTGGAGATATGCGCTGGAGAGAAGGGGAATGAAACTCAGTAGGAGTAAGACAGAATACATGTGTGTGAATGAGAGGGAGGGCAGTGGAGTGGTGCGGTTGCAGGGAGAAGAGCTTCAGAAGGTGGAGGAATTCAGGTACCTGGGGTCAACAGTGCAAAGTAATGGAGAGTGTGTTAGAGAAGTGAAGAAAAGAGTGCAGGCAGGGTGGAGTGGGTGGAGAAGAGTGACAGGAGTGATTTGTGATAGTAGGGTATCTGCAAAATTGAAAGGAAAAGTTTATAGGACTGTGGTGAGACCTGCGATGTTGTATGGTTTAGAGACAGTGGCATTGAGTAAAAGACAGGAGGTGGAGCTGGAGGTAGCAGAGCTGAAGATGTTGAGGTTTTCGTTGGGAGTGACGAGGATGGATAAGATTAGAAATGAGTTTATTAGAGGGACAGCGCATGTAGGATGTTTTGGTGACAAGGTGAGGGAGGCGAGATTGAGATGGTTTGGACATGTGCAGAGGAGGGACATGAATTATATTGGTAGAAGAATGCTGAGGATGGAAGGCCAAGAAGGAGGTTCATGGATGTGGTGAGGGAAGACATGCAGGTAGTTGGTGTAAAAGAGGCAGATGTAGAGGACAGGGTGGTATGGATACGGATGATCCGCTGTGGCGACCCCTAATGGGAGCAGCCGAAAGAAGAAGAAGAAGAAGAAGATCTTACTGCCATATACCATAGTACAACTTGGTCTAAAGCTATATCTATATTTACAGTATATCTGGTATTAGTTATATAAGATCTTCAAAAAAAGATGCAATGAAAGTTCCCAGGAGTACAGTGAGCTCATGTTTGGAGATAGGAGAAACTTGAAAGGTCAGACAACATGGCAAGTTAACAGCCTAAAATGAGCAATTGTGAAAGTGTTCTTATTAAAGTGAGAAGTACGTGTATCATGCATTTTATATTGTATGATGACACCATGAGGAGACAAAAATGAAAAGTTTATAACATAACTAAATAACTGACTAAACAAATAACTGCTTCAGCAAATAGATATGTACACATTTTGATTCATTCGTAATTTATTTGGATTTATGAACTAAATAAACAAATTTTTTAAATGTTTTTTCATATTTTTTGTAATTTTATATACTATATTATAGAACTGCAGACTGTCAAGTCGGCAAAAGGTGTTCCATTCAACAGTGCGTGTGTGTGTGTGTGTGTGTGTGTGTGTGTGTGTGTGTGTGTGTGTGTGCGTTTAAAAAGCCTGACATTACAGAATATATATATATATATATATATATATATATATATATATATATATATATATATATATATATATATATATGGCCACACATTTCTTTTCCTCTTGCCCACTGGATTAGGAAGTAGATGCAAGAATAGTTACATCCACGACACAATGGTAATAATTGATGGAGGACAGTGCAGAAACAGCAGGATACAAAGTGTTTCTGGTGGGTAGAGCACCTGAGCACTGTCAGCAACATGAAAATAGGCCTTGCGAGATGGGAGGGAGCCGTCTGTGTTCCATTTGTATGAACAGTCAAAATTCAAACACACACACACACACACACACACACACACACACACACACACACACACACACACACACACACACACACACACACACATACACACACACACACACACCCAAACACGCCTCCAATGTTGACTCACCGATTCCTCCCGAGGAGACAGGCCTATTGATGCTCAATGAATAAGCTGAATCCAGCATGCTCAACGAGCTGGAGGTTACAATAGGCCACGCAACACGCTCCCCTTCCCATAATCTTCCGGTAAAAATATTTATCACCATCAATTTAGCCACGTTCCTGCTGACATTAGAATAATTTGGTGTGGATAACCTTTAGCGACAGCTATTGATCGGGGTCCACTAAACCGGTGGCCACACAGACAGCTAAAATAATTTTTTGTGCACCGTTGGAATAAAAACTGAGGCATGAAGATACCACTCTAGGTAGCCCTATTACAGAATCATGGAACTCCTCAGACAGGCATGGAACAACTCTGACTCTAACTCTGACACTTTATATTCAACATTTAATAAGGTCAATTCAGGTGTATTGGGACATTAGTTTGATGCTTATAACATGGCTTAATTCGTGACACCATTTAAGGAGATTGACCACAACAAAATTTAGGATACAGGAAAAATAACATGGAATAACTTTGGATAGGTTTTTCCTTATTTGCTTATTTAATTGCCAGGACTAATCTATACAAAAGATAAACTATAGGAACCAAATAAGCACAAAGTTGCTTGAACCTATGTTGAGAATATATTAATTTTTAAAGTTTTCCCAAATTCAAGTCAAGTCAAGTCAAGTTTATTTGTATAGCGCTTTTCACAACAGACATTGTCTCAAAGCAGCTTTACACAAATCAACAGTGAAGGTGAATGGTGTGAATTTGTCCCTGATGAGCAAGCTGTGGCGACTGTGGCAAGGAAAAACTCCCTTAGATGTTATGAGGAAGAAACCTTGAGAGGAACCAGACTCAAAAGGGAAACCCATCCTCATTTTGGGTGACATCAAGAGTTTGATCATAAATCTTTCAACAATACAGAACACTGGAGAGTGAGAACTAACATGAGCACTGGAGTATAAGATTATAAGTGATGTTCTTTCTGCAGTCTTATACAGTCTATATGGTTAGTAGCTCCGAGTTTTATGAGCTCAGCATTTGTGATCACCACAGATCCAGCATCAGCTTCTCCATGCCAGAGCCTTTAACACTCCAGGAGGTCCAATGCCAAACTCCACACATGTAGCGGGATCCAAATGGCACTGGTACGTCTCTAGATGGTTCGGGATGTTTGTGAGTTCGGCATCTACTTCTTCAAAGGTCCGTAATCATCACGAGGTGGGAGGTGACTGGAGCTGGCCAAACCTCAGGGTGTCTCGGGATGGGGAGAGAAAGAGAAGCAGTGGAGAGCAATTAGCGTAGCTGCTGTTCATGATATTAACAGCACAAGTTGATAATGTGCATGTGATCAGATGTTCTGGAGCACAAGGTTATGATGTGATGTGTGTTATGTGTAGGCTTTGCTAAAAAGATATGTTTTTAATCTACACTTAAACTGGGTGAGTGTGTCTGAGCCCCGAACACCGTCAGGAAGACTATTCCAGAGTTTAGGAGCTAAATGTGAAAAAGCTCTACCACCTTTAGTGGACTTTGCTATTCTAGGAACTACTAGAAGCCCAGAGTTTTGAGATCTCAGGGAGCGTGGCGGATTGTAGCGAGTTAAAAGACTGGATAGATATATGGGAGCCAAACCATTTAGTGCTTTATAAGTGAGAAGTAATAGTTTGTAGTCTATTCGAAACTTAACAGGAAGCCAATGTAGGGACGATAAGATCGGGGTTATGTGATCATATTTTCTTGCCCTTGTAAGAACTCTGGCTGCTGCATTCTGGACTAACTGAAGCTTGTTTATTAATGACGCAGGACATCCACCTAGTAATGCATTACAGTAGTCTATTCTGGAGGTCATGAACGCATGGACGAGCTTTTCTGCATCGGATAAAGACAACATATTTCTTAGCTTAGAAATATTTCTAAGGTGAAAGAAGGCTGTTTTAGTAACTTGATTGATATGATTTTTGAAAGACAAGTCGCTGTCTAAAATAACACCCAGGTCTTTTACTGTTGAATTAGTGGTTACAGAACATCCGTCTAAATGCAGGTTGAGATGCTGGAGCTTCTGTATACTAGTTTTTGGTCCGATGAGCAAAATCTCAGTCTTATCGGAATTTAAAAGTAGAAAGTTATGGGTCATCCAATCTCTTATTTCCTTAACACACTCAGTTATCCGACTTAATTGAGCTATATCGCCTGGTTTAGATGAAATATATAGCTGAGTATCATCAGCATAACAATGGAAGCTAATTCCATGCCTTCTAATAATATTTCCTAACGGAAGCATGTATATTGTGAACAGCAGGGGTCCTAGAACTGAACCTTGCGGCACGCCATAATTTACTTGCATTAGCCTGGATAGCTCTCCATTTAAATCTACGAAATGGTAACGATCGGACAGGTAGGATTTAAACCAGCTTAATGCCTGTCCCTGAATGCCGATGTAATTTTGTAATCGATCTAGGAGGAGATCATGGTCTATAGTGTCGAAAGCA
Organism: Silurus lanzhouensis; assembly: GCA_039877035.1. Taxonomy (NCBI): domain Eukaryota; kingdom Metazoa; phylum Chordata; class Actinopteri; order Siluriformes; family Siluridae; genus Silurus; species Silurus lanzhouensis. The sequence goes on from JBCEWE010000500.1 coordinate 998,952, forward strand.
GCACTAAGATCAAGTAAAACCAACAGCGAAATGAAGCCTTGGTCTGAAGCTAAAAACAGGTCATTAGTTATTTTAACTAGAGCAGTTTCTGTGCTATGATGGGGCCTAAAACCTGACTGAAATTCTTCAAAGATATTGTTCTCTTGCAGGTAGGAACATAACTGGGCAGCGACAATCTTTTCTAAAATCTTAGACATAAATGGGAGATTTGAAATGGGTCTGTAATTTGATAACGTGTTTGGATCCAGATTAGGTTTTTTAATGAGGGGCTTAATAACTGCTAACTTGAGGGATTTAGGGACGTGACCTAAAGATAGTGAGGAGTTAATAATATTCAGAAGAGGTTCACCAGTTGTATATAACACTTCCTTCAGTAATTTAGTAGGAATTGGATCTAACTGACATGTTGTCGATTTAGCTTTGGCAATAACATTATACAGCTCTTCCTGTCCTATACATGTAAAACAGTGGAGTTGTGGAGTTGAAGGTAACACTGTCTCAGGAGATGGTGTCAGAGGTTGAACTGCCACAATTGTTTTTCTAATGTTATCTATTTTTTCAGTGAAGAAAATCATAAAGTCCTCACTACTAAACTGTGATGGAACACAATTTTCAGAGCCCTGATTTGTAGTTAGTTTAGCTACTGTACTGAAAAGGAACCTGGGATTGTTTTTGTTGTTTTCTATAAGTTTGCTCAGGTGTTCAGCTCTAGCAGCTTTTAGCGCCTGTCTGTAGCTGAGCATACTGTCTTTATACGCGATTCTAAATACCTCCAATTTAGTTTTCCTCCATTTTCTCTCCAGATTACGTGCTGTTCTCTTGAGGGCATGCGTATGACTATTATACCAAGGTGCAGGTGCTTGTTCTCTAACCTTTTTTAACCGGATGGGGGCAACGGTGTCTATTGTGCTAGTGAGGATAAGGTCTATGTTGTTAGTTATCTCATCAAGATTATTGGTAGTTATGGGTTTAGTGAGAAATTGAGATAAATCAGGCAGGTTATTTATGAATCTGTCCTTAGTGGTCGGAACAATAGTCCTACCAAGTCGATAACGTGGTGCAACACGGCTAATCTGCTCTACCGGTAGTGTGTACAGTATGAGGTAATGGTCTGTGATGTCATCACTCTGAGGTAAAATATCTATATTAGTGACGTCTGCTCCGTGGGATATTATTAAGTCTAATGTGTGGTTAAAGCGATGAGTTGGTCCGGTGACGTTTTGTTTAACCCCAAAAGAGTTTAATAAGTCAACAAATGATAATCCTAGAGCATCGTTTACATCATCTACATGAATATTAAAATCTCCTACAAGCAGCACTTTATCAAAATCGATCAAGAGATCTGATAGAAAACAAGCAAACTCTTGAAGAAAATCAGCGTAGGGCCCTGGGGGTCTGTACACGGTGACCAGAGCGAGTTTTCTATGTCTGTCTGAAAATACAACTTTAAGAACGAGCACTTCAAATGATTTAAAACTGAATCCTAACATCTGACTAACATTAAGAGAGGCAGTATAAATGGTTCCTACACCCCCCCCACGACCAGTCTGACGCGGCTCATGCTTATAAACATATCCTGACGGTGTCGACTCGTTTAGACCCATATAATCACCTGGTTTAATCCAGGTCTCAGTGAGACAGAGTGCATCGAGATTATTCTCTGTGATCATCTCATTTATAATCAGCACTTTGGGTGCAAGTGATCTAATGTTTAAAAGACCAAACTTTAAAACTTTTTGGTGTTTGTTTATCTGGCATTTTTCAGTTTTAACTTCAATGAGATTATTTCTGGATCTTGTGTATTTAATTCTTGGTTTTGCTACACGAGGAATAGATACGGTTTCTATAAACTGGGCTGTGTGTGAATTTGTAACTATTTGGTCTGTTGTATGCGTGTTCTCATTGTCGTAAATTTCCTGATGTCTTACCAGTCAGATGGTGTGAAGTATCCTAGAGATGTTATCTGATAGCACTGCTGCTCCAACTCTGCTGGGGTGCAGGCCATCAGGGCGGAAGAACCTAGGACGCTCCCAGAAACAGTTCCAGTTATTAAAATTCTCCAATGGCATTGAATGTAAAAACAGAATAAGGGCAAAAATAATGAAGGAATGTAATAGATGCATGAATACTGTTACCACAGCCATGAACATTTTTATATGTTTGCCTTGAGCATTTAAAATGTCATGTATTACACATTTAACTCTGTTTACTTTTTTAAATGGAGAGAGAGCAAAGGAACGAGATGCAGGTTTGACAGTGAGGATGCAAATCATAACGCAGACACAAACTCATTTTGGATTTGCTATTGGAATAGTCAGGTGTGTTTCGACGGACAGACATGTCCTCTCATTCACTATCAAAAACCAGATTGTTTGATAATAAGGTGGTTCAGCCTTGATTTGTGCAATCTCTCTCTATCACACATTCACACGCACACCAGGGAAAAGTCTGCACCTGCACAGTCATTAAAAGCAAGCTATTTTTAAATAGGAATGGGCAAACGTGTTGCGGATAAGCATTGAAATGATAACGTTAAACATTTCTTTGAATATTAGGATAAGGCCCTTGAAAAACGCCACCTACACATTTGCACAACCAGGCACATCACATTAGAAAAATTCCAAAGTCATCCAATTTTGTTCTAATCACTACAATTAGTCCTAAATTATCACGGGGGTCTGACAGACGTTCCTTGTAACTGTCTCTCTCTTTTTCTCTCCACCGGGTGCTAATCAGCCACACTCATTACTGACGCTGATTAAACTGCAAATTAGCCAGCGGCGGCCCTCGTGCGCTTCGCTCAATATCAATTAAGGCGAGCAGCTTGTGTGCGCTCTTGGGAACGCTATCCAAATGCTTGATAGTGCTACTTATTAGTTTGGAAAACTAGGAAAATACCAATAATCAACAGTCAGGGGGATAAAAGACACAAAGTGGGTGAATGGCTAAGGATACGGTTTTCTCTCCTAGTTAGTAGCATTTAACTAAACTATTACAGTGAGATGTGTGCAGTAGATGTACAACGTTAGCTTAATAATAATAATGGCCCTTAAATCACACCAGAATGTCTTAGCCCACTGTTATTTGGTGTGTCAGCGAGTAAGAAAATGCATTATCTTTGGCTTTTTACATTCGCTATTGGCTCTAATGAATCACATTAAGCCTTGACAAATCTGAAATCCTACATCATTAGGTCGTTCCAGTTAGCGATGGGACTGAACATTTTCTCCCTCTCTAACCTCTTTAGCCTTGAAGTTAATGGCAAGTGATTTTATTTATTTATTTAATTAGAGAGATCCCACGAATAATCCGGCAATTTGTCTCCCACGTCTCGTAGATTTGAAGTGACCAAGCAATAATAAATGTGAGAAACCTAAAACCTAAATCACTCAAAAGGCCCACTAATATGCAGATTAACAAAGTGTATAAGTAGAATTGCAATTTATTTTCTCCCTAACTAAGTACTCTTCAGGACTGTACTGCAGTATATTTAGTGCAGTGTTTTTATTTTTATTATCCATTATTGTGCTAAATATTCCAAGGCAAAGCATACTAAGCAGCTAATTTAATCATTAATGTGACATTCCTAAATTTAATACCTCAGACTCAATTTATTATTGTACAGAAATGAAACTGGGGCCTGGACATTTCTGATTGTTTAGCACAACAATGCAATTGTGCTGGTTGTTCTTTTGCATTGTGAATTTATATATGAGATGTTTAAGAATGAAACATTCACACCAGACTGTATTCTGATGAGAGTTTTTAATGCTTAATGCGTGTGTAGTGAAACACAAAGACAGACAAGCATTAGCATCAGTGATGCTCATCCTCCCTTGAATTCACTGGAAAGTTAGCTTGCTATCCAAGAACACCAGATAGAAGACCAAACCTAACTTCTTGCTTTACATTTCCTCCAGGAATGTGGTGCAAAAGTGACAGCATGTGAAACCTGTCATTTCTGAGCAGAAAATCAGTAGAAAATATTGACTAGTGGTTGTGCTAGAAAATATCCAAGAAAGAATTGATCTGTGAAAAAGATATTCTACAGGTATCCACCTGATTGTATATTTGACCATGAAACACCCCCCCCCCCTTTATTATTTTGATACCCATATGTGAATGTGTTTTGCACCACTGAATCAACAGTAAATCTATTGTTCACGTTGTTTTGTAAAATTGTATGTACTGTCTTGGGTTGTGCAAGCATTCCGCATGGAGAAATAAATATATGTGTATTTTTTTGCTGTGACAACTTAGGTCTAACCTTATGATTGAATCAGATACCCATCAGTTTCTTGCCAGCACAAAGCAAGTCTTTTTTTCTTAAGTCTCTAGAGTCTCTCAAGTCTCTTAAGTATCTTATATCCATGGTGTCAAGCAAGCTTTGAAGATTTGGTAAAAAAAATTATCTACACTAATTTGGTGGATGAGATACAGTCGAAGTTATCAATGTTAGTGGAGCATCAGTCTTAAGGAGGACAAACTCAAGGTCAATAACACAGTGTATAGTGTCAGCCACTGTCTGGCTTGGGCTTAAATTAGTTCTTTAGACTATATTGCCACACCATCTGTGACTTTCTTTAAAATCTCTGAATATGTTGCATAGGATATGTGTCAGTTGCAGGCAAAGATCATGTACTGTATCCTTTGAACTGGAGATGCAGTGGAAAGAGCAAACCAGACAAGTGCCTTTCTGTTATGCACAGGATATCAGAGAGCAGCATTTAATGGTGGGATCTGATATCCTTAACGTGAGACAGCAGTCTTTGTACATTGTGATGAAAAGGTTTGAAAGTCTGCACATAGTTTGTCAGCCTGACATGCTGCTGAAGTGCTGTTTTCATGGTTTGGAGTGAAGCAGTTGTTTCAGGATCTGCATATCTTTTCTTTTTGTTGTCTGTTATATGCAGTCTGTGAAGTGAGGACATTCCTGGCTTGATAACATGCTTCAGTGAGACCACTGCCCACTGCACTGTCATCGTTAGAATTTACGTACACAGGACAAGTCCTTGGAGGAAGTCAGATAAGTTGCTCGTCTGCTACGGTCCTTAAAGGAGAGGCCTTCCTGCTAACATGCAGACCTTGAGCAGATGGATCCTTAATGCTATTGCATCTTCTTATGAGTCCTCTGGTCTCCCCGCTCCTTTCGGGGTCATAGCTCACTCTACCTGGAGTGTGGCAGCCTCTAAGGCTTGGTCCTCTGGAGTGTCCCTCTAAGACATCGGCAATGCTGCGGGCTGGTCCATCCCACTGACCTTTGTCAGGTTCTGTAACTTTGACCTTTTGCCACTCCTGGCCCCTCCGTCCTTTCAACCTAGCTATGCTCATACACACTAGTCAGGGACTAGTCAGTCTGGGGTATTGGATTCTCATTCCCAAAGCGTTGCGATGAAGCTTGAGTTCCTGAAAGGGAACGTCTCTAGGTTAAGTATGTAACCCCAGTTCCCTGAGAGAAGGAGACGCTGCATCTATATGCCACACTGCCAAACAATAGACATAAATACACAAAGAGCGCTTCACGAACAAACAGAAGCTAGTGACTGCGTTACTCCATGTGCTTTTTATAGCTTCCTGGTCCTGACGTCACCCCGGCGGTAATGCCACGCCTTCCATTGGACAGATTAAACACGCGATTCACAGCACAAAAGCATTCCCAAAGCGTTGCGACGCACCGTCTCGTTCCCTCAGGGAACTAGGGTTACATACGTAACCTAGAGACGATATTTCAGGTTACCTGAGAGCTTAAATTAACTTAAATAAAGCTTAATCTCTGCTGTTCACTAGTTTCTACTTCTTCTATTTAACTTTTTCAAATTCTGTGCAAATCTTTAGTCACAGACAGATATTCTAGGCTTGTTCATTTCTTGTGAGAAACTGCACGAAACTGCTTTTGCACAGGGTTCCCACAAAATCATTAGTTGTCTAATATTTTACAAATGTATGGAATTACTTAAGGTATTAAAGTGTCTTGGATTCGAAATGGCATGATCTTTTTATGCTTTAGACAGATTTGTGTAAATAGCTATGAAGACAACTACATGTTTTACAATAATGAGACACTTTACAATAGGATCAAAGCGAAGCAAAAAGCAAAAACTGTGAACAAAACAATAGTCAGGTTCTGTTGCTGACTTCACTAATATATATAGATCTGGCCATCTGTCATTGCCATGGAGAACATTCACACCTATCCTCAGGGACAGCAGCTTATGATATTTGTTCTATTTGTGGTTAAACACCAACACTGTGAAAAGAGGTAATTTAGCTTTTAATAATCAGTTTGGGTTTTTAACTTAAGTTCATTACTCTTTTTTACTCTAAATGCTAGTATTTATTGCATGCCTTATTGCCTAGGTTGGTTGTAGGAAGGATTCCCATTCAGTTGTATTTCCACGCTTCACCAGACATACAGACATACAGGCAGACATACAGTTTACCAAGCATAACAAGTTACCTATAACATCACAGTGCACCGTTCTCCATCAAGAGTATAAAAGGCCTGAAAACAGAGCATTCGGGCATCAAGCAACCTACTGAACAGCAGCTAGCAACTGACAGCAAGAATCAATTCTAAACCCAGTAAAGTTTGAGTGTTCTAAATCCTGTACCGTGTTTTTACTGACACGGGGCGAGTACAATCTCCTGATCAGCCCACACCAGATAGTGAAACTCTCTTATTTGGTCCTTCGAGCCAGATAGGAAACCTTCCTAACATTGGTAGATACTGCTATACCTAGTAAATTTCCCATTAGGATAAATAAAGCATCTATCTATCTATCTATCTATCTATCTATCTATCTATCTATCTATCTATCTGTCTGTCTGTCTGTCTGTCTGTCTGTCTGTCTGTCTGTCTGTCTGTCTGTCTATCTATCTATCTATCTATCTATCTATCTATCTATCCATCCATCCATCCATCCATCCATCCATCCAATCTATCTATCTATCTATCTATCTATCTATCTATCTATCTATCTATCTATCTATCTATCTATCTATCTATCTATCTATCTATCTATCTATCTATCTATTGCTGTTTCCCCAACTTTTTCTAAATGAAGTTTATTATTGTGGCATAAGTTGACTTGTGATTGTAAGTGAGCTTAAAGGGATATGTTCTGCTGTGTATTAATTGCCATTGTAAGATTATGCTCAAGCACTTGATCCCAAAAAAATAATGTGAGTCTGTAGGGACAGGAGATTCCTACACAAACACTATATATATATATATATATATATATATATATATATATATATATATATATATATATATATATATATATATATATTTATTTTATTTATTTATTTATTTATTTATTTTTTTGTTTCTTTTTTTTGTTTCTTTTTTTTCTTTTCAGTCCCCCAACGAAAAACCTCAAATCAAGCGCCAAAATCTGACAATATACACACATCCGGCAATTAAAACCATCCGTGTGGAAACATAGCAAAAGTTCTGTTTGGTGTTCTGATGATTTACGTAATTTTGAATATTTTTGAATTCATGCTCTATGTTTAGTATGGTTTCATTAATAATAAACATACAATTGCATAAAGCATCCATATTTGTCCATGTCAATGTTGATTAGAGTGTTAAAAACCTTCTTGCATGTCTTCCTTCACCACATCCATTCACCTCCTCTTTGGCCTTCCTCTTTTCCTCTTTCCTGGTGTCTCCATTGTCAGCATTCTTCTACCAATGGGTTTTGGTAGAACTTATTAGTAACAATAACATATATACGATGGATATATATGTATATAACATAAATATCCATCTAAAAGACCTTTATGATACATTTTATATGCAATCTGAAACGGTTTTGAGATAAACTATTCATAAATTTGTTAGCCTTCGACACAGATTTTGGGACTCACAGCTGAAATGCCCTACCTAACTTTAAATATTAACAGTTCCTGATAAAAGTGGGCTTCATACACAATTTAAATATCTCTAAAAAGAAGACACTTTGAGCTTTACTGTCCATCATTCACTGTTGATATTGTTCAAAAAAATTATAAGTTACAGATGATTAAGTACTGTAGAAAAAAAATTCCTTAAATATTTTTTTTTTCCTTCATAGATACTGTAAATACATGAAATCTGTCCTATAGCAATCCAGAAAAGTAATGGGTTAAAAGCCACATGTCTCATGAGTTTATATTTTAAATTGAATGAAGATATCATAAAAAATGAGATTCCTACAAACATTTATCTGATACTATGTCTGTTTCGCCCCTCCCCACCCAAATTTTAGGACTTACATACACAATTTAAATATCTTTGGAAAGAAGACACTTTGAGCTTTACTGTCCATCATCAAAGTTGATATTGCTCAAAAAGATATTAAGTTATAGATGATGAAGTGCCATAAATATACATTTCCTGCATTGAACATTATTTCAGCAAGATGTCTTTTTTTTTATGTTAAAGTTATTCGGAAATATATATAAACACAAACACCAGCCGACGTTCTGTGACGTTAACAAATAAATACACATCTTAATTACAACACTATTGTTTGTTTGGAGCAGAAGTGCTTTACGGCTTATATTGTTCACTGGACCCTGATCTTTCCTAATAAACCGGGATTAGCAGCAGTGGATGTGTTTGTGACTCGTTATTACAATATTAATGTAAGTAGTGCGGTTTTTTTATGCATGTTGTTGTTGTGTACTGCTCACACAAATTCAGCAAATACATTCGTTATACGTTTTCCATTGAAAAACAGTGATCTGAAATCGCTGCTTGGGACTTGGAGCTTTAGAATGATGTATAGTTAGTCATGTTACTCTTCTCCCTATTTATTTAAATAGGCAAATAATTTTAATGATTTTTATGCATACATTTATTTCGATTTATATAATGTTCCATATTGTTGAGGGCTTGAATGTTTTTATTCCACATTACAGTACTTTCGCGCATGTACCAAACCTTTTTGGCCTCTTTTAATAGCCATTCTAACACAGCGCCAACCTGCGTCCGTTCCCAATACTGCGTTTTGTCACGCTCTGGTCAGGTGACGCAGCTTACGTAGCGCGGTGACCGCATGAAGTTCACGCATGCGCAGTCTGGCATTTTGGATATCAGCAAATTTTGGTTGTGTTTCCATTCTTATTTACGACTCTTTGCCTTTTCATCTTTACAGAAATCTCATCTATCATGGCTGATCCAAGAATACGCCAGATCAAAATAAAGACTGGAGTGGTCAAACGGTAAGTGTACAAAAAGAACAACATTTGGGGTTTGATTTTTACCGGTAGCATGGTAGCTAGGTGGCGGTTACACAGCTGCATTGTGGGACTTATGTCGCACTTGTATTCAGCCATACAATTTGCCGGCTTTATCTATTTAGTTTTTAGTGTAATTTAGGATTTATTTTTGAATTTTTGAACTTAGTCTATTTCTTGTTGTCCACGTTGTTGTTTTTTGCCACTAGCATTCAAAACCTACAGTGGACAGGAACGACAAAACAGTAACAAATAGAGGACGTGAGAAAACGTCATCACATTGTAAATTTTTGTAATGATATGATGCAGTGTAAATTAATCCCCGTTTTCCTTGTCAGATATGACATTATATGAAAGAACCTATAGGTAAAATAATCAAACAAAAATAAATAATAGCATTTTTGGTGATTTTCCTTTTTTGTAGTCGGGTATATTTTCCCCTAAAAAGGATTAATGAAAGCTGAAAGCAACAAAAGCTCTGAGACTTTGTTTGTGTTCCTGGTTTGCTGAGTCATCATCTGCAACATGACCATGAATTCTAGTTGATGTCCCTTTTTTCCACCTTAAAACATTTACATGATAGTACCATTATTACCTTCTCACCCCTTTTCAACTAACTGGACAATCACTGCACTATAATGTCAGTTTCTGTTATGGGCCAGTGTAATGTGTTACTTCTAGTATCTAGTTGTGTTATTTTAATCTTGCTTGTATTAGATCTTGTCTTGAACGATCATACCGTTGTGAAGTATGATTTTTTTTAACGAACTTGACATTCACGAAACTGTTATACCATGTTCTGTCCCAGGCCAATGTGTTTTGGCTCCTATGTGTGGTCAATTAAATTGTGTTGTTTGTTAATATGTTACATTGGCCTGGTTTCAGTCCAACACTGGTGTACAGGACCTGTATGTTAATTGTGCGCTGTTGGTTTACACAAAACCAGAAACAAATTCCATGTATGCTCATCAAAAAAGCTGATTCTGATTAGTAGTGAGGATCTAATCCCAGGTTGACATTAATACAGTGATCCATTATTTAGTATATTCCTGTTTGGTACTGAAAAGAAGCAATCAGTGACTTTAAACACCTTTCTAAAGACAGTAAGATAAAAGATGAAGAGTATTTGGGTCATTTACATGGTTCTGAACAATTAACAGTGGAGAAAAAAATCTCATCATTACCTGTCCATCTAGAACAATGGAGTTATGAGCAATTAGTCAAGTCAAGTAGGCCTTTACTGTCATTTCAACAGTGTCAAGTCATGAAGCTTTTATTGTCATTTTAACCATACATAGCTGACTCAGTACACAGTGAAATGAAACAATGTTCCTCCAGAACCCTGGTGATACTTTGACAACATAAAGCTACATCACAGAAAACACAGAGATAAGGACTAGTAAGTGTCCTCGCCACTTAAAGTGCATCGTGTGCAAGACAACCCAAGACGGTGCAAGACAACACAGTACAGTGTAGGACAATTAGACAAAACACAAAGTAGAGCCGCCAGTAAACCTACTGTATATTGCACAGTGCGGTGTGTAAATGAGAACTGAGTACAGGAGTGTACATGTAATTAAACAAAATGGTTTGTGCAAAAAAGCAAATGCTGCAGTCAAAAAGATGTGCAAAACAGCATGTAAACAGTTTGTAGTAATGAGGTAATTTAATATGGGTGGTGCTGCGTAAGGCGGGCTACAAAGTGAAAGTAGCACTATTTTGTGTCCGGAGCGGCTGCTGCGAGCTTCTGCCGTCAGAATCAGCTTTATTTGATGAGCATACAAGGAACTTGTTTCTGGTTTTGTGTAAACCAACAGTGCACAATTAACATACAGGTCCTGTACACCAGTGTTGGACTGAAACCAGACCAATGTAACATATTAACAAACAACACAATTTAATTGACCACACATAGGAGCCAAAACACATTGGCCTGGGACAGAACATGGTATAACAGTGTTGTGAATGTCAAGTTCGTTAAAAAAATCATACTTCACAACGGTATGATCGTTCAAGACAAGATTTAATACAAGCAAGATTAAAATAACACAACTAGATACTAGAAGTAACACATTACACTGGCCCATAACAGAAACTGACATTATAGTGCAGTGATTGTCCAGTTAGTTGAAAGGGGTGAGAAGGTAATAATGGTACTATCATGTAAATGTTTTAAGGTGGAAAAAAGGGACATCAACTAGAATTCATGGTCATGTTGCAGATGATGACTCAGCAAACCAGGAACACAAACAAAGTCTCAGAGCTTTTGTTGCTTTCAGCTTTCATTAATCCTTTTTAGGGGAAAATATACCCGACTAAAAAAATAAATAAATAAAAATACAAACTAAAATCAAAAAGTGCAAATGACTTGTCCATATTATTATTATTATTATTATTATTATTATTATGATAATAAATATACAGTTAGACCCCGAGTAGTACGACTACTCGACTATATGACTATTTCGGAGATATAATTTTTCCTTTAAAACGTTTAAAATCTGCGCGTGGTAAGTAGGTTTGACCACGCCGCAAACATATGGGGAAGAAGAATGCCAGGCAGGCATGCATTGTGGGTATCCGAGACGCTCTAGTTGGCATGACCTTGCATAGTTCAGAGTGATTTCGTGCGTTCTCGTATTTTGTGAAGTGATTTTACCCTTTGCTGCTTTATTTACCATGACTGAAAAATGCAAAAGCAGTTTGTTTGTACTATGTAAAAAATAATAATGTCAATGTGTTAACAGTGCCTCTTTATGTCTGCGTCGGAAAGCACACTTGTGTCAGTTCAGTCCCTTTTTATTAAATATAATCATTGATGACTATTATTCCAGTATATCCATAAATGCTGTTTGAAACCAGTATGAAGGGGAAAAAAAACACAGTCTTCTTAACCTGATAAACAGTTTCTACAGCCTGTGCTACCCAAACACTGCATGCTTAGATTAAAAAAGCATGCCAAGATAAAAATGCAGCAACAGCCCATAGCAACAAAAGGTTCAGATATCACTTCAGGGATGTGGAATTGGATATAGGAGTTGAGAAGGATATTGCAAAATCGGATGATTCTTTGACCCAGTCCTGTAGTGTGTGTGTGGTCTGAATTCAATATCCCGCTTTATACCTTTTCCCATTTACAGTTTAATGTCTAAAAAGCACAAGAAAATCTTATTTACAAGAAAAATAAAGAAGTTTATTGGCCTCTGTTGACTGTATATAGCTAATACAGGATTTTTTTAATCTAGCAGTGAAGCCTAACATGTGACATTTAAACCAATCTTCCAGTTTTCTCACTGATTTGTGCATTATTTAATATGTGGCTAACTAGTTAAACTTAGAAGCTAAATACAGATAGCCTAAAAAGAGTTTGCCTATAAAAACACTCAAACCACACAAGTGACCTCCTGTTGTTGCTGCAGGACTTTAATTTTTGACACTATAACTATATAAACCCCTAATTCAGGGTATTTATGTATAAAAGTGTACTTTAAAAATGCAAAAGCCACATTGAGTTAATTTTGACATTTTAAAACTTAAAGTCGCTGCTTGTTGAGGAGTGTATGGGGCCTTTTTTCTTTGAAAAAATTCCCTCATGCTGAGTTGTTTCTTTCTGTACAAATTTTTTTAAAAAAGGGAGCAATTTCTGTAAATCAACATTTGTATTGTGTTTTGTAGATGGCAAGTTGACAACCATGTTTACAAAAATCAATATAACATTTAATAACATTTATTTAATAACAATTTTTGTTCAGTTATAAAGATTTAAGCATTTAGAATATGTAATTAATACAGTTTTGTATTATAATTAACTTATATCTGCATAAATTAAATATACAAACATTGAAAACAAGCATTTGAACGGATAGTAATGCCGCAGTAAATCAGGTTCGAAATCAGAAGTTAACTGTTATAGCAGACAAATGTTTAAAAAAAGTGAATGGAACAGAGAAACGCAGCAAGCTAACATATAATAATATATATACACAGTCAGGTCCATAAATATTGGGACATCGACACAATTCTATCATTTTTGGCTTTATACACCACCACAATGAATTTGAAATAAAATGAACTGCAGACTGTCAGCTTTAATTTGAGGGCATTTACATCCAAATCAGGTGAACGGTGTAGGAATTACAACAGTTTGCATATGTGCCTCCCACTTTTTAAGGGACCAAAAGTAATGGGCCAATTGGCTTTTCAGCTGTTCCATGCTGTGTGTTATTCCCTCATTATACCAATTGCAATGAGCAGATAAAAGGGTCCAGAGTTCATTTCGCGTGCACTGAAAACCCTAATAAGTTCAATGAACTCAATTGAATTGAGTAATGGATTTTCCCTAACTTGTTTATTTAAGTTCACTTAACTTGGTGCTCATGTAGACTGTACTTAAATTGTTAAGTTCACTTAACTTGGTGCTCATGTAGACTGTACTTAAATTGTTAAGTTCATCTAACTTGGTGCTCATGTAGACTGTACTTAAATTGTTAAGTTCATCTAACTTGGTGCTCATGTAGACTGTACTTAACAATTTAAGTTCATCTAACTTGGTGTTTTATAATTTGCACTTAAACTATTAAGTTCACTTACTTACATATTCAAGTCAACTTAACAATTAAACTGAAATTGCAAATGATTATAAATTGAATTGACTAATATTATTGTTCTTTTGACTGTTAAATCTTTATTCAGTCCAAAAAACACATTTAACATCATATTGAACATTGAACATGTATTGTTTATATGTTAAAACATTTAAATTTCAATAAATAAAACACAACTGGTCACAGCCACACTCTACAAAAATGTACAGATAAATGAATTAAATTTTAGTGTAAATAAAAAAAAACATTAGAATTAACATCACCTTAACTGCTGCACAACATCACTGCTGCAACTTTGTGCACATAAACAACTAAACATTTTTAACAGTAAAGCTGGTTTGCCAAAGACTGTACTTTGGGCTTGAGGGCATTCTGTCCTATTGACATCAGTACCCGCTGTATAAAATCAAAAGTGTTTACAAGGGATTTGGGGTAATTCAGGTCTAACGCATAAATTAGCCCAAAGAGGACACACATTGCTTGTGTGAGGTCCGGCATCTTGTCCATCACCATTTGACCTTCAAGAATTATGCCAATCGAGGAATTGAAACGCAAGGAGTTGGGGGGCTGAAGATCGGTGTGCTCAAATAAGATCCCCACTGGCACATCAAGGATAGAATTGCGATGATCAGACACCTAGTGAAGACGAGAATAAATCTATATTGTGGTCATGCATTTATTGTAGAACATCAATGCATATTTAGCAGATTTCACACTAAATATATGCACATCACTTATATTGACATTGTTATTAGCCACATACTACCACATTAGCCACACACAAGTAAGCACAAAGCAAATTGTTTACATATATAAATGTATTTTTATTATTCATAAATGTTTTGCAACAAATATACATGTGTAATAATGTATATATACATACATACATGTGACCAGGGCAGCCAATTTTTGTACCTTATTTACCCTTAAACGGATTATTATTATTCTTTTAAAAAGGCACTGACAATGCCTTTGTCAGGGCATTGACAATTCTGTTCCTTTGTTTCCTGAGAGTGTTGTAAGATGAGTACATCTTAAGCAAATTTTCATTTAGGGTGAACTATTGCTTTAAAATCAACATGATCCTGAAATACTGAGACTGCTGTGAGCACAGGTAGCTCTTAAAATGTAAACAGGTTATAATCGGATGAACTTACCAAACATGACTTAAAAAAAGCAGACTCCTCATCCCCGAGCAGGACAGGCAGTCCTCACAGCACAAGGGTTCGGACCTCAGTTGGCTGGGCTGACTTTACGAGAAAACAAATAATTCCATTAATGCCACAACCATTCACAATTAATTTGAAATGAATGTTGAAAACATGAAAGGCTTTCAAGTTGTCTTATAGTAAATGAGACTAATAATCACTAACCTCAAGTTGCTGTACAAAACATCATAAAGAAAATTATATTTTATTATAATTAATAATATTCAAAATTAATGTTTCATTTAAACCAGCCTAAACCAGCAAAAACGGATAGGCTAGCTAGACAATTAATTATTGATGATAAATGTGAAGATGGACTGCTAAAGGACACTTTTTTCTTCCTAAAAACACACGATTAACTAATGTATAAAGAATTTACATCTTACAAGTCAAATTCAGTTTCTCAATATGATTTCTAAAATAATGTTCACAAAATTGATAGCAATGTTAGCAAAGTTAGCAAATGGGAAACACAACGTGTCTGAAAGACTTGTAAGGATGACTGGGTGGTTCTTTGTAAAATGTAAAATTAAGCTTTAAACATATTTGACAATTAAAATAATATATTCAAGTTAATTTCTGCATAATAACTTTACTTACCGAGTTTAAAATGGCGAAAGACGAGAAGAAAAATTCCAGAATTTTCCGGCCTCAGCAACAGGCATTAAGGACCGCCTATAGGATTATTCTACCAATCACTGCATTAGTTCTCTTGTTGCCAGGCAGAAGTCCTTAAATAACCAATCACCATGAAAGGAGACCAGAGTGGCTATTTTTATGAATCAGGATTTTGAGTTCATAACAGTCAAAATTTTAAGTTGAAGTATTTTGCAGCTAAGTAAGTTAATCTAACTTATATTTTTGAGTTAGGGTTAGAAAATACAAAATTTCAAGTAGTGTTAACTCAAGATTACTTGATTATTTAAGTAATGACAGAATTAGGGTTTACAGTGTGTGCTATTTGCATTTGGAATCTGTTGCTGTCAACTCTCCAAGATGAGATCCAAAGAGCTGTCACTAACAGTGAAGCAAGCTATCATTAGGCTGAAAAAACAAAACAAACCCATCAGAGAGATAGCAGAAACATTAGGCGTGGCCAAAACAACTGTTTGGAACATTCTTAAAAAGAAGGAACGCACCGGTGAGCTCAGCAACACCAAAAGACCTGGAAGACCACGAAAAACAACTGCGGTGGATGACCGAAGAATTCTTTCCCTGGTGAAGAAAACACCCTTCACAACAGTTGGCCTGATCAAGAACACTCTCCAGGAGGTAGGTGTATGTGTGTCAAAGTCAACAATCAAGAAAAGACTTCACCAGCGTGAATACAGAGGGTTCACCACAAGATGTAAACCATTGGTTAGCCTCAAAAACAGGAAGGTCAGATTAGAGTTTGCCAAACAACATCTAAAAAAAGCCTCCACAGTTCTGGAACAACATCCTATGGACAGATGAGACCAAGATCAACTTGTACCAGAGTAATGGGAAGAGAAGAGTATGGAGAAGGAAAGGAACTGCTCATGATCCTAAGCATACCACCTCATCAGTGAAGCATGGTTGTGGTAGTGTCATGGCGTGGGCATGTATGGCTGCCAATGGAACTGGTTCTCTTGTATTTATTGATGATGTGACTGCTGACAAAAGCAGCAGAATGAATTCAGAAGTGTTTCGGGCAATATTATCTGCTCATATTCAGCCAAATGCTTCAGAACTCATTGGATGGCGCTTCACAGTGCAGATGGACATTGATCCAAAGCATACTGCAAAAGCAACCATAGAGTTTTTTAAGGGAAAAAATTGGAATGTTATGCAATTGCCTAGTTGCTGCATTTAGATTTAGTGTTTGTTCACACCGGTTTAATAGAATCCATCACTACGCCGTGAGAGAGGCAATTACGCAACCTAATGCTCGCGAGTCACGACAGAACAGATCCAGTGCGACTTTCCCAAAGTTAGCAAACAAACAGTTGACACAATAGCACTTCATTAAATTATACAATTTTTACATGATTAGGATTATACAGTTTTTGCTCAACGTGATGTTTCACCTTCATTCATGACACCAGTGTGTTTTCACTGTGGTTCCTCCATGCCACACAACTTCAGCATTGCGGAACTTGCAGGTGTTACAGCCTTGCAGCATTTTTTTATAACATGCTCCCATGCCTTGAATGACTTGGGATGCACACTTTTTCCAGCTGCCGGTCGAACTGCACTCTCTTCCATTTCGCAAGCGGTGGTGGTATCTTGCCGTCATGCTAACCTGTAACTTGAGCAGCTCATCTAATCGATAACGGAATTGGTGGACAACGAATTTTATTATCAATTACTACTGATTTTATCAATTAGCCTTGCTTGACACACACACCTGTAATTTTCATACTGCTGCACATATTGCCAGATTATTTTTTCCCCCACAAATATTGTTTTCTGGGAACTGAGTAACACAGCTCAGTATGCTTGGGAGCCATAAAATTATTATTCATTATACTTGTTTACTTATTATACTATGCTATGAATCGAATAATTCATAAAACGAATGTTTTTTTTTATTTATTTCGGCACTGCTAATTACTAGTGTGATACAGTGCCTTTTGGCTTCTCATGAACTGGCTCTTGTTTTAATTTAATATGCCTCTGAGTAGGACATCATATTTGTCAGGTGTTGTATTTGAAATAATCAAAACTGAACTCCTCTGAACTGCCGGTGCATGAGAACAAAGAAAACAATCCCTGCTTTAATTCACAATCTGCATAAATAGTAATCATTAAATTAAAAGTAATTGAATTATTTGTGAAAAGTATTAAAATTGACTGGTTTTAGATTTTTCTTTCGCTTAAAATTTCCTTTTTTGTATATATTTTTTTATTATTTTGACTCTTTTGTGCCAGTAAAGAAAGGCAAATTTGTATTTATCCTGAAATAGATTGTACTGCAGTGTCACGTTTCAGATTTCTGTAAAATTAACTTAAAAAAAATTAACTAAGCCTGAAACACCCCTCACCCCCTTGTTTTTTTCCACCTGTCTTTGTTCACTGTTGTACTTCGCTTGAAAACCGAAGTGTTTCCAAACAGGAGACCTTAATGATGGCGGAGGGTCTTTAAGCTCTGGCTTCTCATTCACTTTGCCTGTGATGCTGTTTGAAAGCATGCTGTTTGTGTGCTCAAAGTGTGAGGTGGAGACTAAGCAAACTTGTGGTCCGTCACCTAATATGTTTGTGAGGGAACTCAGATTTGAACTGTCACCCTACCGAAAGTCCTGTACAAATATGTGTACTGTTACACCCCTACCACATACAGTGTAATTATGGCTCACCTATTCCATTTTAATAGAGAAATCTGATATTAAACAAATGTATGAACTTGTGCATCAATTTTGGATTTTGTAGTTACAGTGCACAAACCCCTTTTAGTCAAACTGATTTGATTGTTTTGATACCTGTGATATTGTATGGTGTGGATGGAAAGAGAAATGGTGTAGGGGTGATTCTGCAGGAAGAGTACAGTAACAGTGTAGTGGAGGTAAAGAGAGTTTCTGATAGGGTGATAAACATGAAGCTGGAAGTTGAAGGGATGATGATAAATGTCATCAGTGCCTATGCTCCACAAGTGGGTTGTGAGATGGATGAGAAAGGAAAAATTCTGGAGTGAGTTAGATGAAGTGGTAGAAGGTGTACCTAGGAATGAACGATTGGTGATTGGGGCAGACTTTAATGGGCATGTAAGTGAAGGGAACAGAGGTGATGAGGAGGTGATGGGTAGAGGAATATGGTAGGGCAGATGGTGGTAGATTTTGCTAGAAGGGTGGAAATGGCAGTGGTGAATACGTATTTTAAGAAGAAGGAGGATCATAGGGTGATGTATAAGAGTGGATGAAGGTGCACACAGGTGGACTATGTTCTATGTAGGAGATGCAACCTGAAGGAGATTGGAGACTGTGTTGGCAGGGGACAGTGTAGCTAGACAGGATCAAATGGTGGTCTGTATGATGTTTTTGGAGGTGAAAAAGAAGAGGAGGAGAGTGAGGACTGAAAGAAGAATAAGATGGTGGAAACTGAAGGAGGAAGACTAGTGTGAGGTTTAGGAAAGAGGTCAGACAGGGGCTCATTGGTGGTGAAGAGGTGCTGGATGATTGGGCAACTACTGCAGAAGTGATAAAGGATATATTTTTTTATTACTTTTTTTTATGTATTTATTTATTTAGGCTTGTTATAATAAAGATGATGAGCTACCTGATATTGCACAGTTTAAATTAAATGGCAGACTGGAAGATCACATTAACCTTTGGATTAATTTTGAATTGTTTAATTGTAACATCATTTTTTTTATATTTTATATTTTATATTTTATGTATTAGAGAATTATCATTAGAGTCACTCTAGAGGAGAACAACATAAAGTAAAATATTATTGTAATTTTTCTCTTATTACTTCTATATTACTACTTGTTTTATCATTTACAATCCTTGTTTAAGCCATTTGGCTGACTGGTCGTAATAATACTTATTTTTTGCACTTTAGATATAGCTAGTGCCTTTTTAATGCAGGTTTCTTTCAACTTAATGCTCAGCAAGCTGCAACTTTTAGTAAACCTCATTGTAAGATTACAGTAAACAGTTTTATAAGAGCAAAGGCAGACTATACTAGATGTGTTGATAGGAGTCTTGGTATATGCACAGTGGAGTATTTAATTGATCAGCAGTAGAGAAGAGTTTCACTCTTTAGTTTAGCAATAATTTAAACACCTCTCTAAATCAGCAAATGAATGTCTTCACCAAAACTATTTAATATTTTTTTCTTTTTTTTTTTTTTTTTTTGCCATTTCTGGTCCAGAGATACAGTGAGGAAAATAAGTATTTGAACACTCTGCTATTTTGCAAGTTCTCCCACTTAGAAATCATGGAGTGGTTTGAAATTGTCATCGTAGGTGCATGTCCACTGTGAGACATAATCTAAAAAAAAAATCCAGAAATCACAATATGATTTTTTAACTATTTATTTGTATGATACAGCTGCAAATAAGTATTTGAACACCTGTCTATCAGCTAGAATTCTGACCCTCAAAGACCTGTTAGTCTGCCTTTAAAATGTCCACCTCCACTACATTTATTATCCTAAATTAGATGCACCTTAGCTGCATAAAGACACCTGTCCACCTCATACAATCAGTAAGAATCCAACTACTAACATGGCCAAGACCAAAGAGCTGTCCAAAAACACTAGAGACAAAATTGTACACCTCCACAAGGCTGGAAAGGGCTACGGGGAAATTGCCAAGCAGCTTGGTGAAAAAAGGTCCACTGTTGGAGCAATCATTAGAAAATGGAAGAAGCTAAACATGACTGTCAATCTTCCTCGGACTGGGGCTCCATGCAAGATCTCACCTCGTGGGGTCTCAATGTTTCTAAGGAAGGTGAGAAATCTGCCCAGAACTACACGGGAGGAGCTGGTAAATGACCTGAAAAGAGCTGGGACCACCGTTTCCAAGGTTACTGTTGGTAATACACTAAGACGTCATGGTTTGAAATCATGCATGGCACGGAAGGTTCCCCTGCTTAAACCAGCACATGTCCAGGCACGTCTTAAGTTTGCCAATGATCATTTGTATGATCCAGAGGAGTCATGGGAGAAAGTCATGTGGTCAGATGAGACCAAAATAGAACTTTTGGGTCATAATTCCACTAAACGTGTTTGGAGGAAGAAGAATGATGATTACCATCCCAAGAACACCAACCCTACTGTGAAGCATGGGGGTGGTAGCATCATGCTTTGGGGGTGTTTTTCTGCAAATGGGACAGGGCGACTGCACTGTATTAAGGAGAGGATGACCGGGGCCATGTATTGCGAGATTTTGAGGAACAACCTCCTTCCCTCAGTTAGAGCATTGAAGATGGGTCGAGGCTGGGTCTCCCAACATGACAATGACCCGAAGCACACAGCCAGGATAACCAAGGAGTGGCTCTGTAAGAAGCATATCAAGGTTCTGGCATGGCCTAGCCAGTCTCCAGACCTAAACCCAATAGAGAATCTTTGGAGGGAGCTCAAACTCCGTGTTGCTCAGCAACAGGCCAGAAACCTGACTGATCTAGAGAAGATCTGTGTGGAGGAGTGGGCCAAAATCCCTCCTGCAGTGTGTGCAAACCTGGTGAAAAACTACAGGAAACATTTGATCTCTGTAAATGCAAACAAAGGCTACTGTACCAAATATTAACATTGACTTTCTCAGGTGTTCAAATACTTATTTGCAGCTGTATCATACAAATAAATAGTTAAAAAATCATACATTGTGATTTCTGGATTTTTTTTTTAGATTATGTCTCTCACAGTGGACTCCATAATCCCTCCATGATTTCTAAGTGGGAGAACTTGCAAAATAGCAGGGTGTTCAGATACTTATTTTCCTCACTGTAAGTCCGTCCAATCAAGGTAATTGGCGCAGGAAAGAGACATTAGTCTAGGAACAACCCACACAGCTGTAAGAATACTTTTCACATTCAAAGTGACACTCTTTCAATAATTTAAAAGCAACAGATTGCGTTAAGACAGCGGTATTGTGGTTTAATAGTTTCATACACCAAAATGGAAATTATGTGCTTAATAAAAGCTTTTTTAGTGATGAAGCTTAGTTTCATCTATCAGGATACATAACCGGGGCAAAATTATCATCTGTGGCGCACAGAAAATCCACATGCTAATCACGAGGAACCACTTTACTCCGCGAAAATTGGAGTTTAGATTGCAATTCCAGACGTCGGATTGTGGGTCCCATATTTTTTTAAAACACAACAAACTCAGACAATACTCTTCTGAAATTCTGTATGCGTTCATCTGAAATACTGAATGGTTATTTTCAACAAGATGGTGCTACTACGCATACAGCTCGCATTTGAAGACATCTTCGGGGACCTCCACGGTCACCTGACCCAACACCACTTGACTTTTACTTATTACTTTATTTTAGAGTTTTGTATAAAACACTTTTTATACATTTAGTCATCTAAAGTACAGTGACAAATAGAAAAACGTATGAAATTGGACTGTTATTGTTTAGGATAAACATTTACCCATTAGACATACATTTTATTCATTGGAGCCTCATTACAGTGCTTTCAAATATGTTTGCCAGTTAAACAAAATGATATTAAGCTGTTTTCCACAAGTCATTTGTATATCCATTTGTGCAAGAATTTTTTTCTTTTCATAATAATCCATAAATTAAGAGGAATATGATCAGTCATTTAATTAAGAATGTTGTATAAAAAGCAGGAAGACATGCTGCAGCAGCTCAGAGTGGGTGTTGCTTGTGTTTGCCAAGATTTAGCTTTTAATGCTGTTCAACACATTAGCACTAAATTACCAATTTAGTACGTTTCAAACTGCAACGTGCCATGTAGTCCCTTGTGTGCCATGTGACTTACTGTGAGAGAGGAAGAATGAACACGGAGTGCTATTCTTGTGCTTTCATTTGGAAAAACATGAATATGGAGCATACATTATTGATGTAACCATGGTTGTCGATGCAATTGTACTAAAAACACAGCCAAACAATTTCCAAGTTCTGCAGCATAACATTTCATGCAGGCACAGCATAATTCCAGCAATGGATAGGATTATGCACTTTTAGGAGCAGAAATAGATAAAAAAAAAAATTTTAATTATTGTTTGTATTAAGGATACATTTAATTAATTAATAAAAAATAATAATTTCACTTTTAACAGTTAAAGAAGCAGTGAGCAAAAGCCAAATTTATTATTATAAATGTATTATTATTATTATTATTATTATTATTATTTATTTTGTCTTGTGTTTGCTTCTCATCCTGAAACAAGCCTTTTTTTTTTTTTTTTTTTTTTTTTTTTTTTTTTTTTTTTTGGGTGTGTGTCTGTATGTGTTAGACTGCTGCAATCCAGTTGCTCGTTTCTGGGACTAGTTCAGTAGATAGACCTTAATAAAATGACCACTGTAATTTGCTGTTTGTCAGTGGGCACCGGCACCTCAAAACTACAGTATTAAAGGCAGTGGAATGTGTGTCACCTCCGATTCTTTTTTTTCCCCCTCTTGATTTTCCAGTACGATCCGTTTTTCTTTTAGAGCTCAGGAAAAATTGCACTGGCAGCACCGTTTTAAAGAACTTGAGGACCACCATGAGAAATTAACATGAGCACAACACTTCCATTAGTCTGTCTTTCAGCTTTGTGGAAATTATTCGCCTTTTGAGGCAGTCCCCTTGTCCATTTCTATATCCATCACACATTGTTCTTTTCTCCATCTTTCAGCCCCAGCCTTTTTATTTTCTTCTTAAGTAGTCCCTTATAGGCCCTGTGCCCCAAGAAACTAACAGAAATTGGCCCGAGCTTTGATCTGGATGGCTTTGGATCCTGCTCAAGATCAACCCCAGCAACAACTGTCTTTGGGGATTTAAATGATCAGCAGCGTTCAGTGTCGTTCGTTTTTTTCATACATCTTTATACATTATGCAACATGGTCTGATAACGAGATTTATATGCCTGTTACCTTTTGAAATGAAGGAGGCCATTTTGCTGGCCTTAATGGTCATTTAGTCAATCTAGTTACTGGAAACACCCACCATTTTACCTGAGCATATGTTGAGTATTGAGGACGTGTGTGTGTGTGTGTGTGTGTGTGTGTGTGTGTGTGTGTGTGTGTGTGTGTGTGTGTGTGTGTGTGTGTGTTAATAAAGTAATCTAATATAATTGATGGAAAAAATAAGTGTAAGAGATGTGGTGATTACCAACATTTGATGATCTGATTTATAGAACCAAACCTCTCATACAGCTTAGAATCATAATTACAGACAAGTGGCCTAATTGTGCAGATGGAAAAAGCCCATTAGCTGGAATCATTCCCAATGTGATGTTTTCAAACTCCATTACAGCTATAGCCTTGAACTGCAGATTTTGGTTTTTGGCAAAAATGTATATATAATTAAAATCAGTGTTCCTAATGCCTGTTTTCAGTAACATTCAAGTAAAAATTGTATATTTATCAATTGACTTACACTAAATTAAGGGCTGTGTGTGTGTGTGTGTGTGTGTGTGTGTGTGTGTGTGTGTGTGTGTGTGTGTGTGTGTCTTGGAATTTAGCACTGACTTTTGAAACGTTTGGTTATGACAAGGACTATTTTAATGCTAGAAAAAAAAAAACGTTTTTTAGTGGCTTTATAAATAGTGTTTGGATTATTGGATAATTATAATCAGTCTAAAAATAAAGCAGCTGACCTTCAAAGTACCATCAGTAAAACAATGTTGGATTGGATTTAAACTGTACATAAAAAGATGTGGTAAAAAAAAAAAAAATAATGATAATAATAAAAAGAAAGAAGTCCAGAAGAAATCCAGGAAATAACCTGGGTCATGGCATATAGGATAGTTTTTCTCACTTTTTTAATGCTGTGAAGTTGACTGGTATATATTGTAATATGAGGAACAAATTAACATATTGTATATATGTTTACCACACTCCATTTTTTTTTTGTCATGTCTTAGATTTAGTTAAGCACAAGCTCAGGTTTTACTTTGCAAAAATCTAAATCAAAATTATCAGCAATAATTTGAAGTAAACATGTTCTGTATGACTATCAGTCTCTCACATCATTGTGTCCAAACATCTCCACTTTGGTCTCCTCTGTCCAGATATTGTGCCAGAAGCCTTGTGGTTTGCTCAGATGCCACTTTGCAAACCAAGTTGTGCTGTCGTTGCTAGGACAAAGACTTTGTCCTAGCCACCCTTTCAAACAAACCATGCTTGTTCAGTATTTTTTTCTATTTGTATGGTCATGAACTTTTACTGTAGAAAGAATAACTTTAAAATGTTTGGAAATAGCCTCATAACCCATCCTAGATTTATAGGCAACAATTGCTTTTCTAAGATAATGTCTGTCATCATTGGCGTTGTGTGAACACACCTGAATGCTCCAGACAAGCAAACTGCAGAAACTTTTATAGACATTTAATTAGAAGGATCTGACTGTACACCCTTACGTTTTTATCGGATTTAAGAGGCTAAGTATCAGTCAACCCTCGATAATTCGCCGCTCGGAAAATTTGCGGGTTCTCATTTGGAACCTAACTAACAGCAAGTCTGTTAAGTTAGGTTTAAGATGCGACCATCTTAAAATTTGTGGGAATCTGCAGCGGGACCGAATGTTCAGAAACGTTAGGAATAACATTTTAAACTATGTTTTCACTAACAAATTATATGAATTTTTTAAAAACGCTGTATTAAAGTGTCACAATGTCTAGATGAATTCACTAAGGTACCATAGGGGCGTCCAAAATTGGCGGATTTTCGGAACTTGGGGGGGTCTTATTATTTGAGTTGATCTCTGATTTGAGATTTAAGATTTATTGATCTTCGGGCTGTACACCACGTCAAATGCTAACATCCAATATTTTTTTATACTTCATAAACTTCTCTGGCTCCAGATAGACACTTTAATTTTGTTGAGTAAAATATTGTTGCTTGCAAGACAATAAGCGAATATTTTCTGAAATTTACTTTCATATATTGCCAACTTGACAGTAAAATGTACTTCAAATATAAAGTATATAAAGTATGTATATAAAATATATGAATATACAAAATAAAAAAAAAACATAATTTTCTCTTTTTTACAACTTTTTTGAAGTTTGTTTTTAAGTAAAGGCAGATCGGCTACCAATTTTTTAGCCCAAATTTTAAAATTGCAAAAACATTTCTAATATTACCCAGGTGTCCTCATAGCTGGTTTCAGTGATGATTGATGTCAATTTATTCTTATGTAAAATCTGAACATTTCAGGGTTTTTTTTTTTGTACAAATATTTTGGGTTATTTTTGCACCATCTACACTTATTGATGTTTATACCTGTTAATAGTAGTCTTTGACCTCTTTCTCACACTAGTTCAAATTATGTCACCACCATTCATATCCTGGAGTCCAAAGACAAAATTGGCCATGGTGCCATGCTTCTATGTGAAACTTAATATGTTTTTATCTCACTTTGGGCCCCTTTCCCCAAACTGCTCTCCACCAGTTGAAGGAGCCATGTGTAGTGACTGCCTCTCTGATTGAGCTTGCTGAAATGAGGACACATATATGTCTTTTGTATTTAGCTAGGTAGTGTCGATTCTAGCACTTGCCACGGAGGTCCCACATATTAACAGGTCTGAATCCAGTTAAAAAGTGAAAGTGTCTGCTACATGCTCAACTGACTGGCTAGCTAGGATTCTCACTGAATTAAGCACAACTGATTATATATATTAAAGCCTCCTTTTGTTGTTGGGTTCCTGCATTGTGTGACCTCTCTTTTGCTTTCTTTTTTGTTTTGAAGGCTGGCTAAGGAAGAGCTGTCATACATAAAGGAGGCAAAACAACAGGAGGAGAAAGTTGAACGCCTAAAAGCTGAGGCCGGGGACGAATACGTGATCAAGAAACAGGCAAGTACTAAATACAAAAAGCAATAAAAAAAATGGGGGGGTGGGGAAGCTTTATTTTAATGGTCAGCTAGACCAAATAAAAGTTTCAGCGGGACATTGGTTTTAATGCATACCTTCATAGTTGTAACAAAATGCCATAAAGAAGTAAATTGAACATTTTTGTTTGCCATCACAAAGTCCGAATTCCATTATTCGAATTGTGAAGTTAACTGAAAAAGTGTCTGAGCAAGTAGACACACAAACCAGACTAGGTGTTTGTTGTTTTTTTTCTTCAGGACAAATGAACAGCAGTTCTGGCAAAGTCGTGTGAAAATTTGGTGGAAGCCTACCTTAAGGTTTCCAGTCAATTTTACCAAATACTACATACACTATATTGCCAAAAGTATTTGCTCATCTGCCTTCACATGCAGATGAACTTAAGTAACATCCGATTCTTAATCCATAGCGTTTAATATGATGTTGACCCTTTGCAGCCAAAACACTTCTGGGAAGGCGTTCCACAAGGTGTAGGCGTGTGTTAATGGGAATTTTTGACCATTCTTCCAGAAGTGCATGTGTGATGTTGGACAAAAAGGCCTGGATTGCAGTCTCCGCTCTAATATTTCCCAAAAGGTGTTCTGTCGGGTTGAGGTCAGGACTCTGTCCCTGCCAGTCAATTTCTTCCATACCAAACTCACTCATACATGTCTTAATGGACCTTGCTTTGTGCACTGGTCCGCAGTCATGTTGGAACATGAATGGACCGTCCCCAAACTGTTCCCACAAAGTTGGGAGCATGAAATTGTTCAAAATGTTTTGGTATACTGAAATACCATACCCTTCCCCAAACTTTAGACTTGGCACCATGCAGTCAGACAAGTACCGTTCACCTGGCAACCACCAAACCCAGACTTGTCCATTAGATTGCTAGACAGTGAAGCGTGATTCGTCACTCCAGAAAACACGTCTCCACTGCTCTAGAGTCCAGTGCTTTAAATTGCACTTGGTGTTGTAAGGCTTTGATGCATCTGCTGAAGCATGGAAACCCATTCCATAAAGCTCTCTACACACTGTTATTGAGCCAATCTGAAGGCCACATGAAGTTTGGAGTTCTCTAGCTATAGACTCGGCAGAAGGTTGGCACCCTCTTTGCACTACGCATCTCAGCATCCGTTGACCCGCTCTGTGATTTTACGTGGTCTAACACTTCTTGGCTGAGTTGCTGTCGGTACCAATTGCTTCCACTTTGTAATAATACCACTAACAGTTGACTGTGGAATATTTAGTAGTGAGGAAATTTTACGACTGGATTATTGCACAGGTGGCATCCTGTCACGGTACCACGCTGGAATTCACTGAGCTACTGAGAGCAACCCATTCTTTCACAAATGTTTGTAGAAGCGGTCTACAAGCCCAGGTGCTTGATTTTATACACCTGTAACCATGGACGTGATTGGAACACCTGAATTCAATGATTTGGATGGGTGAGTGAATACTTTTGGCAGTATAGTGTATGTAAGGTAATGTCAACTTTTGACTTTCTAAAAATCTATTTTGAATTAAAGCTGGTTTATTTTGTTAGATGCTTTTGTATTTTGTTGTAAGATTCTGAATTTACTCTAGAGACTGTTAAGCATGAAGATGCCATGAGATCAGCAGTTATAGAATTACTCAAACCAGCTTGTCACAAAAATCATGCCATGTCAACACCACTGAGATAACATTTCACATACCCCATTCTGATAGTTGATATGAAGATTATTTTCATATCAGCTGCAAACCATATCTGCATGATTGTATTCATTGCATTGCTGCTACACAATAGATAATTGCATATTGCATGAATGGGTAGGCAGTGCAGGCACTCCTAATTATAACTGCTCCACCACTACATATGTGCAGATGCACCCATTCACCAGCAACTTACCCCTCCCTCCTCTACTCATGTAGACCACCTGTACCCCATCTGTGACAGGATGGTTATAGTAGCTTAAAGAAAATTTTTTTACAATAGTGTTGATGAAAAGAAGAGCATTGTAAAACACACAACGTGACAAAACCTGGAATAGATGGGCTGCAACAGCCATAAATAAGGTATATCAGTGGCTTTAGATGCACCACTAAATTAATTTAACACACAAAGCCCTGGTATTGGCAAGCTGCCACTCATGGGCACTTGAGAAAGGCCCTTAACCCTCTGTGCTCCAGGGGCGCTGTATCATGACTGACCCTGCACTCTAAGCCCAGGTTCCGAACAGGCTGGAATATGCAAAGAAAGAATTTCACTGTGCTGTAATGTATATGTGACAAATAAAGGCTATTCTATCACACACATTTGCGGCATTTAGCAGTTTCATACACGTTCATTCGATTTTTTTCTAGAGTGAGAGAAAGGGGCTATAAGCAAGTTCAAGCTCAGTTTCATCTGAAATGGATACAGAAAATGCCCTGGCTTTGATATGTGTGTCTGATGATAACCAAGGTGTCTGCTTGTGTAACAGCTGGAGGTGTTGCAGGAGTCGAGAATGATGATTCCAGACTGTCACCGCCGTTTAGCCATGGCTCATGCTGATCTGCAGCAGCTGTTGGTGAGCACGAACAAACACCGCTTCCTCACTCTGACGACCAAATCAGCCACTTGTGTGAATTCTCCAAATCACATAGTTTAATTAAAAAATATTTTATTTGTATAGTGTTTTTAACAATAATTATTGTCCCAATGCTGGGACACAAAATACACATTTGTTGTGTGCACGTCTGTACGTGTGTAATATCCTGAGGTTACAATTACATTATTAATGACCAGACTCGTGTGGTTTTATGTATTTAAAATTGACACATTTGTATTATTACAGAAACACATTTGCCATAATCTCAGACAATACTGTGTGGCAGTGCTTAGTGCCAAATAGGGGCCAAATTCCTCAACAATCCATTTTAATGGACTTTTCAAAATATTCAGATTATGCCCTCTGTTTTTACTTTTTATTGAGAGATCACGTGATGACTAAGGCTATAAGATCATCAGTAACACGCTGAAACTGAGTTACAGTACAGGCCTCGCACGGGTCAATCAAAGAAGTTGAGTCTTCTTGCTGTGCATCAGGTGCAGAAGCTGGCTTCAAAAAATATACGCATGAGTGCTGCAATCATTACTTTAGAGGTTGCAGAAGCGGAAGGTCTGATTGTCAGTGCCTAGACCACACTGCAACAAGTCAGTTTGCATGACCGTTGTCCTAGAAAAAAGCCTTTTCTGAAAATGGCTCACAAGAAAGCCTGCAAACAGTTTGCTGAACACAACCTGTCCAAGAGCATGAATTACCGGAACCATGTCCTGTGGACTAATGAGACTAAGATAAACTTGTTTGGCTCTGATGGTGTCCAGCATGTGTGGTGGCATGCCCTTGTGAGAGTACCAAGAAAATTGTGTCTTGCCTACAGTGGTGGTGGTACATGGTGGTGGTAGCATCATGGTCTGGGGCTGCATGAGTGCTGCTGGTACTGTGGAACTGCAGTTCATTGAGGTAAACATGGATCCCAACATGTACTGTGACATTCTAAAACAGAAAATGATGCCCTCCCTTCAGAAACTGGCACGAATGGCAGTTTTCCAACATTATAATGACCCCAAACACACAGCCAAGGTGACAACTGCCTTGCTGAGGAAGCTCCTCAAGTGGAAGGTGGAGAAGCACCAGGTGTCTAACATCCAGCAGCTCTGTTATGTCAAGAAGAGGATCCCAACAACAACCTGTGCAGCTCTAGTGAATTCCATTGCCAGCAGGTTTAAGGCAGTGCTAGATAACAATGGTGCTCACACAAAATATTGACACTTTGGACACAGATTTGACTCGTTCACTTAGGGTATACTCACTTTTGTTGCCAGCTATTTTGACAATAATGGCTGTATGTTAAATTATTTTCAGAGGACAGTAAATCTGTACTGCTATACAAGCTGCACATTGGCTACTCTAAAATATTTCCAAGTTCTATTTCATAGTATTGTCTTTTACTTACTTTTCTGAAATACTGTAAATGTCATACAGTCCTGATCTTTTAATTAATATTATGTAGTTTCTGGTGTAAAAATGGCCATTCATACAAATTATTAGCCCATTAAAAACTGAAATATTGAAAATAAAAAAAATTTACAATCAAAAAAAAATTAAGAATGACCATTTGTACTATCATTGAATAATCACCAATACACCAATTCTTGTCCAAATAGATTTAATAAGGTCTTCCAGGCTATTTAATATTTCACTTTTATTTTCTTGAAACAAACATTATGTAAAAAAACAAACATCAGAAATTCAAAAAGAGGTCAAGATTAATGCTGAGGAAGGAGGATATAGGATTTATGCCAAACTGCCCTGATTTAGAG
Source organism: Silurus lanzhouensis (assembly GCA_039877035.1). Lineage (NCBI taxonomy): Eukaryota > Metazoa > Chordata > Actinopteri > Siluriformes > Siluridae > Silurus > Silurus lanzhouensis. Next base: position 1,029,794 of record JBCEWE010000500.1, read on the forward strand.
GATATTTATACTTTTGCAGTAAAATCTGAAAAATAGATTTTTTTATTTTTTCGCATTAAGTGGTTGAATTATAACGACACTATGATGTAGTATTATTGGTCATATATTTTTTTGTATTTCAGGATGTGGAAGAGGATCTTAAAGAATCTGAGGAATACAACGAGGCCAGAAGTGTTTTGGAGTCTGTCAAACTGGAGGGCTGATGTAAACACGCATAAGCAGCAAGTGTCCATTCCATTCCGTTAGTCAGAACTTCTTAAAAATGTTGAAACAGACAAATCTGATCGTTTTTTTTATTATTTAATTGTTATTATTTTTTTGGTATTTAGTAACAGAATTATATACAATTATATAATTTAGAAAATGTGAAGATTTTTCAAATTTTCCAAATTATATAATCTTACTGTACAACCCTGAACGTTTTTATTTTTATTTTATTTTTACATTTTTCCATTTGTATCCTTGTTTCTGAGACACCCTGATATTGCGATTAAGTTCTACAAATCAGTTCTAGCCCTAGCTGTAAATGTGCAGTTAAGGTTAGCTTGGCTTGATCTTTTTGCATCCCCTTATAAAATGTACACACAAAGTTGCTCTGTTAATTGATTTTGACGACATTGTTAATGATATTAATCTGTTCATTTCAGCATGATTGTGTATTTTCATGTAAACTTATAATAGCAGTTGGTGTACCAAAAAGGGTTACATGACACGTGTTTATGCCATGTGTGTTTGCTTTTTGGTTGATATTTGAGTAAGTAAGCAACACATGTACGTCCTTCTTTCACTTTTTTTACTTACCCTATCAAATCATGCACACCCACTGTCTATCAACCGTATAAACACCCTTTTTTTTTTTTTTTTTTTTTTTTTTGCAATGAGACTTCTGGGGCCATGGAATGTGTGGAATATGTGGCCATGGAATGTTCCTGTTCTCAATTCTGTTTATATTTATTCTTATTCCCTCCCCCCCTAAACAGTGATCAAATATTCTGCGACAGAAACACGGCGTGCGAGTTTGATCTAGTCACTGATGTGTGTAATGTAGATTAGATTAAACGTTAAAAATAAACAATTAAATGATATTGACTCGTAGTGCTGATGGCCTGTTCTTTTTGTACGGTGACATCTCTTTATTCTTATTTAATCATTCAAGCATGACAATCTTGGAAGCCTTACTGGAAATGCTGATATTGATAACTGATAACTCTGTGTTGATTGTCTTTCTTCGAAATCGCATAGACTTAAAGCTAAGTCAGAAATTTTAGAATCAAAATTCCTATTTTCATATTTGTTTGTAGCAACCACAAATATAATCCGCAAATGTTTTTCAAGGAACACTTTGCAAACCTCTTGTTCAACCACATCTTGAAGCTGATTTAATTATTTTATATTCTATTTAGCACCAGATTGGACTTGATATGAGGCATGTTGTTTCAGTGAATTTATTTATTTATTATGTTTGTGCCAAATTCTAACCCAACGATCTGTGTACCATGTTTTCTTCCAGTCTTCTAGTGTACAGGTTTGGTAAGCATTCAGTTTTTGCCCCCTCAGCTTGGCTGACAGAAGTGGAATATGACATGCCCCTTTGAACTTGCTCAAGGCGTTTCTGCCTACCACAGGTGTACAAAGTGGTTATCTGACTTACTGTAGCCTTTCTGTCAGCTCAAATCTTTTTCCATTGAACTCTCATGAACAGGGAATTTCTGTCTGAAGAGCTGTTCTGTCTAATTTAATGCCTAACAATGTTTCTCAAAACACTTCCTAATTAGGTTGCCATATTACATACTTTTTACATGACGATATTAAATTCTGGGATAGACAGACAGCCTAGCATGAAGAAGAAGAAGAAGGGTAAATCTGCCAGCAGCATTTTCTTGGGGCAAGCACCTAGACTTTTACACATTCACAGACTTGCTAGAACTTTTACAAATGCAATTGCAGAAATGCAGTCATAAATTAAGGCAATTTGTATTTTGCATTCACTTTGTAAACAGTAGTTTCAAAAATCTTTTGTGAGGCTACTCTTGGTTTTGGCATGTGCCAAATTAGAAAATGTAACTTAAAAAAAAAAATGAAAGAAAGAAAGAAAAATACTACATATGGGAATGGTTGTTTTTTTTTGTTGTTGTTGTTATTGCTGTTGATGCCACCTAGGTTTATTTGTTTGTTTGTAAAACGAAAGTAGAATTAAATATAGCCTAAAATAAATTATAGCACAATTTAATCAGGCCCTAATGAATAAAAACATTAAACTGATTGGGCTATAATTTATTTTTCTTATGGCTAAAGAATGATCGCATTGGCTTTCTGGCTAGTATATTAGTTATTTGTAAGGTAGTAATAAGCCTTGATTAGTCGTTATGGAACGTGATCTACTGCAATTATTGCATTGAAATAATAGGGGGTAGTAACGTTAGTGCAGCAATTTATATGAAATCTAGGAAAAGAAAGCAAGAGGAAACTCCACATTCATCTTAATGACATTTTTTTTTAAACTACTCTTTCTGAGTACACTTGTATTTTCAGGTGTAAAATTATCCTGCAGAATATTATTCATTTAAATGTGTCTATAGTCTGAATTTAACCCCAAGCAATTTTTATAAAAATGTTAGCATGGAAGCATGTATCGGTCTTCAAAATTAATTTAAATTAAATTTCTAAGACAATTAAGTAATTGAATGAACCACTTGCTATTAATTATAAGTTATGTGGGGACTCCTGTGCTGTGCAAAGTATATTAGATTTTTTTTAAAGCTTGAACCGTTACTTGTTAATGAAGTTGCCTCAAACCCTGCAATATAATAAACTATAATAAAGTGATAATAATTTTAATACACTATAAAATTTATATAATCAAGAGGCTGTTTTAATAAATGTCATGGGGTATATTATGTTACACTTTTTAAATTAAATTATTTGGGGTCTTGCTGACTTTGTGTGAACGCATGTTTGAGTTTGAAATGCTTTTTATGCACATAAAGAGGAATAATATTAAATTATGTTCATACATTTTTTTAATTATCACTAAAAAAAAAACGGCTGTGCATGTCAAAATAAATAAATTTTCATTGTTTATTTAAATCCATATCCTAAACGGATCATCTGTGTTCATATCACTCTGTCCTTTCAAACCACTCACCTGTATGTCTTCCCTCACCACATCCATAAACCTCCACCCTGGCTTTTCTTACGCCTAGCGGCTCCATCCCCAGCATTCCTCTACCAATCTACTCCATTTCCTTCCTCCGCACATTATCAAACGTTCTCAATCATGCCACTCTCATATTGTCTCCGAAACATACTACCTGTATGACCCCTCTAATAAACTCATTTCTAATCAACAAATGCTCTTCTGTCTGAAATTAGCATGTGCAGGTACATCTCAATAAATTAGAATATCATTAAAAAATTGATCAATTCAAAAAGTGAAACTCGTATATTATATAGATTCATCACACACACAGACTGATATATTTCAAGTGTTTATTTCTTTTAATTTTGATGATTTTGGCTCACATTTAACAAAAACCCATCTTAATACTTCATTTTAATACTTCATAAGACCAATCAAAAAAAACATTTTTAGTAAATTGTTGGCCTTCTGAAAAGTATGTTAATTTACTGTATATGTACTCAATACTTGGTCGGGGCTCCTTTTGCTTTAATTACTGCCTCATTTCGGCATGGCATGCAGGTGATCAGTCTGTGGCACTGCTGAGGTGGTGTGGAAGCCCAGGTCTCTTTGATGGTGGCCTTCAACTCATCTGCATTTTTTGGTCTCTTGTTTTCCTCTTGACAATACCACATAGATTCTTTGTAGGGTTCAGCTCTGGTGAGTTTGCTGGCCAGTCAAGCACACAAACACCATGGTCATTTAACTAACTTTTGGTGCTTTTGGCAGTGTGGGCAGGTGCCAAATCCTGCTGGAAAATGAAACCAGCTTCTCCATAAAGCTGGTCAGCAGAAGGAAGCATAAAGTGCTCTATAAGTTCCTGGTAGACCCTGACTCCAGCTGCAGTCGACTTTTTGTGAATCTTCCCCAAATTCATGAATGGACTTCGTTTCTCTTTTTTCTACCACATTTTTTCCCTTTCAATTAACTTTCCATTAATGTGCTTGGACACAGCAGTCTGTGAACAGCAGCTTCTTTAGCGATGACCTTTTGTGTCTTTCCCTCCATGTGCAGGGTGTCACTGATCGTCTTTTGCACAACTGTCAAGTCAGCAGTCTTCCACCATGATTGTGCAGCCTGAACCAGACTGGAAACCTCAGGAAACCTTTGCAGATGTTTGGATTTAATAAGCTGATAAGAGTGTGACACCATGAGTCTCCAATATTGAACTTTTTCACAATATTCAAATTTTCTGAGATACTGAATTTTGGGTTTTCATTAGCTGTAAGCCAAAATCATCAAAAAAGAAATAAATACTTGAAATATATCAGTCTGTGTGTGATGAATTCATATAATATACAAGGTTTTTTTTTGTATTGAATTACTAAAATAAATCAACTTTTTAATGATATTCAAATTGATTGAGATGCACCTGTAGTTTTATCATCATAAACAGATGTTGCTGATTCCAATAATAATAAAATAAAAAAAACACTGATCCATTTTCCTGAGCTGAAGTTATTCAGACATTTGTTACATTTATTCAAACAGTATTTGATTATTATTTCGAATATGAATATATTTTAGGATATATATATATATATATATATATATATATATATATATATATATATATATATATATATCCTAAAATTGGTGATTCTAGGAAATGCTTTTTAGTTAAATATATTTTTTAATAAAAGTTAACATTTTGTCTTTAGTGGTTTTGAAGGGTCAATAGAGAGAGGGATAACATTTAGAACCACTGAAAAGATTGTTAACTGAACGATGCACTGGGAGTGAGTTCAATGTGGTTTTAATGAAATTGGTTTGAAGAATTTGTTGAACAATCATTACACAACTGGTGATAATGATTGTCTTAAGGCCATAAACAACTAACTAATAGATAGAAAAGTGGTAGCTCAGTGGTTAAGGCTTTGGGTTTTCTGATCGGAAGATCAGAAGCTGCCACTGTTGGGCCCTTGAGAAAGGCCCCTAACCCTTTCTGCTCCAGTATCATGGCTGACCATGTGCTCTGACCCTAGCTTCCTAATATGTGAAGAAAAAATTTACTGTGCTCTAATGTACATGTGACAAATAAATCTAGATGGATATGACAAATTCTTTTTTTGAAAATGTATTAAGCTAATATTTTTCTGCTCTTAAATGTGATGGGTGGAGTAATGGTTTGGGCATCTGTGGATTTATAGAGGAAAATATTTTTAAACACCGACTAAAACACTTTATATTTATTTACTTAAACAACTGGAATCAAATGACAGCTGTTGTATTACATTAATAGTATAACCTACTTTGAGTTGCATTTTCTTTTGGTATTATTTTTACTGGTCTAAATGGTATAATTGTGAGGTCAAAGTATGATTTAGTTTTTGTTGTTCTGCTGTAGGCCTGTAACGCACGCAAACAGAAGCCGAGTGTCCGCGGACTGTCCAACAGCTCCAAGTGTCCTAATGAAATTAATCTCAAACGATTTAGCGCCATTGATTCATTTATCAATTCACCCGTGAATTCCTTTCTACAAATGTAACTTTATGGCTCGTCGCGTGTGATACGAGCTCCAATTGATTGCTAGATTGCAGATTCTGGAGCAGATTAATTCGGTTTTGGCTCGGTCTTCACCATCCCGATTTCGATGATTTATCAAACCCCCGTCCACCCCCACAGGCTCATTACGGCGCTAATGAGGCGCCGCCGCTCCGTGACACCCGGCCTCTGCGTCTCGTTAAGGAAATAGCTCTTCAAATGCTGATTATTTTATTTGGAATCATAATTATATTGCTTTGGGCCGAATCACGGTCTAATCGAGGCCCCGTTCCGAGGGCAGCGCTCCTAATTGAGGCATGAGCATGCGCTACCTGTATCTCACTCTTTCTCTTTTCCCCACGAGCTCAGCACACACAGAGACACACACACACACGCACGCGCGCACGCATACACCCACCACCCAATCCCCCTGCACGAGCGCGCGAATCTAATTTGTTAAACTGACGTTTCTGCAGGGGCACGATCGATTTGCTCTTTAGAAATTCTCAAATTGAGTGCTTCGCAAATGACTTGCGCTTGCAGGAGTTGGAGAGAAAAGGATGCCACATGCATGCATCCATGCATACGTACATATATGCATGCACACATACATACACACATACATACATACATACATACATGCATGTATGCATACATCGTGAACAATAAACAATTTTAAAAAAAGGTTCTTCGCCCTTAATTGTTTGTGCAAAAAAATAAACCTTGATTATTTTCTTGGCTCCGGCAAGACGGAAATTCTCTCAGCTCTGAAGCGTGTCCTGTGTTTTACTTGTGCGACTTTATTAAAAGTCATTCGTCATCTCTAGGGTGCGTGAAAATGTCTACTTTCCGCCCAGATGCGCTGCATTGACTTGCATGCCGCGAGTTTGTTTGTCTGTTTTTTGTTTTTTTTTATTATTATTTATAGGCTGTGCGAGATTGATGTGCTCTTGTGCGAGGAGAAGTGTGACTCAGCTCTGATTCACTACCAATTACACTTTCCTTATCCACACACACACACACACACACACACACACACACACACACACACACACACACACACACACACACACACGCAAGGCGATATAATTTATGTGCGGCTTTATTAAATCGTTAACTATTGTTGAAATAATAATAACAATAATAATAATAATAATAATAATAATAATAATAATAATAATAATAAATCTTGATAGCCTTGTAGCCTCTTTATTGCAGTGTGTATGGAGTCTACCAATGTTATGGCAGTTTAGAACGTTAATAAGCCATTTGCCGGTTGTGGAAGACATATTACTAGTTTATTATTATTATTATTATTATTATTATTATTATTATTATTATTATTATTATTATTATCATCATCATCATCATCATCATCATCATCATTATTATTATTATTATTATTATTATCATTATTATTATTATTATCATTGTTATTATTATTATTATTAATTTATTTTTATGTCGTAATTACTAGATAAATATGTATGAAGGCATTCTTGGTAAGATTGTTGTTTTCCCAGCATTATTGTTTTCCCAGCTTGGCTGCAGGAGCCCAAACCCTTTTCATTCTCATTATGTGCAAAGCGATAAAAAGTTTTTTTTTTCTTTTTTCTCCCACAAGACGTTTAATGATTTTTTTTTTCCTTTCTTTTACTTTGCGCTTTACAAAGAAAGCCGGTAATCTCCGTGCATTTTTCAGGTTCTGGCATCGTGTGCAGAAATCCAATCTGTAGAATTTTGCACGAGGTAAACACACAGAAAATGAATTGCATTAGAGGCAGCCAGTGTTTTCGCCGCGAGGCTGCTGTGTTCCTGCTCCCGACTGCGCGCATCCATTTAAACCCTATTTATTAGGGAAAAATCACTTGAACCGCTACGGAAAATCCTTTACTGCTGAATAAAGATAACAAAAAAAGAAAAAGGGGTCGAGAAGACTGGCAAATTCAACACGAGGGGGTCGGGCGCGGTTTGTTTCTGATTTATAGTTTTGTCCTCTGAGTAATATTTCTGTGCGCGCGGTTCTCGCGTGCGCCGTTAAGCGTCTGTCGTCGCGTGTTTTTGCCCCCCGCCGGATAATTATTACCCGCACTGAGAGCAATTCACTTTGTACAGCTTTAAAAAAAAAAATAAAGAAATAAAATAAGAGGCGCGAAAAGTCGTAAAAAAACCAAGTGTACCATCAATCAAGCGACGATTTGGGGGCGCCTCGACAATGCGATGATTTAAAATCACTCAACGCGTTTTTTTTATTCCTTTTTAACACATAAAATGTCAGACCATCGCGCTAACATCTGCATAAAACCTCGCGTTTCGCTTTATTGCGCTTTTAACAAACACCAAATGCTCCTGCATGCCGTATTTATGCCTCGTTCCTTCTACTGAGTGCAACATTGTGGGGAGAGAAAACAAGCACATACCCACAACTCTGCCATCACATACAGTCTCTGTCGCTTCGCTGACATTTTGCTTTATAATCACACAGTATCTCATTTTCTCCTCCATTTTTCCATGTTTGTTTTTGGTGTCATGACTCCTGACAAACTGTGAGACTAATTCACGCTTGGACGCCTCCATTGTGCTGCAATAAGAGGCGCAATTCAGAAAGCATCTCTCTGTTCCTCTCGGCGTTTCTTGGCTTATATTTTATAGTATTTCTCAGAACATTTCAGACTCAGTGCATCGCTTTGCATAAAAGGAATAACTTTATTTCCGGTCTATTTAACGGGGCAAACAAAATAAGTGAAGTAGTGTGTTTCAATTTCGGGCTATTTTACGTATAATTCGCCTCTTTTTTATTTAGACTGCGCTCGGCTGATTTACGCAGTACATTATTATAATTAGTAGATTGGGCACTAATGAAATAAAAAGCCTGATGGTCTTGAAAATCACTTCATTCCAGGAAGTTCCAGAGGTGTCGAAAAGTCGGATATCTGGCTATAAGAATTTAAACAAAAAAAAAGAAGAAGGAGAAAGAAAGAAAGAAAGAAAGAAAGAAAGAAAGAAAGAAAGAAAGAAACTGAAAATATTGAACGCGTTTTGTTAACATGTGCTCGTGTTATTTGCGCGTGATGTGCAGACTAGGAGAATAATAATAATAATAATAATAATAATAATAATAATAATAATAATAATAATAATCATCATCATTTTTTCTTTCGGGTTCTCCCATTAGGGGTCGCCACAGCGGATCATCCGTCTCCATTCCCTGTCCTCTGCATCTGCCTATTTCAACCCAATAATAATAATAATAATAATAAAAAAAAAATAAAAAAAATAATAAAAAAAAAAAAATAATAATAATAATAATAGATCAAACGAATAACGCGGAGATAAAAGGACACTTGTTTACTATTTCTGTCTGAAACAACTGTAACAATAATTGGTGTGTGTTTTGAAAGAGGTCGAAGCTTTTCCGGAACCCCAAATCGCTCTGGAATTTGGAAGTTGGGATAAAAACCTAATAATAACCTTGGGTGAGAAATGAGAAATGAACGCATGTGAGTGGCTGACACGGGTCGGCTTCAAAAAGCTGATTGGCTCTCATTTGAAGCCTCTTACGGGGCTATACAACTATTAAGCACCTCCCCGTTGCTCTAAAGGGCATTATAATGCAGGGGACCTCCTTTTTAAAACCCCAATATATATATACATATATTAAATAGGTTAAAATCTCAGAGTGATTTTTTTTTCAGGAAAATAAAACATCAACCTTGGAGCGGAGCATGATGCTCTCGCACGTCGACCTGCTGGACGCTCGGCTTGGTGAGTATCCATCGCTCGGTGTGCAGACTGAAAGCGCTCAGGACGTTCTCTCTCTCCACCTTGCTCTCTCCATCGCTCTGTCTACTCCAGTCAGTGAAAACTGACAATTTGTTCCTGACTCTAATACGGTTTAAAGTGATCTAATTTACTTAAAGAAAAAGGTAATCATCATTATTAGATTACGAACTCATTTAAATATATTGATGTCATTGAATAGACACTTTTATCATGCGTAATTGAGGGGTGTGTGTGCGCTCCTCTCGTATTATTCCTGTTCTGCAACGGCGTAACAGCAATTGGGATGCTTTCGACACACTTCAGTGTGCACTTTTTGCGCTAAAATTGTGAGCTTTACCGTTACCCGTCTCTTTGAATATGATCGGAGGAGATCATTCTATCTTCTGAGCAGGCGAGAAACAGGAGTTTGACCTGGTTGCATGTATGGGGGCATGTGTGTATCTTGCAGGGATGAAGGATGCTGCGGTGGAGCTCCTGGGACACAGAGAGGCACTAAAGTGCAGACTGGGGGTCGGTGGCGGGGTGTCTGAGCCTGGACATACCGGAGAACTACGCCCGAGTACAGAAACCCTGGAAGGCGCGACTCATCTTCCCGGGGACGAGCTCGGCAACGTTCGATCCAATCCTCCGAACGGCAAAGAGCAAGACAAGCAGCAGCAGCAGCAACAAAACCAAAACTCAGCGCAGGCCGTAAGTCAACAAACGCAGAAACAGAAACGCCACCGGACCCGCTTTACACCTGCGCAACTCAACGAGCTGGAACGCAGTTTTGCTAAAACGCACTATCCGGACATCTTCATGAGAGAGGAGCTCGCGCTACGCATCGGTTTGACAGAATCGCGCGTGCAGGTCAGTCTAGAAATGGACATAACTTTTTCACCTTAAAGTTGTATTTAATTGCAATAACTAATATCACAAAAATAACAACACCAATAATAATAATATTGATGATAATAATAATAATAATAATAATAATAATAATAATAATAATAATAATAATAATGTTTATCATAACATCATCGTCGTATTATTATTATTATTATTATTATTATTATTATTAGTAGTAGTAGTAGTAGTAGTAGTAGTAGTAGTAGTAGTACTGAAGATCAATCAATTATATACGAAAATTACGCCACAATATTTCCAAAATGTAACTAACATTAAAACACAGCAATAATTCGGGCCTTCTCTAAACGCTCCAATTCATTTTTGATAATATTCTCGGCTGTAAACTATAAATCAGATTGTGCTGTATGCAATTTTAGATAGTAGCTTTAAAAGGGCAAAATGCACAAGAAATAAAAGGGTCATATTTGTAGACATTTTATCCAAAAGCTTCTTGGGACCCGGTGGCAACACTTTCAAGGCTCTAATTCAGTCGGAAATATTGAATAATAATAAAGGTCTATAAATGAAATGCACTGATGCTTTGCTATCAATAGGTGAAAAAGATATGTTATGCTAATTCGCAATATATTTCTGCGATTTAGTTTGCAATAACTGGCTGGAGGCTTCGTGGTTATTTTTAATCTTCGTTTGTGGAACATAACATTCAGAATCAATCCATGAACACCATAATAACATTGTGCTTTTGGCATTATTTATTACATATGACATACCGCAATTGTTTGTATTGTTTCCCAGTTAAGAATTGAATTGCATTTCAATAAATGTACAAAAAAATAATAATACTCAGGCCAGAGATGATAAATTGTATATGTCTGTGAGTGATTAATCCGGTTATGTTTGGCTTTATTAAAATGTGACATTAGCAGTACGGCGTGAAATCCTTCGCGTTAACTATAAAAACACAACCTTGTATTATCCACTAATTCAATAATATTTATTACGCACGCGCTTATTAATCTCATTGTGAGACCATGCATCCATATAATAACCTTTATAATATATATCCAAACCGTTTCCACAGATGTGAGTTATCCTTAAACTTGCAGATACATTACAGGCGTATTGTGTAATGTTGTAAATGTTTATAAACTTCTATAAATTTAGAATTACCAAATTATTATTATCAAAATCGCCAAAAAACGTTTTAAGGTGCACGTATTTTTTTTAACCCAATAGAAAGATATTTGCAAGAGCTATGATGCACCTTAATTATTTAATCTCCATAAACAGTGATTCTGCAGCATTCGCTAAAATAAAGTGTAGCAGGTCTCAGGTCGGATTTACCGGATCACTGAGCGAGTGTCATATTAATCTGATAGCCTACATTTATCCTTACATACACACTCATTTTTAATCCACTAAACGGCCAAAAAAGGTGAGTGTAATTTGTAATTTTCTCTTTTTCCAAACCATTAAGCTCCCATTAATCACTGCTCGTGAATGAGGTCTCTATAAACCTCGAGTGTCTGGGAAATAAACACAGAGCAAAATCATAAACTGTTCATGACCGTGCTTTTAAACACACGAGACATTAATGAAGGGCCTCGGTGTCAGGGTGCATAAAGGATATCTACAGATATCAAAGGATATCTACATCTTCAGATCTTCAAAAAATGTTTCAGGACATGTTCATAATGTCCGAGATTCAAGAGTCTGTCACTTCCAAAGTGGGTTGTTATGAAATATACCGAGGGCACATAAAGGACATTTGGGATAAATAGTGTTTATTTATTTTGAGGGTAATTTGTACCAATTAAAAAGCAATTCATAAAATCAATTTAGGTTGGAAATTGTTTTATTTAACTCCATGGGTAAAGTAATTCAAATAAATGAATTTACATTGCTTTAATAATTTAATACATTTAAAATCGTACACTGTTTTAATATAGGCCACTGTACACATTACATTTTGCGAACATTTTCCTTTTTTTAATAAAAATAATAAAAATAATTATATTTACAGAATGTTAATCTAATAAATGAATACATTAAACTAGCTACATTGCAAACCCGGAAAATGTGTGTGTGTGTGTGTGTGTGTGTGTGTGTGTGTGTGTGTGTGTGTGTGTGTGTGTGTGTGTGTGTGTGTGTGTTTGTTTGTTCGTGAAATTATATAGTATATATGATTAGTATATTATGCAGTATACATATTATGTACTATATAAATGTATACTACATAACCAACAAAATACAAATTAAATCGTATTTAACAAACCTTTTTTTTTTTTACAAGGCTTTAACGCATTCAAGATTTAAGATTATTATAAAGTTATTCTAAAGCCTAATGACACTTTTTCCATTATATATATATAATGGAAAATATGTATAATATATATATATATATATATATATATATATATATATATATATATATATATATATATATATATATATATATTTAAAAAAGCACATCATGCAACTAAAAAATATAAGCCTGAAACTGTAAATCATACTCATTGCACAAAGGTATCGCAGTGAAATGTGCATTGCATTCCAATATTACAAAAATGAAAGAAAGAAAGAAAGAAAGAAAGAAAGAAAGAAAGAAAGAAAGAAAGAAAGAAAGAAAGAAAGAAAGTTTTTTTTTCCTGAGTTGCTTCGTGTGTATCTATAAAAGGTTGCAGATGTGACAGTATTGGACTTAGCAGTAATATCAGGTGTGTGGTTTTTGAATGTCGCAGGTTTGGTTCCAGAATCGACGTGCCAAGTGGAAGAAGCGCAAGAAGACCACAAACGTGTTCCGCGCGCCAGGAACCTTACTCCCGACTCATCACGGTTTACCGCAGTTTCCTTCTGCGGCTATTAACGACAGCCTATGCTCGTTTCACGCAAACGACACGCGCTGGGCTGCGGCCGGGATGCCCAGTGTCTCTCAGCTCCAGCTTCCCCCTGCGCTCGGACGTCAGCCTGGCATGGCGCAGTCTCTGTCGCAGTGCAGCCTGGGAGGAGCGGGCCCGGCGGGTCCTGGCTCCATGGGTCTGTCTAACATGGCGTCTAACGGCTCGGCCCTGCAGTCGCATCATCTATACCAGCCCACGTTTCCAGGCATGGTGCCCGCGTCACTCGCGGGCCCGACAAGCGCCGGTGCCTCCACGCAACTGTGCAACTCGTCATCGACAGATAGTGACGTGTGGCGCGGCACGAGCATCGCGTCACTGCGTCGCAAAGCGCTCGAGCACACAGTCTCCATGAGTTTCACTTAATGGGTTCCGAAAGCGATCCTTTGTCGATTTCTTTTTTCTTCTTTTACACAATTTGTTTCTCTCCCAAAGCCCTGACATTAAATTTGTTGACCTACTGAAATCTAAAGCATATGGACCCGGATGTTAATTTAACACCTCCCTCCACAACACACAGACACACAGACACACATACACACACACACACACACACACACACACACACACACACACACACACACACACACACACACACACACACACACACAGACACACATCTATCTATCTATCTATCTATCTATCTATCTATCTATCTATCTATCTATCTATCTATCTATCTATCTATCTATCCATCCATCCATCCATCCATCCATCCATCCATCCATCCATCTATCTATCTATCTATCTATCTATCTATCTATCTATCTATCTATCTATCTATCTATCTATCTATCTATCTATCTATCTATCTATCTATCAGGCACGTTATTTGAGACTTGTACACCAAACACGCTGCACATTACAGACAGAATGCAAAGCGCATATTTGCAATATTCACGGGACGCTACCTGCCTTGTGAGTTTTTAATTTATGGACACAAATACTTGCATATTGCGGACCACGAATCTTTTTTGTTTGTTTGTTTTTAGAGTAAATAAACAGAAGAATTTAAAGGGCAAATGATGTAAAAAGAGAGAGAGAAAGAAAAAAAAAAAATCACAATAATAAACGTCGAATGCATGTGTGGACGCCAGTATCCGATAAGGGCCAACTGACCATTTATTCTATTTATTATTTATTTTAATTAAAAAAATGATTTTACTGTTTTAGGGTATGCTGTTCTACAGGATGTTTTGTGTAGACAAAGCATTCTTACATTGCTTTTGATTTGTGATATGTTCTAAGTTTGTCTGTGCGTATACAATACAGATTTCTTACATTTCTTAATCGTTATATGCTTTCCTGGACATATTTATATCGATTAAATGTAATGTCAAATAAAATAATTTTGAATGTCATCTCGTGAACGTAAAGCCTACTTTATAATTTGTCCACAGGAAACGAGAAATAGGCACGAATACATTTTGTATAGTTTAAGTTTGAAATGTATCAGCATAGTTACTATTTTAACATGCAAAATATATATATATATATATAGATGCTGGGTGATGGCTTTTCAAATGATAAAAGTTTATCAATTTTTAAAAGTTACGGAAGCGCTTGTGCATTTAGTTTAACCTTTAACAGACACAATAATTGTAAATTATACAGAAAAAAACTTTTTGCATATATATATATATATATATATATATATATATATATATATATATATATATATATATATATATATATATAACTGAATCAATTACCTCATTTTGAAAAATGACTAAATTTGTACAGTAGAAAAAAACATTAACAATATATAATACGTTAACAGCGTTGATAAAATAAAAAGCTCTTACCTATTCCCACCTGAGAAACAAAATTATATTACATCCAAAGTAAACACATGGTATCGTAATAATACAGTAATGTTATGTTTTACTCTTTTAATTAAGCATTTAAATAAAGATTAACTTTGAGTTATATACTATTTACATTGTATAATTTGTGGATTTTTTAATGCTATTAGTATAATTTTTGTGGGAAGGTTTTGTTGCAGTAAATACTGTATTTTATTTGCCTTTTAACCCAGTGGCATCTATTTAAAGAAAACAAGAGAAGGGAATTTATTAAAATTGTTTAGTTCTTAAACTTCACAAATGTAATTTGTGCAAAGCGACGTACAAAAAATGCTATTTCTTAACAATGCTGAGAAAATATTGTTAAAATGGTTGCTTTATTATTAAGAATTTATATACAGCACACACAAAATACACACCATTCAGACTATTAGCTCCATAAAATTTACTTAATGGATATGTGCATTTAGAAAACAGAGACGCAGCAACATTTCTGACTATTATGTTTCTGATTTTATTTGCTTGGTAGTAAAGAAGAATTTTCTTTTCATTAAAGCCTGAAAGAAAATGTTGCATACAAAATTGGTTACTGGTTTTAGTAAGGTGCTGTTGCACAAGTCATTAGAAAAAGTTCAATGTATATTGGTATATATTCTTAAAATCTCTGGAACTGTCCTGGAGGGATGCACTAACACCTTTTGTCCAAAATATATTTTGTCAGTTGTTTATCAGTTGTCTAGCAAGAATTGTATTGGGTTGAGGTCAGGCAATCAAAAAGGCTATTATTTTCATTGTCATCTAAACGAGTCAGTGACCCCCATGCAGTGTATATAGGGATGTTTTCATTTTAGGAGAGACCACTTCCATGAGGACAGAAGTCATATAGGATAAAGGCAATCAATCAGCTCAAATCAAAGTGTGTATGTTTATGAGGGATTCAGGAGTTTGAGAAAAAGATTAGGTAATACAATAAAATGAGACATTATTTTCTGCAAAACAGATGTGAGACGTTATTACACGAATATCAGAATTTGTCTCAGTACCTGGTGGGTTAATTAGTCTCTGGAAATGCAAAGGCCATTATTCATTATTTAATTTGTCACATGCTATAGAGAGGTGAACACTGACCCACCCTGCCTCACTTTTCCTTTCACCGACAATGCAGGAGGCACCATGCAGATCAGGTGAAGTGATGACTGGTTATCTACAATTTGTTTGGCCAAATAAATTTGTTTCCCTAAATAATTGAAATTTGTTAGCACTGTTCTGAAGAGTGAATTTTGTGTGCCTGTGCAGTTTGTGAACGAAAAAATATATTATTTATTAATTTGATTGAACAAGCAGTTTTTCAAGAGTGATGATGTTAATGTAACAGCACTGCTACATTGTATTGTTTGTATTACTTCACTTGACTGTGTTCACTACATATAATTCAAATTTTAGCAATAGTGCCTTACATTGAAATCATTAATACACTTCATACAGGCTGTCTGTTAGTCTATATATTGTTTGGCCACACACAACACTTTATCCTGCTTAAGCTTCCTGCTTTTCATTGATGGATAAAAAAAATAAAAATAATTCCCCTTTAGCTTCCTCAGCATGGCAGTTGTCATCTTGGTGATGTGTTTGGGATCATTATAATGTTGGAAAACTGCCGTTTGGCCCAGTTTTTGAAGGGATGGTGTCATGTTCTGCTGTAGAATATCACAGTATATGTTGGAATTCATGTTTCCATCAATGAACCACAGTTCCCAAGTACCAGCAGCATTTATGCAGCCCCAGACAATAATGCTACCACCACCATTCTGCTTACACACACACACACACACACACACACACACACACACACACACACACACACACACACACACACACATACATACATATATATATATACCATTTTATTATATCTTTTTAAGGGACATATAGAAATTAAACTTGTATATATGATAGTATATACTTTATGTGCAGCATGTACATTAAAGCAGTACAGATTTACTGTTCTTTGAAAATAACACATACAGCCATTATTGTCGAAAAAGCTCATAACAAAAGTGACTACACCCTAAGTGATAACAGCTGTATGTTGTATGACCATGCAAAGCACATGTCCTATTCATTATGTTTTTGGTGCTTTGAGTACAATTCTCAGTGTGTCTTCAGCAAACTGTTGGCAGGCTTTCTTGTGAGCCACCTTTAGAAGAAGCTTATTTCTGGGATGACGGCCATTCAAACCGACTTGTTACAGTGTGCGACCTTTCCTTTCTGCAACCTCTAAACCAATGCTAGCAACACTCATGCATGTTTTTTGATGCTGCTTTTGCACCTGATGCACAGCATGGGTACCCAACTTCTTTGATCGAACCTTGTATCTCAGTTTTCTTACAGAGTGTAACTGAACTTCTTATAGCCTAGGCCACTCAAAAAAATATATTAAAGTTTCATTTCTATATATCCCTTGAGAAGATATACTAAAATGATGTATATGTGTGTGTGTGTGTGTGTGTGTGTGTGTGTGTGTGTGTGTGTGTGTGTATGTGTGTGTGTGTGTGTGTGTGTGTGTGTGTATGTATGTATGTATGTATGTATGTATGTATGTATGTGTGTGTGTGTGTGTGTGTGTATGTATATATATATATATATATAAATAATTGAATTTAATTAAATTCAATATAATTCTGAAGAAATGTATCCAAGCTTTTCAATCAATTTATAAATGTACAGTATATTTATAATGTTTATAAAATCAGCAGTTATAATAAGTTGTTACAAGTTTTATATAAACAGCAATGCTCCAATTTAATACAATCAAAACAAATTGATTGTGTTGGGTGCAAGTTCTCATTCCAATTAAAGAGAAGCTACACTTTATTGAAAGCCAGAATCATCTTATTACACAGGTAGAATCAGGTGTGTCTCCTGTTTAATTGTAATAAAAATCTGCAAACACTTTGGCCCTGTATGGACAACACCGGCTCAAGCCAATGACTGTATACAACAATCAGCCATAACATTAACACCAATGACAAGTAAAGCGAATAACATTTATTACCTTGTTACACTGAAATGATATACTAGGCAGCAAATAAACAATCAGTTCTCAAAAATGATGTGTTGGAAGCAGGAAAAATAGGCAAATGTGTGGTCCAAGGAAGTTAACAACTAATCTGTCTTATACTTTTACTGAAAAATCATTCAAGGAATAGGACTATATATATATATATATATATTATATATATATATATATATATATATATATATATATATATATATATATATATATATATTAATGACTTTTTATGACATTTAATTTGACTAGTTTTCAGATCATAATAAAAACTGCTATAAAATGTAAGAGACAATAAAATATGAACTGTGGCAGATTAACCAAGATGTTCAGTACATCTTACCTAAAGTTCTTATAATACTACAGGGATGGCTTTTCACATCAAATAGCATAATTTACTATTAACTACTCTTGAAGGTATTTAAAGGTAGACTGATTAACTTGAGTGTTTTAAAGTTATATTTGCTATACTGTGTGTGCCTTTGTGTTTTTCTATTAAGGAAAAGAGACAATTTAATTGACTGTGTTAACCAAATTTAAGCAAATTTAAATCAATTACAAATTTAATTGTAAAATCTAAGAAAATATTCATTGATCATCAGTAACCAATTTATCCTGGTCAGAGACACGTGCATCTGGAGCCTAATGAAACCTGGGCTAAGGCCAGGATACACATTGGGAGGGAAACCAGAAACCAATCAAGTGCACAACACACACACACACACACACACACACACACACACCCCTACTAAAGCCAATGCACCCAATGGCATTTTTTGGATGGTGCAAGCATGTAAAGGAAATGCAAACCAAAATGGGAGGAACATTTGAGATTCATTGGAGACAGAATGCAAACAAAATAGAAAAAACTTTTGTATTTGACACTTACAGAAGTCCAGTTATCTGACTTTAACCTAGGAAAGAGTGACCATCAGCCATTATCCTTTTACTAAAGGATGATACACATTAGTTTGAGTTCCAGGACCATAAATTTAAACCTCTGTATGACCCAGGCCACAGTAGCGTAACAGTTCCAGGGTGTTACCGATCTTCTTCTAGCCTAGGCCCTCTTTGTGGAGAACAACAATTCTAATACTCAAATCCTCAGAGTTTTTTTTGCCATGTTGAACATCCAGTGGTCACTATGAGAGAATTGTACTCAAAGCACCACATTTTAACTGATTAAATACAAGATACATACATTTGCATGGTCATGTGAAACAGACAAAAATATAAACATGATGAATAGGACATCTGGCTTTGCATGGTTACACGACATACAGCTGTTATCACGTACAGGGTGAACTCATTTTTTTTGCCAGCTATTTTGGCAATAATGGCTGTTACTATAGTGAGTTATTTTCAGAGAACAGTGAATCTATACTGCTATACAAGCTGCACATTGACTACGCCAAAAATATATACACGTTTCATTTCTTCAGCATTGTCCCTTGAGAAGACATACTTAAAGGGTTTTCTCTCCTGTCCCGCGACTCCAAATCGCGTGGCGCAGTTCTCGCGGTATTTCTTCTGGCTTTTATTTAAAGCCGCGGTACATCTTCGATGACTTGAACCTTCACTCGCTTCACTATTGATAAAATGTAAAAAAAAATTTATAGTCATAATAAAATTTTTATTCACTTATAAATAAAAAGGAACGACTGATTTAGCAAAATGCAGTTGGGTAAAATTTAATATATTTGTCTTTGAAATGTAGGGAAGTTAAAGTAAAAGTCTCCCAAACAGAATACATTCAGTCCGTTACTATCCGCCACTGCTGTAAAAAACTCAGCTAATGGGTTCTTTTAAAACTCACAACAAATGGAGGACACTTTGAGGAGTCACAGAATAATTTAAAGTTTCAATTTTTAATTGTTATGTTTAAAGTTTGGGATTCATGAGAATTGTTTCATCATATTAGCACAGGACTTGCAGATGCATATGTTTATCTCTTCAGTGAAACAGTGAAACAATCAGTCAGGCTAATTGCTTATAAATGACGATATTGGAAGCAAATACTGATTTTTCATTTACAAAATTCACTTTTATGAATGCCTTGTATTTGTGCAAAACTGAAATATAAATCAGTGCCAAAACTGGAGAAGCCCAGACGAGCCAAAAGTGTTTTTGCTGAAAGGAATGAATTTTCTCTCACACTTCTGTGCACTCATTTATTACATTCAGTAATTTGGAAAAGTTATTTAAGGTAAATAATTAACGTTTGACCTTTGTCTAACTGAGAAACACTACTTTTGGTAGTGGTTCGAACTGGTTTCGACTTAATTATGAGTGAAAAAATAGATATATTGTGTATTGTGTATATTGTATATTGTATTGTTATATTAAACTATATATTGTATTGTCATATTAAAGCACTGTCTCGTGCTGCCCTCTACTGTTCGAAGCGTGGTAGGAAAAAAAAGCAAGTACGTTAATAATATTAGCAGGAATCATGTCCACTGTATTTTTGCAAACTCACATGGCCTGAAATCACAAGTAAAAAGCACAACGCATACAACCTTTTAAAGTTTTCTATTACAATTTAATTTCTAGGGCTATTGGCTATTTTATAATTGATTGAACTGATTCCATGAATATGTAAAAATGGATTATGTTTCATTATAACATTTATATTGCACAGGAATAGGTTTAATACTTATTAAATGCAAATAGTTTTCAATGAAAAACTCACAGATTAAGCAGGAGATGTTTTACCATTGCTCATGTCCTTGCAGTGTAACAATATCAAACTCTATGTTACACGTTTCATCTGGCCATTCTTGTGACCCTGAATGAATGTGTGGCCTGGCTATTTCCCACACCATGAGTGGTGCAGTAAGAATAACCATTTAACTGTTTCATTATTGTGTGTTTCTGTTATGCATGAAATATATTTTTGTGGTACTCAGCCAAGTCAGTATGTTTAAAGAAGTGCTTAATGGGTGATTGAAATAATTAAGATTTTAATGAACATATCTTGTTCTTAAGGTTAAGAGTAATAAATGTGTCAAAAGAACAGATAGCCAAGAGCTGAGGTGGTAGCCAGGATAGAGGGTCATTAAGTGGGCATACTTGAATTACATGCTAATTTTTTAGAAAATTAATGCTAAATGTGGGCATTACACATATAGTTGAAGATAGTATAAACAACCCTGAAATTTTAAGTTTGTTACTGGATTTGTTGCTGTTGATAATAATTGTCTATGATGGCACTAACCATTTCAATAAAATAAACTATTGCTAGAATTGTAATATTATGTGGCAAAAACAGAGACCGACTACATTTCAGCATTCTTGAGCAGCTACTTTCAAGCTGGAACTAGCTGATCTATAACGATGCTTATGCAAGTTTGCAGCAGTAGTACATTTCATTCTTTGTATCACCCTGCATCTGTGTGTTCACAACATAAAGATCCAAAAATTGTGATGTGCTCTGCTGATGCTCTCTTGGCTTGTATAGTAGCCATAAAACACGTTTGTGCCATAAACACTTGTGTAGTCATGAAACACTTTTTTAGCTAGTTGATTTGTTCAAGGGTTGCAGTGGGCAAGAATGTGATTTGTTTCACTTCAGTATAATACTTCTCTGCAGCTGTAAATAATGTATGATTGGTTATCGTTGTAACAGGATCCCTTGTCTTCTAACCGATAACACATGATCATCAAGAACAGCATGCTGGGTAAGTGATGTTATATTTACTCATGTAGCATTGCCTGAACACTTTTTTCAAGCTAGCTCACATTGTGATTTGCTCTGTTGTGTCGCCCATTAACAGGTAAATCAGGTTAATTCTATTGTATCAAGAGCTGTGGATCTCCTCTTTTTATTTTCACCAAACTAAGTTTGCATTCTGCTTTGTATTGATTGCATTTACTGATTGTGGAACTAAGATTGCATCACAAGTGTATTTTTACTAGCTTTATGCTCATGACTGCCAATGACATAAATATGTAATATAATGTAATATAGTAATAATAGTATCACATTATAAGGGTATTGTTGCATTTTTTTTTACAAGTACAAATAAAAGCAAAATATCAAGCCAATACCAAATATCGGGCAAACATCTATAATGATAGTAATTAAACTAGATTGAATACATTTGTTCCAGTAACACACTCCTACACATTTGGTAGTGGGCATTGTCAAATACAGCAGTAACAGTGCTATGGTAGAAGCATGGTTGAAAGGATACAGGTAACAGCAATGTGACTGAGATTTATTTTTTACAAAAACGTATATTTATGTCATTGCTAATGAGTTGTCAGCCAAAAACGTCTAACCAATTGAATTTATGTGTTTTTATTTCTTAGGGAGAATATATGGTGGGATTTACAACCAATTATACGTTTCTCTGTTACATAACATGTATATATAACCTGTAATATGTATATTAGCCCACTAGGGAGCAGCAATACACTTTGAGAGAGATTGTTGACGATATTGTCAAAATGTTTTTAGACCTACACCTTTACAGTGGAATCAGCACAAAAGACTTGCCTCATACAGGTCACCTGTATTTGTGCAGGTGACTCTGAGTATGGTAACGGCTGGAAATGTCGTTTGCAGAAATCAAAAAGATCTTCTCATTAGTGATAAAAAGTGACAGATATTTAATTCTAAGTTATAATTATAATTAGAGGTCGACCGATTGACGATTTTTTGGCATTTTTAATTTGTGCTGCAAATTAGTCCGATTATTTGTCAGGCGCATCTGAGTGCATGTACGTTCTGCACTTGCGTGAGAGGACAGAATTCTTCCATACCAGCAGGTGGCAGTAGTGTGTATTTGGCATCCAAACAGGAAAACCGGAAGAGCTAGAACTGTGACTATATTAAGCAAGCAGCGTTTACACCTGCCGCGGTCATTACTAATGGATCCGTGTAGATTATTTTCAGTCATGTCTGCTAAATTGCAAAGACAAGCACTAGAATGACAACAAGCGTGTTCGCTAAGCTAAATAACCAACTAACAAACCAAGTGTCAGCTTGGTGTCCCCAAAGCTTTAAGTCCCTATTAGCTGTTGTTAAATAAATCTTTAATTTAAGCAATCTTCTGAATCATGTCTTATTAATTAACTGTTAGATTTTAGGAAATTAAGCGGTAAAAAATTGGCCAAACATATTGGCCAAAAAAATCGGCATCGTATATCAGCTGCCCTGATTCCTAAATATCGGCATCGGCAACAGAAAAACCCACATCGGCCGACCTCTAATTCTAATAATCAGAATAATATATAAGAAAATTATTATGACAAGAATATAAGAATAATTTATATGATATAATTATTTTCTAATTAAATATTATAATTATGATGAAGGAGTAGCATGTCATTTTCATGGGAAAAAAAACTTAATGAAAGAGAAGAATGTTAATATTGATGACAGAATTATTGGTGCCCTTAATGAAAATGATCACAAATTACTAAAACGAACAATACATGCCATACATAGTATATCTTTTTGTTGCAGTGTGATTTTTTATCCCTACATAAAACTATTTACAAAATGATTGGCAACCCTCGGATTTATTAATATTTTGTAATACAAGCTTAGTCCTTTTCTGTAATGCTGTGGTGGATTTAGTGATTTTGCTTCCTTTCTTTGGTATGATAGTTGTTGGTTGTGTCAAATTTCTTAAAATAAGTTAAATAAGAATGTTCAATCAGTTTTATGGTCATAAACTACAAATAAAAATAACTAAAATACGGAAATATACAGTACATTTATCTTTTCTTCCTTCTATCTTTAATTCCTTCATCTGCCTTTCCTCCATCAGTTTGAACTATAACAGACTATTTTCAAGGTATCCAAAACAACAAAAAATTGACCCTGTGATTCTTGGCTTTAACAAATCTTGTTATCAAAATCTTTATGTCTATGGTGTTTCTAATTTCACACTCAATGAAAAGAATATAGGGTAGGCAGCCTGTCTTATGACACTGTTGACCTCCGGTAAACAGCTTTCCTCAAATGGTGTCTCTGTCACGATAACTGCTTACAATGTCCCTACTGATGTAACAGCAATATGAATCGTTTCTGTGTTTTAAAATCAGTATTTAAATTTATGCATTTGTAACACTCGCCTCTCTAAGAGGATTTATCAATCTTCTTATTATACAAGTAAAAAAATGCAATTTTTTAGGGGACCCTTGATGTTTTTGTGTTTAAATTTGATGTGGAAGTACTGCATGCTTCAAAAATCTCATTATCTTTAAACCATCTCATCATCCATGGCCCAGTCTTAACCTGGCAGAGGTAACAGACATTTGATTAAAATATACCAAACACTTCATTCAACAAAATTCATGATGCAATCACTCTTCTCAAAAACTCAAGAATTTTTACACATCCTTATTTTAAGTATCAGATGTTCTTTGTATTCTGTTCCATTTGTTGCTGAATAAAACATATTTTTAAAACTCAATACGATATTCAATATTTATATCTTACAGCTTTTATAATAAATATGTAATATTTATTTTAATATACTTCCTGTCCACCAGATCTTGTACAGTTTCACAAACATACAATTAGAATTCAGTCATTTGGCTGCAGTATAGTCAAGTGCTAATGTCAGATATCACAAAAATACAAAAATGTGTCTCAGTGACTTTGATTGCAGTATGGATGTAAGTACCAGATGGACTGGTTTTGACTATTTCAGAAACTCAAACTGACAGATACAATACTGTTAATCAAATAATCACAAAAATAACTGTGTGAGCAGAAAGGAAGATTGAAAAGCACACTGAATTCTGAAGCATGTGGGCTACAACAGCAGAAAACCATATTAGGCTTCACACTTGTCAGCCAAAGGCAAGTACCTGAGGCTTTAATAAGCTCACTAGGCATAGTGACACTAGAAAACTGAAGACTGGAAAAAACAATGATGATCTATTTAAATAGCCTTTTCAAAGAAATACCAATCTTGCATCATATAAAGTAAAGACCAAATCTAGAGGCTATATAAAATCACTTAACAACCTATGATAAATATACATCTTAGATAGGCTTTAAGAATATAAACCAAACAGGTCTCTTGGATCTATGGGAATAAGTCTATTAATGGTGTCTATACTAAGATCCAACAGGAACAAGATTCAATTAAAGTTGTATCCAACTTCTAAAAGTTCTTAGAACCATTCTAAGTTAAGTTAGATGTATTTCTAAAGTGGCTTTTTAACAGTTTTATAGATAGTTTTGTAATATAGTGCTACCTTTAATAATAATGATCAATAATTCATTTGAAGTAAATATAATCTGTTTTGGGTTTTTTTAATCAAGAGTTTAATCAACATTGGACAGTGATATTTATTACAAACGAAACATAACTCGAAACTGTTCTGCACAAACAGGTTTTATTAAATATATTGCATACTATTTTATTAACATTTATTAACAGCAAATGTGAATGAAATCTATGACAAACCCTAAATGATGCAATAGGGATGCTTTGACTTAGCCTGGGTACACCTCAGTGTGTCTGAAAAGACATTAGTTAATGACAATAAGCAATTTGGAATTTCAGATTATAAGGCAGTGTAAGCAAATTTATTTCATAGTGAAATTGTCAATTTTTTTATTTATAAATTTGAAATAAAACATATCCAGTGAACAGTAGTTAAGGGCAAAGTTTTCTGATCCATATACACACATAAACAAGAAATGTATACACACAAATCATACACACAAGGACTTAATGGTATTGTTGTACACATTCACAATCACAACCTGACAGAACTTTTATCACTATAACATACAGTATACTGTATCTATTTTATAAATTGCAAAGTTCTGCACTCATTTATTTTTCTGCACTTCCTGGAAGAAGTCATTGCAGGCAACAGTCAGTGCTGCCACCAGAACCACAAATTCATTAAAATCCACTTCATTGTCTTTATTGGAATCAAGATCATTCATAATCTTCTCCACAAGCATAGGGTCCTTCTGGGACTAAGAAAGAGAAAGACAGAGACAGAGACCAAGATTATTTAGATTTTTTTTTCGACAATAATTGGTAAAATGTCAACCATAACAGAATATTTGTATATTGCTAAAAGAATATAAACATAGATATGAATCGAGGGCTACAGGAAACTGGACAGCTGAGGAATGCTATTGCAGAAGATTTGACATGTTTTGCATTCTAAGATGGTTGAAAATAATGATTATTTATCAATTAATGAGCTGCATATGAGACTTGAGTGTCATAACCTTTCTGTTTCCTTGGATTAATCTGGTTAATCTGAGGTTTTGGCATTGTATCGTAACATAAACATGAATATAGACTAAATTTTTGCTGTTTGGACAGACAGTGAAACAAAAGTTTATTCTGATTTAACTCAAGAAACAAAGGTCCAACATCACCACAATTCTGGAGGTGCCAAAGATGGCACAACTTGATCCTCATGGGTGATGTGTTACATTATCTTTTGCTTTCTATGGAATAGTATTAGTTTTAACAGTTTTCTGTGTAGCGTAAACTACTTTACGCTACACAGAAAACTGTTAAAACTAATACTATTCCATAGAAAGTATTGGGCACTTGCTAAGATTTGCATATTTGTCATGATTCCTTAGTTCAGATCTTTAAACACAATCTAGGACAAAGACAACCTGAATAAACATAAAATAAAAAGAATTAATTTAGTGAACAAAATAATATGCCCCCTTACCATCTCAACCATTTACGATAAATTGATAATTTCAATCACTTCAATCACTTAAATAAAGTTTTAACAGTTTGAAGTACAATATTCACCAATCCCAGAAATCCTGAAGGAAAATGCCTGCCATTATTCTATGATCTGAGATGTAATTTGATTATGCAACAACACAACAAAAGATCCAGAATTAAGTTTCAGGAGTGGCCAAGTCATTGCCAAGATTTTAACCCTATTGAGATGTTGTGGCAGGACGTTAAATATGCAGTTAATGCTGAGAAATGTTGCAAAATTCCAATGTAACTAAATTAAATTAAAATCCCTCTACAGTGAAATTCTCATCTCCAGTTATTAAAAGATTTCAATTATTGCAGCTGCTACTGCCAAAGATGGCACAACTTGTTCCTCATGGGTGATGTGTTAAATTACCTTTTGCCTTCAGTAAATCAGTGATTTGTGTTTAATCATGTTGTTCTTTACTTTTTTCTTTGTATAAAAAAAAAAAACATTTTAGTTTAAAAATCAATTACTTAGTAATATTTAGCAATATTCATATTAAAAATCTAATACTTTTCCCAGCAATGTAATTAAACTATGAACAATACTATGGCTAATAGTTAATAGTTAGCAGCTAAATTATTGTTATTTGTATGATACATGATGCAGTATTTGCAAGGCATACAGTTGCCATGCAGCCATTTTTCTCTGGACTTGCCCTGCTCTCTTTGGTTTGTGAACAGTAATAAGTAATCCTGCATGACAACAAACTATGCACAGGTTTTATTCAATTTTGGTCATGCTTGTTCTCAATTCTCAGATCCTCATTCTACAGTATAAGAACAAATCTACTGACACAGGTAACATTCTTGTGGTGTCAACCATCTCCCATTATTTAGGACACCAGATCTGCTTAGGGAGTTACTTTTGACTTGAGTTCTAGTCAAAAGTACCTGTGTTAATGAAGCTATCTATTGGGTCATGACTCTAAGCACTAGTTGCTGAATTCTATGCAGTGTATGCAGAATAAGCAGTTAAGATGGAAAGTCATACACCAGTTGTTGAAGCCAGTCACCTCCAGTTACCTGATGCCTCTTGTTGAAATTAGGATATGTTTTAGTTTGCAGTTTTTTAGTTTCAGTGAAGACAAGGAAAGTACCACTCAGGATCAGTCATCTTAACTTCTTCAATTTACTGTAGTGGCAGGATTTCCATAGAGGAGGAGTAAAACTGTGCACCCAATAAAGACTAAAAGCTTGTCAAATTGTATGATTTTGTTTATTCATGTTGACCTTATTTAGGCAGTTCATGATGTCATTTGATCAGATTTAATGAGATTAATAAGTCTATTGTTTTGTTGCTCAGACATTGCAACATTGGCATCTTCATTTTCTGCACAGAGCTCAGAATACCCACAAAGCTCATGAAAGAGAAATACAAATTTAGGTTGGATGGCATTATATCCAATAGTGTATAATAAATCCAGAGGATTAAACACTGGCTTCACAAGTATGAGTCCTGTCCCATGTCTGTTTAATCGCTCAGTGTATTGTGAGGCACGTAATGAATGGAACCATGTATGAAAAGAAAGCTCCATATGTGTGTTTGGTGTAGAATAAGTCACAGAATCTTATCCTGATTTTGTAATGATTTTAAAATATACATGTTAATAATGAAATGCAACGAATTTAATCTAACCCTGTCTAGGTTTAAATTAACCCAGGTTTGTCAATCAACATGTTTAGTTTATATGGCCTACTTAATTCATAGTCTGCACATTAAAATTATTAGGTTGAAATAATTCAGGTCATGAAAATATACATACAAAGTACCGTATATGGTAAATTATGTAACATGTAAATACACAATAGAATGAGATTACTGCAGGACAATAAATACACAGAACAATAAATATACAGAACACGTCTGCTGCATATGCTGTAAGGCTGAAAAACTTAGGACCAGCCTGTATTAATGTCCCACCAAAATTTTAATTTGTGTACTAAATCAAAAAGGACTTGTGGACAGTAAATACAATTTAATTTAAATATTTAATTTCAGGTTTCTAACTTACCTGAATTTTCACTTTAATATAGCATGGCTGAATTATGAAAGACTACATTATTTTAAGTTTGCTAAAACTGAAACAATTGCATCTCATGTGATAACAAACAATTAATCAAGTAATGTTGTTTCTGCTCTCTGTCTCTCTGTTTTGTATCTTTCTCATTCTCTTTACGCTTTGTTCAAAGAATGTTTGTGTGTGTGTGTGTGTGTGTGTGTGTGTGTGTGTGTGTGTGTGTGTGTGTGTGTGTGTGTGTGTGTGTGTGTGTGAGTGTGTGTGTGTGTCCTTACTGTGAGGAAGTCTGTCAGCTCACTGTTCAGAAGTTCTTTCAGCTCGCCTTTGTTCAGTTTGTATTTATCTCCGTCGTTACCTGAATAGTTGTAAAATACACGGATCAGAGCATCCATTGCTCCCTCCAGCTGGCTTGGCATGATCACTGCACAGAGTACACTACAGACAAAAAAAGATAATTACAAACAGAAAAAATCCTACTCCTAAAACTGTACTAAACATCAAGTTAAGCATTGATTTGAGCACAGTCTTAGCTGTGTATAAACAACCTACAACTCATCGCTCCACTTATATGCATAATGTGCACCACAGTCTACCCTCATGTACTAGCTTTATTATGCATATTTAATTTATGTGAGACAAATAAAAAGAAAGATTAAGTAGATCACATTTATGCATGATCCAAATTTGTCATAGGTTGCTGAACATAAGGATTTTATTTATTAAAGCCTCAAATATTATTTGAACAAATTTAAATCCCGAGCATCTGCTTCATTATCATTGCCGCACACTAGGTCCCACCTTCACACACACAAACTTGCATCCTGGTGCCTAAAGTATGGACAGCATGGGGACTAAATTGAGGTTGCACTTATACTTTAAAACCTGATCTATTAATTTAGGTTTTATATACTGTGTGTATACTAAACCTCTCAGAAAGATGTAAAAATAACATGTTCTCAAAAATCACGAGTTACACATAATCCATTCAGACGTGTTTAATCGTATGGATATGCCAAAGATAATAATAAAAATAATAGAAAGGAAGCTGCTAGTGATATTTAAATACACTTGTTTTACTATCAGGTTTGAAGATATGCAGCTATTTCCTTAAACTTCATGAACCAGAAATTTAAAATTATGCACACAAATTCAACTCTATACACTCATATAAAGTGTGTAGGCTTAACAACACAATGGAAAAAATAAGACCTATAATTTAAATTGTCAAACAATCCACAAGGTAAATCAGCTTATATGACAAGTCTAAGTAATTATTTACGGTAGAAAAAACAAACACAAAATAATAACAATTTAATACTAATTCAGGATATTTTTGTGAGCAAGCAATCTTACCTGAGTACGACAATAAAGGTGAATTCTGGGACAGTCACTCTTGGAGTATTTGAGAATTATGGATGTTCAAGCTGAATAGTGCCTGAGGGTGTTGAGACAAGTTGTTTATGAATTTCCGATCTGAGTGAGGCCCTCCTCCATTGTTATGGTGACATATGACGTTCAGCTGAGATCCCCTGGTGATTCCTCAATAATTCCTAATGCCTGTTACACACAGGTACACACTGTGAGAGAAGCATACACCACATTGCCACTGTATGTACTGTATACTGTAATAAACAGAAATAATAGTCAGTGATGTACATGTGCAGACTATGAATTAAGTAGGTCATATAAACTAAACATGTTGATTGACAAACCTGGGTTAATTTAAACCTAGACAGGGTTAGATTAAATTCGTAACATGCCAGATCAAAAATAAACACAAGATCTAGACATGGGAAACCCAGACAAAGAATTACTATTTTGTATTTGCATTGCCAAATAAAGGTAGAGGATGGACAAACTTTGTCCCATTTAAGAAAAAAAAAAAAAAAAACCCGAGCGCAAACCACTACTTGCTTTTTAAATAATATTATAATTAAAAACACTGGAACTGCATAGGAAATATTGTACTGTGAAAATGTATTTCAGACCCATATAGACAAAGTAATATGAGATATGATAAAATGAAAAGCACAGTTTTACATTTTTTACTGTAGAAACAAAGATTATGCCGCACTAATATCACCCTTGTGAATAAGCAGTTGGCCCTTCAATTTGTGCCACATATACTGTATATACTGAAATAACTGGAAATCAGTTTTCTAGCTTGCTGTGAAAAAAAAATTGGAACATTGGAGGGCTTTTGAGCATCAAGTGGCAATCATTGTCAATGGTGTTCACATCAGGACTTGAATATGTGAAGTCTACCCCAAAAAGCCATACAAAGGATGACTTGATATTACACTTTAGACTGAATATCTGTCTGCATATCTGTTATCAGTTCAAGCAAGATTTTAAGCATTATACTGAAAATCTTCTCTTATAGAGTTAATATCATATACTAATTTGAGGAAACTGCTAATGAAGTAAACAGTACATTAAAAGATAATAAATAACACAGTGCAGAATTGAATGTGTGAAAAATGTACCCTTTTCCTATTTGCTTATATGCTTTGCACGCATGATTTATTGGGATAAAATAATTTCTAGGTGGATAATTTGTTATATAAATAACTATAAAATAGCAATTTATTAAAAAATTCTGTACAATGGTATAACATTGTACATGCCTGTGTATCACTGTTTTCCCCCCTAACACTAGATAAACTGAAAATTGCATAATGAAGACAAATCAATAATAAATCAACCTTCATGTCTGATAGAATTATTGAATTATATTATTAATGAATTTAATGTAGTACTAAAATGGAAACTCCTTTTCCAGCTGTACCAGTACACCTGCCGTGTACACTCTGGAGATCACACCTTAGAGATTAAGAGACACTTACACACACACCTGCTACACCTCAGAAAATCCCAACCTACCCTTTTATTAACACAGAGTCATTATATAGCACATCTTGTGCCTCTCTAAATTTATCTGTGCTACCGGATAAACAAGCCTCCAGTTTAAGTCACTCGGGACATTGTTTTCCCAAAACACTAGTTCACTAAGAATTTATATCATTTAATTTAAACATTTGTGTTTCTTATACACTTAGCTAAAAGCTACATTTTACAAATTATACACAGAAAGAAGTACTTGTAATTTTTTCTTTTTTTTTTATGATGCAAAAAAGTTAAACACAGTTTCTAAAAGAATATTAAACAGATAAGGCTAAAGTATGTATGCCACAAATGAACTTATATAGTGTTAGTATGCATTTGTTTCTGTAGTAAATGCTTAGTTAGTATAATTCAATAAATAAGGCATGGGTACATTTAAAAGGTTTATCAGATTATCATTTTAAACTGCAAAATGGTAATTTACAATATATATTTGTATATACATTTGCACATTGTATTGTGAAATCTGCCTTTTGTGACATCTTTTTGTACATTTAGAAATTAAGTTTGCTATAACTTAAAAACTTAAAACCTCATGATTGCATTGTATGTTTTTTCATACTCATATATATATATATATATATATATATATATATATATATATATATATATATATATATATATATATATATATATATATATACACACACAGTGGCGATCAAAATTAGAGAACAATTTATAAACAATTGAACAATTCTGAAATAATGTCATCTTCACTGCTCAACAGTTAAAGGAGTTTTTGTCCTGTCTATACCATGCTACCAGAACACCTTTTCCATAAAATAACTAAGGCATTTAAAAAAATCATTTTGCAGAAAACACACTGATCAAAATTAGAGAACAACAATGACTGTAGCATGGAAAAAGATTACAACAAAATTTTCTGAAGGTTACAACAGTCAGCAATTAGTAGGAAGTGTACAGGCCTCTGCTCTGAATGACTTCAGCACATCTGCGGCCACAGGACAGCACTAGTCTCTCACACTGCTCTGGTGTGATTTTGGTCCACTCTTCTTCCAGTCTCCTCCACAGTTCAGTGACTGTAGTGGGTTTCTTGGCCATAACTTTGTCACCAAGGATTTTCCAGAGGTTCTCTATTGGGTTGAGATCAGGACTCTGGGCAGGCCATGTCATTATTTCAATGTTTTCAGTTTCATGGAACTGCTTTACCCGTTTTGCTGTGTGACATGGAGCGTTGTCCTGCATGAACACTGCGGGCTGATTGGGTGATGAACGCATGGAAGGAACCATATGTTGTTGAAGAAGGTTCTGATAAACATTTGCATTCACTCTGCCATGTAGCTGTATAAGAGGCCCAACTCCTGCTGCAGAAAACATGCCCCAAACCATGACACTTCCTCCTCCACTTTTCACTGACTTTTTTACACACTTTGGGCTCAGTCTTTCTCCAGTTTGTCGCCGAACATAATGTTTCCCATCGGACCCAATTAAATTAAACTTGCTTTTATCACTAAAGTGAACTTTGGACCAGTTCTCCTCTGTCCACACAACATGCTTAGTCTAGCCTTTTGATTATTTCTGCTAATGAGAGGTTTAGTCACTGCAGAGTGGGCTTTCAGTTCAAATGCTCTTAAAGGTCGAGACACTGTACGACGAGACAGATCCTTACCCTGTTCAGCGCTGAACTGGTGAGCAATTCCAGCTGCAGTGTGGAAACGATTGCCCATTGAGATCCTCCGCAGTATCCTGTCCTTTTTTGTATTTGTCTTCCGTGGACAACCAGCCTTCTAGGCGGACTTGAATAAGTTTGTGATGTTGTAAAGATTCAATATTCTTGAAATCACAGATTTGGAACGACCAACTTGTCTTGCTATGGCTGATAGGGTCATCCCTTTGGCCTTCATCTGGACATCCTGCTGCCGGAGGCTTTCAGTCACTTTAAAAGGGCCCACCATCTTGCAGAGTCAGTGAAACTGGAAGTTAGGCTGCCAGTTAAATAGGGGTTTACAGATAATCAAGGAAATTAGCACCAGGTGCCAGATTAACACCAATAACTGGGAGGTATTTGAAAGTGTTCTCTAATTTTGATCAGTGTGTTTTCTGAAAAATAATGTTAATTTGTGGAAAAGGTGTTCTCCTTCAACTGTTGAGCAGTGAAGATGACATTATTTCAGAATTGTTTAATTGTTTATAAATTGTTCTCTAATTTTGATCGCCACTGTATATATATGTATATATATATATATATATATATATATATATATATATATATATATATATATATATATATATATATATATATACACACATATACAATTTGAATTAATGTTCAATTAAATTAAACCTGGCCAGAAGCATAAGCTGTGTACTCTACCAACAACACTGATTAAACAAAAATGTCTTTTCATAATACATACTGAGCTCATACTGTGTATGAATCACATTCATGTGAGAAAATGGGCTGATTAGAGTAATATATGACCTAGAATCCAATCAGGCTTTTAAAATTATAATATTATTCTGGAAATACTGGAATGCTTTTAAGGAAATAGCTCTCTCCTGGCTCAGGTCTTGTTTGAAGAGATTTTTACCATTTTATAGATATCTATGCATACATAACATAAAATTTGGTGTTCAACAATATGTATAACATATCGTATATATTGGGTATAATTATGCTATTACATGCTATTAGCTTTAACTGTTTTTATCTATGACACCTATCAATACTTGTATTAATCCATCCGTTTTGGTAAAGCTTTATTATAGACACCAGCTTTATAAAGAGGAATCTGTTCTAATGTTAAGAACATTAGACCTTGAAGGTTGAGAAACTTGCTCTTACATAATACTGACAAGACAGAAGTATTTCCACTGTGAATGCAGGCAGCTAGAAATAAGCTTTCTGATGATGACTCCTTATGCTCTTTCAGTTACACCATGTGTAGCAGTGATCTGAAGCTTATAGAGATACTATTACTAAAATAGGCTTTGCGAGCTGAGATGTTTTTTTTGTATATAAAAACTAAAATGTCACTGCATAAAAAATAAATACTAGTTCCTGCTTTCAATCTGCAAACCTCTTACCTACCAAGTGAAGTAACTTACTCCCAACAGAAGTTTATATTGACTAATGGTCATTGATGTTTAATTCCAAGATACTCTCCTCTACTTCTCTGACAATACTGAGGTATTGGGATGTATATATGCTCAAAGATGGGAGCATTTCAGATCTAAACTTGCACTAAATAGTAGGGCCAACATCAAATCTCTCTCTCTCTCTCTCTCTCTCTCTCTCTCGCTCACTGTATATATATATATATATATATATATATATATATATATATATATATATATATATATATATATATATATATATATATATATACAGTGAGGAAAATAAGTATTTGAACACCCTGCTATTTTGCAAGTTCTCCCACTTAGAAATCATGGAGGGGTCTGAAATTGTCATCGTAGGTGCATGTCCACTGTGAAAGACATAATAAAAAAAAAAAATTCCAGAAATCACAATACATGATTTTTTAACTATTTATAACTATTTACAGCTGCAAATAAGTATTTGAACACCTGAGAAAGTCAATGTTAATATTTGGTACAGTAGCCTTTGTTTGCAATCACAGAGGTCAAACGTTTCCTGTAGTTTTTCACCAGGTTTGCACACACTGCAGGAGGTATTTTGGCCCACTCCTCCACACAGATCTTCTCTAGATCAGTCAGGTTTCTGGCCTGTCGCTGAGAAACACGGAGTTTGAGCTCCCTCCAAAGATTCTCTATTGGGTTTAAGTCTGAAGACTGGCTAGGCCACGCCAAAACCTTGATATGCTTCTTACAGAGCCACTCCTTGGTTATCCTGGCTGTGTGCTTCGGGTCATTGTCATGTTGAAAGACCCAGCCTTGATCCATCTTCAATGCTCTAACTGAGGGAAGGAGGTTGTTCCTCAAAATCTCGCAATACATGGCCCCAGTCATCCTCTCCTTAATACAGTGCAGTCGCCCTGTCCCATGTGCAGAAAAACACCTCCAAAGCATGATGCTACCACCCCCATGCTTCACAGTAGGGTTGGTGGTCTTGGGATGGTAATCATCATTCTTCTTCCTCCAAACACGTTTAGTGGAATTATGACCCAAATGTTCTATTTTAATCGCATCTGACCACATGACTTTCTCCCATGACTCCTCTGGATCATCCAAATGGTCATTGGCAAACTTAAGACGTGCCTGGACATGTGCTGGTTTAAGCAGGGGAACTTTTCGTGCCATGCATGATTTCAAACCATGACGTCTTAGTGTATTACCAACAGTAACATTGGAAACGGTGGTCCCAGCTCTTTTCAGGTCATTGACCAGCTCCTCCCGTGTAGTTCTGGGCTGATTTCTCACCTTCTTTAGGATCATTGAGACCCCACGAGGTGAGATCTTGCATGGAGCCCCAGTCCGAGGGAGATTGACAGTCATGTTTTTCTTCTTTTATTTTCTAATGATTGCTCCAACAGTGGACCTTTTTTCAATTTCCCCGTAGCCCTTTCCAGCCTTGTGGAGGTGTACAATTTTGTCTCTAGTGTCTTTGGACAGCTCTTTGGTCTTGGCCATGTTAGTAGTTGGATTCTTACTGATTGTATGGGGTGCACAGGTGTCTTTATGCAGCTAACGACCTCAAACAGGTGCATCTAATTTAGGATAATAAATGTAGTGGAGGTGGACATTTTAAAGGCAGACTAACACGTCTTTGAGGGTCAGAATTCTAGCTGATAGACAGGTGTTCAAATACTTATTTGCAGCTGTATCATACAAGTAAATAGTTTAAAAATCATATATTGTGATTTCTGGATTTTATTTTTAGATTATGTCTCCCACAGTGGACATGCACCTACGATGACAATTTCAGACCCCTCCATGATTTCTAAGTGGGAGAACTTGCAAAATAGCAGGGTGTTCAAATACTTATTTTCCTCACTGTATATACATACATACATATACATGCGCATTAATAGGACATTGGAACTGGAAGTGTGACAATCAATTAATTAGAAAGACCCAGGTGTGTTTCTCACTCTCTCTCTCTCTCTCTCTCTCTCTCTCTCTCTCTCTCTCTCTCTCTCTCTCTCTCTCTCTCTCTCTCTCTCTCTCTCTCTCTCTCTCGCTCTCTCTTTCTCTCTCTCTCACACACACACCACACACACACACACACACACACACACACACACACACACACACACACACACACCTCATGAGCCTGAAAATGTTGTTTGTTAGGATGATGAAATATTTTCCCAGGAGCACTGGTTTTGGTCTGTGTTAGATTCTCTAGG
Organism: Silurus lanzhouensis; assembly: GCA_039877035.1. Lineage (NCBI taxonomy): Eukaryota > Metazoa > Chordata > Actinopteri > Siluriformes > Siluridae > Silurus > Silurus lanzhouensis. The sequence continues at coordinate 1,066,799 of JBCEWE010000500.1, forward strand.
TGATTGCCATCCTCCCTCTATGATAAAACTCTTGCATATGACTGAATTAACATGTGACATGAATTTCCACTGGCTAGAGGTCTGTGGCAGACATGATGATATGACCACATTATTGGATCATGAATGTAGTTATAGAAAAATACAATCCTATTGTGGCAAATATAAATATAAAGTAATATTTAACATATGATCTTAAGATGTAATTATATTATAACATGCTATAAGAAATAAAACCATAGAAATGGACCTGCCCCAAATTCTAATCTAATCTTATTTCTTCTGGATAGACTGCCAATAACCAAAAGCTCTTTTATTGTATTTATTTTATTTTTTTCAATTTTGCATTATTTAAAGTTTTTATTTAATTTAAACTAATTGCTAAAAGTTTATATCTGTCAAATATTCCTATCTATGTGGGATAATTTGGTCCATAGCATGCACATGAACAAACACAGGCACATGCAAATACACAAACACACAATACAATTTCTATACATTTGAGGAGCTTCAATTACATTTATTCACCCATCTAAATAAAGCTATGTTTATGCCTAAACCTAGCCCTAACATAAATAATCAAAAGAAAACCATTTGGCTCTTTAGGCTTCTGTTTCCTGCAAGGTAATTTAGTTCCTATCAATAGATAACAGCAAATAAAATGTAAAATATATCTAAATGTAATAGCTATGTTAGCAATATGTTTTTTAACCTGTAAGAGTATATATGTAAGTTACATTATTTCAGCCCAGTCAGCACAATTAAACAGGTTCACTATGCCAAAGAGAAGTTACTCAATAAAGTTGAAGAACAAAATGAAAGCAGCAGGAACACCAGTTACTCAGAGAATATTAAGTAATGAACTGCAACACTATTGTCTGTTTCTTCACCCCAAAAATATCTCTGACATTTTTTTAATAGATACGCAGCCATGGAAATTTTTTTATGTACACTTTGAATGGTTTGTGTTTAAATACCCATATGAGTCCATTTGTATTGTAGTATTCTCTGTTTGCTGCATTTAACAAGTTTTTTTTCTGCTTTTTTATATAGGTTTATGTTCTTGTCTTGATTTCACCTTTTTGTTTCTTGTTGTTTACCTCACCCATGCATGTTTTGTATATTGCATTTTGGATTTAGATTTGGACCTGTCTGACTTGAATATTAATAAAATGTTCTTATCATAACTGTCCTTGCATTTGTCCAATAGTCAAATTAAATTGTTGTGACGACTTAGATTAACATTTGTTTATATAAGATGTAAAATCTGAAAATGCATATCAAAAAAAAAAAAAAAAAAAGTCACTGAGGTAATAAAAACAGGACTGACATAGATCTGGGGTTGACAACAAAAAATTCTGCTGCATGGAAGGTTCCTTAGAGCACAATGGCTTCAATAATTCTTAAATGGAATATGTTGAACAGTCAGGACTCTTCCTAGACCATACTGTTTACTTCACCATACTGAGAAGCTGGTTAAAGATGGCCTTGGGTAGATCAGTGACCAAGAACGTAATGGTCACTCTTCAACAGTGCCACCACTTATATTTAAGGAATTGCATTTAAAGGTGCATTTTCTATCTATATTGATTTATTAAATTCCACACTTATTTTTGTCACAACATTGTCAAACTTAAATAATAAAGTGTATTCCTCTCTCCCATTCTACCATTGACAGATACTGAAAATTATTTTCCTACTATGGTTTTTCTTGATTTCCAGACTTGTTTCTGATGTTCTATACATGCTCAGCTCTGCTTGCTCCTTGCATATTTCTGGACGTATGACTCATCTCTTGCTGTTGATAATTTCAGAAGTAGATGGCAAGTGGTAGTAGGCTCCAACCAGACCCTGACAATGAGCATCAGAATGAATCAAGTACATCTGGAGAGAGACAACAACAATAAAAAGAAAAAGGAAAAAAAATTGCATTTCAACAACTATTTTAGCATATCTTCTCAAGGTACAATAGATATAATATAATAGATATAATATAGAAATTAAACTTGGCTATATTATGCATATTAGGATTCCCCTGGCTCCAAGCTCAGACTCTGTGATCTTGTATTAAACAAAGGGTGCTCCAGTGGTCTTCAAACTGCCTTGAACACTGTATAAACATGCACCAGAAACTGCCCTGCTAAGCTATTTCAGAAGAAAGCCCTGATTATATTTATATTAAGTTTGTAATCTAGCGTACCAGTGTAGATTTATTCATTGCTAGAGACTCAAAGCACTTTTGTACGTTGCTCTGGACAAGGGCATCTGCTAAATGCCGCAAATGTAAATGTAAATGAACCACCTGCACCTGTTTCCATTCCCAAGGAATATCAGGTTCTGTAGGAGGTACAGTGCCCTCCACAATTATTAGCACCCCTGTTTAAGATGTGGTCGTGGACTTCTAAAAATTCTCCTTTTTTTTAAAACAACATAGAACCCAAATGCAAAAAAAGAGAAAAATCCAACCTTTTATTTAAGTACATTACTTTGGTGGTAAAAAAATCACACATTTAGAAAAAAAAAAAAAACTTGAAATCATGTGTGCCACAATTATTGGCACCCCTAACAATTCCTCTGAAAAATTTAATTGGTTTTTTTTTTTTATATATTTTTCTGTAGTTGCTAAGGTTGGTCAGGGTATCTAGGGACTTTTAATTAGTAATTCATGATTTCCTGTTTCCCTGGGGTATAAATATGATGTGACACAGAGGCCTAATTCTCTTACCCATTTGTCAACATGGCAAAGACAAGAGAACACACCATTTAAGTAAGGCAGATGTGTGTCAACCTTCATAAGTCAGGCAATGGCTACAAGAAAATAGCCACTCGCCTTAACTTGCCGGTATCTACAGTCAGAGGAATCATTAAGAAGTTTAAAACAACTGGAACAGTGACAAACAAGGCTGGAAGAGCTCCCAAGTTTATCTTGCCACAACGCACAGTGAGGAGGATGGTAAGAGAAGTAAAAAAATTTCCCAAGCTCACCGTCACAGAATTGCATCAAAGAGTGGCATCTTGGGGTCACAGAGTCTCCAAAACAACCATCAGACGCTCTCTACATGCCAACAAGCTGTTTGGGAGGCATGCAAGGAAAAAGCCTTTTCTCACTAACACTCACAAACGTAAACGTCTGGAGTTTGCTAAGCGGTACTGGGACTTCAACTGGGATCGTGTGCTTTGGTCAGATGAGACTAAGATTGAGCTTTTTGGCAACAAACACTCTAAGTGGGTCTGGCGTAAAACAAAAGATGAGTATGCCGAAAAGCACCTCATGCCCACCGTGAAGTATGGTGGAGGATCTGTGATGCTGTGGGCCTGTTTCTCTTCCAAAGGCCCTGGGAACCTTGTTAGGGTGCATGGCATTATGAACGCTTTGAAGTACCAGGATATATTAAATAAAAACCTGATGGCCTCTGCCAGAAAGCTGAAGATGGGTCGTCATTGAGTCTTTCAGCAGGATAATGATCCAAAACATGTGGCAAAATCTACACAAAAGTGGTTCAGCAGTCACAAACTGAAGGTCCTCCCATGGCCATCTCAGTCCCCAGACCTCAACCCAATCGAAAACCTGTGGGGCGAGCTAAAGAGAAGAGTGCATAAGAGAGGACCCAGGACACTGGATGATCTAGAAAGATTGTGCAAAGAAGAATGGTCAAAAATCCCTCTCTCTGTGTTCTCCAATCTTGTGAAATGTTATAGGAGGAGATTAAGTGCTGTCTTGTTGGCAAAAGGAGGTTGTACAAAGTATTAACATCAGGGGTGCCAATAATTGTGGCACACATGATTTCAAGTTTTTTTTTCTTTTCTAAATGTGTGATTTTTTTACCACCAAAGTAATGTACTTAAATAAAGGTTGGATTTTTCTCTTTTTTTGCATTTGGGTTCTATGTTGTTTTAAAAAAAAGGAGAATTTTTAGAAGTCCACGACCACATCTTAAACAGGGGTGCCAATAATTGTGGAGGGCACTGTATATATATATATATATATATATATATATATATATATATATATATATATATATATATATATATATATATATACACACACACACACACACAATGGTGTGAAAAAGTGTTCGCCCCCTTCCTGATTTCTTTTTTTTTTGCATATTTGTCACACATTAATGTTTCAGATCGTCAAACTAATTTAAATATTAATAAAAGATAACACAAGTGAACACAACACAACATGTCTGGAGCGGAGCAATTGAAGCGGAGCGACGCCCACTGTGGAGGCCTGTAGCGGAGCGACACCCTCTGTGGAGGTCTGAAGCGGAGCAGCGCCCTCAGCAGGGTTTAGGAGGGCAGTGACACCTTTGACAGGACTCTGGGGCATGACAGCGCCCTCTATGGGTGTCCAAGGCGCGACGGCGCCCTCCATGGCTGTCTGAGGTGCGACGGCGCCCTCGGTGGATGCCAGAGGCACGATGGCGCCCTCTGTGAATATCCGAGGCGTGACGGTGCCCTCTGTGAATGTCCGAGGCGCGACGTTTCCCTCTGTGGCTGTACGAGGCATGACGGCGCCCTGTGCGAAAGTCCAAGGCGCAATGACGCCCACGAAGGGACTTCGGAGCTCGACGGCGCCCACTGTGGCTGTGTGGGGCCACCTTTCCGAGAGACCTGGGACCGCAAAGTCACCTTCAGAGGTATATTGTAACGTGAGGGCCCTGGTTGGGAGACTTTGAGGCGCAGCGCGCTTTTGGAGGGTTCTTGAGTCGCGACGCCACCCTCAGAGCAACCTTGGGCCACGCCGACACTTCCGGAGGGGCTTTGAGGTGCAGTGTCGCTTTGAGAGAGGCTTTGAGGTGTGGTGTCGCTTTCAGAGAGACTTTCAGCAAAAGTGTCATTTCGCTTCAAGGTCCAAGGATTCGGAAGTGCGATGGCGCCTTCTGAGGGACTTGGACACGCGACGGCGCCTTCGGAGGGACCTTGAAGTGAAACGGCGCATTGAAGAGGGGTCTTGAAGTGCGACGGCGGTTGTACGATGTCCTTTGCCCAGCCAGGAGGCAATACGATGCCCTCACTGCGGGCATCTTTGTTCCCCTGGAGCTCCAGAGGGCTCCGGCCGCTCCAGTGTTCTGCCGAGGGCTCCACTCCGCTCCAGTGTTACGCTTGGCTCCAGTGTTCTGCCGAAGGTGCCGCTCCGCTCCAGTGTTCTGATCGCGCCGCTGCACCCTCGGCGGAACACTGGAGCGGAGCGGCACCCTCGGCTGAACACTGGAGCCGAGCGTAACACTGGAGCGGAGTGGAGCCCTCGGCAGAACACTGGAGCGGCGCCCTCGGCGGAACTTTGGAGCTTTGGAGTGGAGCGGCGGCTTCCGCCGTTCCGCGGTCAAAAAAGACCCCACAACAAAATCCAAAGAAGTGCAGGCCTCACTTGCCTCAGTTAAGATCAGTGTTCATGACTCCACCATAAGAAAGAGACTGGGCAAAAATTATGTGCATGGCAGAGTTCCAAGACGAAAAACCACTGCTGAGCAAAAACAACATAAAGGCTCATCTCAGTTTTGCCACAAAACATCTCGATGATCCCAAGACTTTTGGGGAAAAATACTCTGCGGACTGCTGATACAAAAGTTTTTTAACTTTTTGAAATGTGTGTCCCATTACGTCTGGTATAAAAGTAACACTACATTTTAGAAAAAAGCATCATACCAACAGTAAAATATGGTGGTGGTAGTGTGATGGTCTGGGGCTGTTTTGCTTTCTTTCGGGACCTGGAAGACTTGCTGTGATAAATGGAACCATGAATTTTGCTGTTTGCCAAAAAATCCTGAAGGAGAATGTCCAACCATCTGTTTCTGACCTCAAGCTGAAGCGAACTTGGGTTCTGCAGCAGGACAATGATCCAAAACACACCAGCAAGTCCACCTCTGAATGGCTGAAGAAAAACAAAATGAAGACTTTGGAGAGGCCTAGTCAAAGTCCTGACCTGAATCCTATTGAGATGCTGTGGCATGACCTTAAAAAGGCAGTTCATGCTCGAAAACCCTACAATGTGGCTGAATTACAACAATTTTGCATAGATGAGCGGATCATAATTCCTCCACAGCGCTGTAACAGACTCATTGCAAGTTATCGCAAAGGCTTGATTGTAGTTGTTGCTGCTAAGGGTGGCCCAACCAGTTATTAGGTTTAGGGGCAAACACTTTTCACACTGGGCCATGTATTTTTTGGATTTTGTTTTCCCTCAATAATAAAAACCTTCATTTAAGAACTGCATATTGTGTTCACTTGTGTATCTTTTACTAATATTTAAATTAGTTTAATGATCTAAAACATTAAAGTGTGACAAACATGAAAAGATTTTGAAATCAGGAAGGGGCAAACACTTTTTCACATCACTGTGTATATATATATATACATATATATATACATATATATATATATATATATATATATATATATATATATATATATATATATATATATATATATATATACATACATACACACATACAAAAAATTTTTAATAGTTTGAAATGGCGGTAAGAGTCAGTGTAATCTAAGAACCTTTACTGAATGTAGTGCTCTCTTTTATAGACACCTGAACCTTTTCTTCTCAGAAACACTCCCCACCATTGCCAAACTTCCCAGAAGTCCTAGTAACATCCTCTCAGTTCTCTAAAAAAAAAATCTACCATTGCCATACTCAACCAATAAGCTACAAATATATATATATATATATATATATATATATATATATATATATATATATATATATATATATATATATACATACATACTGCAAAATAAGGCTGAATGTAAAAATGCTTTTGGTAATGTGTATTAATATCCATGGCAGTCTGATGAGTTTATTAAGAAAGGAATTCTATAGACACCAACATTGCTATTCTGTGACCCAAGCATCCCCCCCCCTTCCCTTCATTTTTCTCTTTCTCCAAAAATGAAAAGAAAAAACATGCCATGCTGTTACTGTTGCTTCCTGCTGTAGAAAAAAATACTGGGAGAAATCAGCAGTGCGTCTGATCACTGACAGCCAAGATATGATTAATTACATCTGCATGTGTGAAAGAGCGACAGTGAAAGAAAAACTGATGCAGTCCACAGTCTACTAGAGCCTACTAACTATGTATATTTATCTCAAGAGTTTTATATAATGTGTTATTTCATATAAATGTTAAAACACTGAATATTGATCAGCTTTACATTAAGTGAGACTTTACATTCTTTCTTTAAAACTGCAGATTATATGGAAAATACATTACTCAATTATGCATTGCATCTAAAATCAATGATCTATTCTAGTTCATGTTGGCATTTGTAGCTGCTCCACATTAGACAATGGGCAGACTGTTTAGTTATCCTTTGTTGTGTTGTCAAATATTGTGTGCTAAAAATTGTTTTGATTCTACATTAACAGCAGTTTAATGAATGATTATTGCTATTAACCTGGAATTTTTGGGGGAAAAAAAAGATTAAAGCTATGGGCTAATTAGACTCTAATAAGGTATTGCTTATATATTTGCCAGCATCAGTGTTGGAAATCAAGCTGTATGTCTGATTCAGGCAATCACTATAATCGCTGTACTCTTAAGGGTTATTATTCTAGCCCACATATTGAAAACACATTTTTTTCCACATTTTTATGACTGAGAAGACCATTTTCAACTTGTAGACCATGTTCAATTTTATTTACCATATACATGCTCTCTGCTGACTGAAAAATGAAAAAAAGAAGCAGACTCTTTTCTCACACAAAAAAAGTATTTTTATAGAGGTAAGAAGTGAATCAGAGAAATCAGTATTCTAGATCATTCTGACACTAATGATACATTCCTTTAGACATTTTCTCTCTCTCTTTCTCTCACTCTCTCCAACACACAGGAGAAAGAAAACCAGAGAAAGTGAGATGGAGAGAGTCAGAGAGATAGATCTAGAGGGCGAGCGAGACTGAGAGGGGGAGAGAGAGTGCGGATGTAGGAGGTGGTTCTTAGATGCACAGAGCTTTTCAGTCCTGCCTCATTTGGCTCCTCCGGCTGCAGACTAACTGCCATTCCAAAATTCTATAAATCATTAGAACCTTTAAAGCCTGAACTGTGATTCTAACTTCTTTCTGTCTTCTGCAAAGAGCAGCATCACCTTGACTATAGCTGGCACGGACACAATCCAAGCTGTGGGTTCGTCTCCATCTCTCTCGACGAGCACAGAATGAGTGTGGAGAGGCTCAGCAGGTCTCTTTGGGGTGCGTGGGATGGCGCAAATGCAACATGGACGCTTCCTGAACAAGCTCTACTCCAGCCTTTCTGGGACTACCTGCGTCAGAGCCATGCCAGCACTCTCCGCTCTCCACTTTTCCCTGTGCTTCTCTCTGTCTCCACCTACCTGGTCCTTGTCCTTCTCTACACCACTCTGGACCTTCTAGCGCCAACGTGGCCAAGTATTCGCCGCTACCAGCTGCATCCGGAACGCACAGTTACGTGGTCTAATGTGTGCACCACATTAGCTCTCACCGCCTACAACCACCTGCTTTATATCTTTCCGGCGGCCGTTGCACAATGGCTGTGGCGCCCACCGGTGCCACTTCCACGCCATGCGCCCTCACTCACTTCCTTCCTGCTTGGCATTGCAGGTTGCACAGTGCTTTTTGATTTCCAATACTTTGTTTGGCATCTGTTGCACCACCGCATTGCTTGGCTCTATGCCACCTTCCATGCAGTGCATCATCAATACCGGCAGACATTCAGCCTGGTCACACAATACTTGTCAGCATGGGAGCTTATCAGTGTGGGCCTGTGGACTACTGTGGACCCGTTGCTTCTGCACTGCCACTGTCTTACTGCCTGGGCATTTATGGTCTTTAACGTGTGGGTTTCAGCTGAGGACCACTGTGGCTATGACTTCCCCTGGGCCATGCATCGTCTTGTGCCTTTTGGCCTGTGGGGTGGTGCACCACGCCATGATGTGCATCACCTGCAGCCCGGTACCAATTTTGCTCCCTTCTTCACACACTGGGATTGGTTGGCAGGCACTACCAGCGCACCTGGCAAATATTGTAACAACAATGATTACAATAGCTCGAAAGAAAATGGATCAGACAAAGAGGACTGAGAGACTTATTCACTGGATACTCCTTCTGTTTTTAAACTCTTCCTCCTTCCGAATATTTTCCTTTCATTGTGCTCCTCATCCTTAGCCATGTAGGTCATTTTGAATGTTTGTTAGTTGTAAGTAAAATTTTATTTGAACAATGAATGATTCAAGTAAAAAGGCAGAAAGATTCCTCTTTGTTTCACAGCCCTGTCTCCTGCTCCATCTCTTTGGCATCTTTGTACAGCAGCTCCCTCTATGACTCTCACATACTTTAGCCATGCAGGGTATTTTGAATATCAAGTTACGGTAACTGGGCTTGTGTGTTAATCTTAAAGCAATACCGTTTCATTACTTTTGTTCATGTTATCTCCTAAAGTTACAAAACATTTTTGTATAACTTAATTTGTATGTAAATCCAATGAAATCATTTATAAATTCATAGCCATATTGCATATTATATACTGGTGTTAATTATAGTGCAAATTGCCTTTAACTCATTACTATTAGACGCTTAATGACCTTAAGACTTTCATAAGCATCCTTATCTATTTATCTATTTTGCTTACTCAGCTATCAAGAAAGTGAATTGGGTTTTCTAATTTTTATTTGTTATTATGCTGTTATCTTCTTTTATACCACAGTATTATTAAATTCAGAAATGTCATAGCTCAGAAGGTGTCTATTAATTTTATATATCAGCACAGCTTTAGAGTTTGATGAGGTCTCTCTGGTGTGGGGCAAAAGACAACAGCAACAAAAACTTACTGCTCTAACTTTTTTTTGCAACATGCAAGTCAGACAGGTTTCTCTGTAACAACTCATTTTGTCTTAACTTAACTTCCTAAGAGAGAAGAAAAACATATTACACTAATTGATGATGAGGAAAGGTTTATAGCTGTTGTAGCATGTATCTGTGGACTACATGTCCCAAATCTTGTTTCACAGATGTTTTACAACTTAACAAAAAAGATGGTAATGAGTGGAATACACCATTCATTAATAAATGCAAGTTTGTAATTGTTGGGAAACTGCTGTGGTATAAGAGCAAAAGCTTTGGGATGTGTTTTTTAACATCGACTCATTAACAGCTCATCTCTTTTGTTGTATTCCTTAATTAATTTAAACTTTATTTTGACTGCTTGCTGTTCAGTTGATTGAGTGTATCAGGTGTTTAATCTTGTGAAGCATATATATTTTTCTATAACCTTTTTACTGTTAGTGACTACGCAATCATACTGGAGGCTATTTTAGGTGAACTTTGGCCTTTTGTGCATTTGCAGAGTGCTACTGTATCTACCGTAATAGCACAAAATAAATAAACGTTTAGTATTTCTACTTGAGGTGGTTATGGAGTTTAAGGTATATTTTTCAGTAAATACCGTCTAATAAAACATTGTTTCTAATTTCTGTCAGACTATATCTTTGACACAATTTTTTTATTATTTAGGAAACCCTGCTAAATCAGCTGGAGAGAAATCTTATAGTATAATTCACAATAGTATAAAAAGTGTGTATAAATACAGCCCATTATTCTTTACACACTGTATATATGTAAACATATATAACATACTGTTATATATGTAAAATAGTACAGTGTGTGTGTGTGTGCGTATGTGTGTGTGTGTGTGTGTGGGGGGGTGTGCAGACATGTTTCTGTATTTTGTTGAGAGCCATATGATATTAAGGGGCATTTGGTGGTTGCTTAAAAAAAATTAAAAAAAGATTTTAAAGAAAAAAAGGATGGTGTAAGGTAATCACAAAAGTTTGCATTTCAGTTTAATATGGGCAGTATATTATATTTATGTACTGGCTTTTTGCAGTTTACATCAAATCGATAAATAATGAATAGATTTTAGTGATTGTCAGAAAATGGCATGTAGTCTACACTGATCATTTCACACTGCCTCTCTGTAGCAGTTTCACGCACAGTTGCCAGTTTCAATTAATCATCTCTTTCAGCCTCCTACAAGCTCACTGAGAATAGTTTTGCATCTTCTGCATGCACACACACACACACACACACACACAGACACAGACACAGACACATGCACGCTCAGAATTGTATTCGCATTTTTGGAGCTGTATATATTACATAGTTCTGCTGGCATACACATTTGTGTATGTGAGAGTGTGAGACTCATCACACTGAGTCAAGAAAGACTTGCAAATGATCTGTTTTAGATCAGGTGTGTTAGAACACGGAAAACCACAAAGTATGAGGATGATGGTGGGGTGCTATAAAACAGAGTGGTTATTGGTGCGGCCAAAAAGAGGGCCATTATCTGGAGCCCAAAACAGGAAAGCGCTTGGCCAATTTTTCTATCAGGCAGCAGCTGAACTCCCCACTATGCCAACAGAGGCATCCTTCAGGTCAGGATGAGACATGTGCTGAGTTTAGAATGAGGCTTGCAAAGATCAGGAGGAAGAGGACAAACAAGAAATGAGTAAGCTAAAGGATTGAAAAAAATTCTGACTGCAATAATGGTTAACCACTAAAAGCATAAAAGTAGGTGTTACAGGATTTTCTCTGAATGAATCTACTCAATCTTGGTCACATAGATCAACATGGTTGGACAATGTTGTACTTGGTGTATATGTAGACCATGTAAAAGTCTAATTAAAGGAAAGGTTATTAATGGTTAAATCATTATACCTACAACCGTTGTCCAAAAATGTAAACTTTTTGGACAACGGTTCAAAATTAGAACTAATCCACTTATAAATTGTCATCAGAAAGTCATAAATGATAACAAAGGGTCAAAATTTAGGATTACTGTCACCGCAATATTAGCACAACATTCATTCTCTTGCAGTAGTGGAAAATAAGTAAATAAGACCAAAATTTTACATTCCAAAAAACTGAATAAAAAAAAACACCCATTTTAAAATGAATTATTTATGAATTATTTTTGTTCACGTATTTAAAAATGTTCTTTTAAAACACTAACATCGTTAAATTCAAAAGGTTTACACACTGTTTGATTTATTAATTGATTGATTTATTGGAGTGTTGAAGATTCTAGAACTATGTAATGATGTAATGATGTAGTATATATATCCACAAAACTTTTTTTAGGAAATGTTCTCTGGTCAGATGAAACAAAAACTGAACTGTGCCATAATATTCTGTGCCAAGTATGGAGGGAAGATGGTAAGGCTTTTAATCCTAAGAACACTATCAAAATAAAGCATTAGGTTGTTAATGTTTTGGACGCATTTTTCTGTAAAAGAAACCAGTGCACAGAGAAACAAGATCACATTGCGAGAAAAGGGGCATTATCTAGAAAAACAACATCTCAAGACATCAGTGAGAAAGCTGAAAATATTAAGATGGCTATCACAAAGGCCTAAGCTAAATCCCCCAGGAAATACGTGGACTGAAACAAACAGGTTTGAGCAAGAAGACAAAGTTACACCAGTACTGTCAGGGGAAATTAGAATAAAATTCTTTAAAAGTCTGAAGCCTTTATTAAGAATTTCATTCAAGCAATTGAAAATAAAAGCTGCCAAATACTAACAAGCAGTATATAAGATTTATATAACAACTGGAAATCTGATATAAATAAATGTAAATAAAAGCTTAAATAAACTTGTCTCTTTAGTATAATTGCAAAATTAGAACAAATAAATTGACCTAAAACAATTTCTTTATTTTAGTTATTTATTAAATCTTATTATTTAACCGAAAAAAATTTAATATAAATATTTTGTTTGAATTTATTTAGCCTAGGAGTATACAGTATAAGGTACAGTATATGCCCATTTAACAAGTTTCAATTCATGGGTTCTAAAGGGTTATTTTTTTTTTTTTAGTTTTGCTTATCACTTATCATTCATTACTGCAAGGGTGGGCAGGAATCAGCCTGCACATCAAAAAAAAAGATGGAAACCGGCTGAACGTTTTGTAAACGATCACATAATAGACACATAAAAAATCAATGGAGATAATGTTACGCACATCACTCTTTTAATTGCATATTGTTGCTATGGGAACGTGACGTGAGGGGCTTAAAGGAAAAAAAAGCTCACCTACACTCTAATATTTTGGAAAGAATGTCATGTTTTAACATTTGACTATATGCCACAAGAGCATTAGTGAGGTCAGGCACTGATGTTTGGCATTCAAATTCATCTCAGCGATGTTCAGTGGGGTTGAGATCAGAGCTCTTGCAGGTCATTCCAGTTCTTGGTACATTATGTCTTCATGGACCTCACTTTCTGCAATGGGCATTATCATGCTTGAACTTGTCTGGGCTCATCCCTTTAGTTTCAGTGACAGGAAAATTTAATGCTAAGCATAGCATAGCCCAGAGTTTATTAGAGAACACACCTAAACAAACTGTATGAGCATGAACCAAGGAACTAGTCCAGAACAAAATCCTTAAAATGTATTAGTCAAGGTTACCAGAGCACAATTAGAGTAAAAAATATAGAGGCTGTCCAACAAAAGTCTGACTAGTATCTAGCCCTATTTTAGAGCAGTAACAGAAAGGCCAAGGCTCTTAAGGAGCTTGACGGATAAAATATTTGGAGAAGCTGGCTAGTATTCCTGACATTTGTAAAGTATAATAGTTTTTGTAAAGCTGTGTTAGTGCCAAAGAGTTAATTAAGCTCTAGAACTAACTGTTCTCACCTTTCTAGGATTAAAGAATGAACAGAGTTCCAAAGACCCTAAGAAATTATGCATAAATTCATTCTTGTTGTGCATTAATTCACAATATTAAAAACCACCAGCTCCTCCTCAGGTTTTTTTTATGGGAACCAAAGCATTAAACTGTTTTAAATTGAACACAAATCATAATTGTATTTCATTAGGATACAAAAACCACAAATACATTTTCTTATTAGCATTAAAGTGAATATTGTGCACTAAGTACAAAACGAAAATCTTTCCACGGCCTCTCAAGAATATGATCTAATAATTCTTGATTTGTATTTATTTTCTTTTTTAAGAATGAGGTAACAATTTTCTTTTATAACAAATCTTATAACATCACAAATATGCAGTGACTAACACAGTTTTCCTTTAAGGATTAGTAAAATACTTTCTATTCTAAACTACTCACATATATCAGTGTATATGTGAGTTATGCCTTATACACAAATTATAGCATGTGTGTATTAGGGTACAAAGACCACAGTTTAGTTTGTCATTACCACATTAAATCATGTGCACAAAGAACAAAACATTTTTCCACAGCCTATCAAGCCTTCTCATATTTAGCAGTATGCATAAATGTGTCAATAATGTTTTTTTTAACCAAAACTGCATATAATTACAAAATAGTTATACATATCAGGAGTCTATCCCACACAGCAAGCATAATATGAGATGCAATGAAATGCAGCTTTTTTCACTATCAAGTGACATAAAACCGTTGTCTGCACATGTGCATTTCATGTAGTCCTGTCTGTAAGACTGTTGGTCTTTATATATATATGTATATATATGTAGATGTAAAAGATGTAAAAGAAAAGATAGATGGGAAATAATTCTATCAAAATAACTTTCTAACAAATCTTTACAATTTTATGGTATTTATTCATAAAAGAGAGCACAGTCTATTCAAATGTGACTTCTGGAGGCACATTTGTATACACCATGACTTCTTAAAATCTGAACACAAATAAACTGTGTGTGACCTATCAAGGCTTGATAAATCTGCTCAGCTGTCTTAACATCTGAAATCAGGACCTGTATTAAGATATTGTGTAAGTGTGAGCGGAATGAATGATCTGACATCTACAAGAGAAGCCTGGTTACCACCATCACTTAAAGTCTTTGCTATCATCAGTGTGATGTGGTTGCTTAGTAACGGTATTCACATACTCTTGGCAGCACATGCCAATTGACCTGCTTTTTTCATGAGTTCAAAAAGAAAACAGCAAAGTAGGTCACTGAGAAAAAGAAAGGTCTTGCATGTTGAATAAAAAAGTCTTGTGTATTGCTCATTATTTATTATTCACTGCATACTGACTACTTGAACAGTCTCTAACATTTTGAGGGTAAGGTGTAACTTTGGATGGTCTTGCAGTGTGTACATCAGCATCATGAGGATTTGTGGTATGTGAACAAAAAGAAAAGCATCTCTGAGAACACATTGAGACAATGCATGGCCTTTCTTTTTTAAGAATGGGGTCGCTAATCATTTCGTATAACTAATCTTATAACATCACAAAGATGTTAATGCAGTGACTGTAATCAACACACATTTTCCCTGGAGACTAATAAAGTACTTTCTACTTTATATGCTGTGTCTGTATTATAAAACCCAATGCTTAATACAGAAAAATCTGAAACAGATTTGTGGTCACCCAGGTGCTTATTCAGTTAAGTGCTTAGGATAAGTGGGGGTCAGGAGGAGGGTGCATGTGAGTGAGTGAGTGTAAGTGTGTTCATGTAGGTGCATGAGGGTGAGCAGTTGGAGGTAAGTGGATGCGCTGCAAGTGTGACCCGGGGAGTCGATCTATGGAGGTGGTGGGCCACAGGGCTGACACAAGGTGTTCTCTGTCCTGGAGGGTCAGAACTGCTCTCGGCTGAGCTCTTGCAAAGGCAGCAGAGAGGCATGGCTCGGTGGGAGGTGTTATCCTCGCTGTAGCTGCTTCTGCTGTGGCCGCTGCTGCTGCAACTGCTGCTGACTAATGGAGAGAAGAGAGAAACATACTTCATTAGAGTCAAAAGTATGCTCAGCTCTGCAGGCACCACAGCCCCATCTTATACTCCTCAGTTTCCCCAAGGCTGGTGAGGAGCTGCTGTACAGCTCATCAGCCACCAGTCCCATTTCTCTGCTCTGCCATTTTCCCATGTGCTCCACAGCTTTTCACAACATATTTCACACTGTGGGCTGGGGTCCTGTCGTCACAGTACCCCCAGCTCCGAACAAGTTTTTGTTGGAATTTTGGAACAGAGAGCATACCTTTTGAGAAGCCGTCCACATAGCTGTGGTTGGCTCCTGCTCTGTGCTGCACCGTTAACAACACGTCCTGCAGAGAAGGAAACTAGTGGGATATTCGTGCATTTGTGTCTTTGGATTTGGCCATTCACTCTAGTGGGGCTTGGTCTGTTATGGGTATGCAGTGTCTACCAGCCAGATTATACAGTAGTTCCACTGTAGCCCACTTTATTGCTCTTGCTTCCTATTCCACTGTGGCATACTTCCGAACAGCTGGCGTACTTATAGCACTGGGTGTTCTTTTACATTTAAGACCTATCCATGTTTCTGAGACGTCTTTGTGGATTGTGAAGTGTAGGTCAAAGTCTGGATTCCTCAACACTGGGTCGCTGGGCATTTGCTGGGCATTTGTTTCAAAGACTGGAATACCTGCACCACTGTGTAAGTCCAGCATATTCTGTCTGTTTTTCTATTGACATCGGAGAGGGGGGACACAAATTTTCTATAGTAACCTGCCAGCCCAAAAAGGCACACACCTGTCATTTGGAGGCAGGCAGTGGGTAGTCTCTGACCTTTTACAGACCAATGCCAATAGAGTAGCCCAGGAACTGTGCCTCGGTTAGCCCTATTTTTGGCTGTTTGCCATCAGTCTAGCTTTCCTAATGTGGCAGTGGTGGGTGTCTTACGGCTGAGCGGAGCAATCAGAATGAATGTGTTTCATTTGTAAAAATGAAATGAGTGTGTTTCATTTAGCTATGTTAGTTGGCCTATAAAGGTGAACATTAAACATTAAAAAGTTAATGGGGTTATGATAAATGTCATCAGTGCCTATGCTCCACAAGTGAGCTGTTAGATGGAGGAGAAAGAAAAATAAAGTTAGATGAAGTGGTGGAGAGTGTACCTAAAAAAGAAAGATTGGTGATTGGGGCAGACTTGAATGGGCATGTAGGTGAAGGGAACAGAGGTGATAAGGAGGTGATGGGTAGGTATGGCCTTGAGGAGAGGAATGTGAAAGTGCAGATGGCAGTAAATGTTGCTAAAAGGATGAAAATACATGGTGAATACATATTTTAAGAAGTAGATGTAGGAGATGCAACCTGAAGGAGATTGAAAACTAAGTGTAGCTAGACAGCATCGGATGGTGGTCTGTAGGATGGCTTTGGAGGTAAAGAAAAAGATGAGGAGATTGAGGACTGATAGAAGATTAGGATGTTGGAAACTGAAGAAGGAAGACTGTAGTGTAAGGTTCAGGGAAGAGGTCAGACAGAGGCTCAGTGGTGGTGAAGAGGTGCTGGATGATTGGGCAACTACTGCAGAAGTGATAAGGGAGACAGCTAGAAAGGTAGCAAAAGCCAAGGAAAAGGCATATGAGGAGCTGTATGACAAGTTAGAGCAATAAAGGATGAAGATGGAAATGTGTTGACTAACAAGGAGAGTGTGTTGAGAAGGTGGAGGGAGTATTTTAAACAGCTGATGAATGAGGAAAATGAGAGAGAGAGAAGGTTGGATGATGTGGAGATGGGGAAGCAGGAAGCGGATAGGATTAGTGAGAAGTGAGAGCAGCGATTAAGAGGATAAAAAGTGGCAAGTCGGTAGGACCAAATGACATACCGGTAAAAGTGTGGAGATGTTTAGAAAAGATGGCAGTGGAGTTTTTAATCAGATTTTTTAACAAGCTTCTGGAAGGTGAGAGGATGCCTGAGGAATGGAGAAGAAGTGTGCTGGTACTGTTTTTTTAAGAATAAGGGAGATGTGCAGACCTGCAGTAAGAATTATGTTGATTTATTTTATCAGTCACACCATGAAATTATGGGAAAGAGTAGTGGAAGCCAGGCTGAGAGAAGAGGTGACCATCTGTGAGCAACAGTATGCTCATGCCGAGGAAGAGCACTGCTGATGCAATATTTGCTTTGATAATGTTGATTGAGACGTATAGAAAAGGTCAGATGAAGTTGCATGTCTGTTTGTGGATTTAGCGAAAGCATACGATAGGGTGCTGAGAGTGAAGTTGTGGTATTGTATGAGGATGTCAGGTGTGTCAGAAAAGTATGTGAGGGTGGTGCAGGACATGTATAAGGACAGTGTGACTGCAGTGAAGTGTGCAGTAGGAACGATAGACTGGTTCAAGGTGGAGGTTGGACTGCATCAAGGATCGGCTCTGAGCCCTTTCCTGTTTGCAGTGGTGATGAACAGGTTGACGGACGAGGTCAGACAGGAGTGGACTATGATGTTTGCGGATGATATTGTTATTTGTGTTAAGAGTAGGAATCAGGTTGAATGAGCCTGGAGAGGTGGAGGTATGCGCTGGAGAGAAGGTGAATGAAAGTCAATAAAAGTAATACAGAGTACATGTGTGTGAATGAAAGGGAGGGCAGTGGAGTGGTGCAGTTGCAGAGAGAAAAGGTGGTGAAGGTGGAGGAGTTTAGGTATCTGGTGTCAACAGTACAAAGTAATGGAAAGTGTGTTAGAGAAGTGAAGAAAAGTGGGCAGGCAGGGTGGAGTGGGTGGAGAAGAGCGGCAGGAGTGATTTGTGATACAAGGGTATCTGCAAGAGTAAAAATGAAGGTTTATAGGACTTTGGTGAGACCTGCTATGTTTTATGGTTTAGAGATAGTGGCATTGACTAAAAGACAGGAGGTGGAGGTGGAGGTGGAGCTGGAGGTGGCAGAGCTGAAGATGTTCAGATTTTTATTGGAAGTGACAGGATTAGAAGCAAATTTATTATAGGGACAGCGCATGCAGGATGTTTTACCTATCTCTTCCTTAAACACTTAAATTAGCACTCCAAGTTTGCTTTGTAAAAATCAAGAGTTGTTGTCCGATTTATCGTAAGTTTGTAATCTAGCGTACCAGTGTAGATCCCTTTTGTACATCGCTCTGGACAAGGGCATCTGCTTAATGCCACAAATGTAAATGTAAATGTTTTGGATACAAGCTAAGGGAGGCGTGATTGAGAGGGTTTGGACATGTGCAGAGGAGAGACTTGGGGTATATCTGTAGAAGAATGCTGAGGATGGAGCTGCCAGAAAGGAGGAAAAGAGGAAGGTCAAAGAGGAGGTTTATGGATGTAGTGAGGGAAGACATGCAGGCAGCTGGTTTGAAAGAGGCAAATGTAGAAGACAGAGGGGTATGGAGATGGATAATCCACTGTGGCAAACCCTAATGTGAGAAGTCAAAAGAAGAAGAAGTTGGCCTACAAATGAAGCCGTACGTGCCTTGCTAAGGTGCGTTTCCCATCATCACTGGTGACATCAATTGTTTGCTTGATAAGCACCCATTAGTTATGTTTAATTTGGGTTTCAATTGGGTTTCAAGGGCGGGTTGGATTTTTTTTTTTTGTGTGGACTGAGGAATTCAGCAATTATCAGGTGTCATGCGGTGAATGAACGGAGGCGGAAGCTGGAGCACAGTTCGCGTTGGGTTTTAAAAGAGAGAAGGCAGAATGTTAAACAAACACGATATGCAGAATAGTCAGTGTAGGCAATATCCGTGGTATGCTCAGGAGGAGCGAGGTCCACAAGATCCAAGGGAAGAAGGAGTAGGATGGAAGGGTAATCCGTGGTGCGCTAAAGGGAAAGCGTAACGAAGGATTGCAAGTAGAGTCCAACCGGAGGCGAAGCATACGGTTATCAATAACGAACAGTGAGTGAGAGTGAGTGAGGGGTTTATATATGTGCCAGGAATGAGTTTTAGGTGCGGATGATTAGTAGGAAGGCAAGATGCTCCGTGTGGGTGGGGCACGCATGGGAGGAGAAGTAGGAGTTTCCCTGACATCAGGTAATTATTTGGGGCAAATGTTTTTGCCATACAGTGCAGTGTTGCCCAAATTACTGGATCAGCTGAGGAGCCGATTGCCAGCATGATAATGGACAACATGCGTTTCACATTTTTATTAGTATTATCTGACAAGTTCCTCTCTGCTTGGGGATGGTTCAGTTTCCCATGTTCAACAGGTGGGGGTGTTGTGTCAAGTGAATGCACATGATTCAGAGACAAGTAGAGCAAGGTCCCCAGCCCTGGAGTTCAAGCAGGCTTGGGTATTAGTATATTAAATTGATTTGTTTTTATTGACCTCTGTCTGATGTCCTGACTCAGCTGTAGTCAAATCTGGGTGCCTTAAATAGTAGTAGGCAGCTGCAAAGTGATGGTGGTCCATAAGCATCTGGAATGTCCCTGGTGCTACGTGTTGTCCGAATGGCAGACTCTCCTGCTAGTGTCCACTGGCAGTGCTGAATGCCGTCTTTGGTCTGGCCTCCAGGTAGTGGGTAGCTGTTGAATTGCAAAGCTCCTTGAGAATCATTGCAGAGTCTTCGGCTCCTGTCCGGCTTTGGTACCACCACAATGGGTCTGGACCAGGGGCTGGTTGTCTCCTCAATCATCCCATTTTTTCCACTTCTTTTATAATAGCCCGGCGACGAGCTTCTGGAACATGGTAGGGTCATTGCCTATTACCAAGCAAATTACATCCGACTCTAGCGGACCACGCGGCGAGAGTTCAGAGACTGCTGCGTCTTTGTTTTCACGGAGACGTGGCTCAGCAACAGAGTTCCGGAAGCCGGCATCCAGCTAGACGGGCTAACCTCGTTTCATGCGGACAGAAATGCAGCTCTGTGCGGTAAGACTAGCGGTGGTGGCGTGTGGGTTTATATCAACATGGAATGGTACAAAAACTCTGTGCTTGTCTCACGCTACTGTTCATCTGGCCAGCTGGAGCCACCTCTGCTCTTCAGGACTGTTTTGAGTGCACTGACTGGGACATGTTTAGGAAGGCTGCAACCAACGGCGATTCCATCAACTTGGAGGAGTACACATAATCAGTGACAACTGTGTGCGTGATCTGTACAACCCGGACTCAACACACACTCATACTCACTCACACATTCATATCTTTATTACCACTCACATTAAATCACCTCATTATTATAAACTGTTTACATGCCATTTTTGCACATCTTTTCTGGATTGCTGCTATTACTCCTTTGCACAACATTTTGTTTACATTTTTCTTTACTGTTCATTTTATGTCTCTTACACACCACAGTGTGCTATATACAACAGGTTTACTGGGGGAGCTATTTTGTATTTTGTGTATTTGTCTTACACTGTCTTGTGTTGTCTTGCACTGTCCTGTGTTTTCTCTTGCACTGTCTTGTGTTGTCTTTGCACTGTTTGCACCAGGTTGCACACGGTGCACTTTATGTGGCGAGGACACTTACTAGTCCTTAGCCCTGTGTTTTCTGTTTTCTGTGATTGTTGTTGTATGTAGCACCAGGGTTTAGGAAAAACTTTGTTTCATTTCACTGTGTAATGCGTCAGCTATATATGGTTGAAATGACAATAAAAGCTTCTTGACTTGACTTGAGTAAGAAATAAAACTACAACTGTAATACAGCCATAGCCTTAGATGAAATAAACTGAATTTGAACAGAGGATGGTTAAACAACCCAAAAAAACAGCATTACCAACTTGAATTATTACAGTTTGACTTCATTTATTCTATATACTGTATATTAGTTCATATTTTCAATTGAATAATGTTTGACCTCACCATTTTGGAGATCAGCGGTTGCTTTAGTTGGGCTCATGACCCTTGAATCTTTAACATTTGATTTTTTTCTGGCTGTTGTAACTGTTTCTAAAGCACATTTGTTGTGATCAAATAAGTCAAGAGAAATTGTGATTAAGTGGTTTTGGTTAACTTTTGATGGTGATGTAATCTAATGACCTTATTTACAGATTTCAATTAGTGTTTAATCTTTGGTTTTAATCTTTGGCCGGTGAACCCTTGACCTCTCTTTTTCTTGTTCTTTCCCCTTGCACACATTTTACCTTCACCTGGCATGCAGTATTCAAAGCCTTGCACCAAACCAGGCTTTGGTGGATGGTGGTCTGCTCACATCCCGAATCCACAAAAGCGCAGTGTGTACCCCCTTGGATACTCACCGGTATGCAGTTTGTTCCAGCTAACCCCTAACTCCATTATGGGGCATTGATCCAGGAGATGCCCTGGCTCCCCGCAACACAAGCAGACCGGCCCAGGCTTCCCTTCCACACCTGTGTGGTCCGAGTCACCCACCTGCAGGACAGGAGTCACATACACAGGTAGCTGAGAAGTAAAAGAGGGAAGGGGAGGTCATGGACGAGCGATCGCTTCGGGGGAAGGAAAAACAGTGGGATGGAGACCAGTTTTGGCAGAACCAGCTTTATTTCTTTTATTCTTTTACTTTAGCTCTTTCTCACACACATACCACACATCTCACTGTATCTCCCTCTCTCTCCCTCTGCACCCATCTCTCGGTCCTCTTATATCCTTCCCCCCACTCACTGCATAAGATAACACAGATTAGACAAATTCCCAACAGGTGTGTGATTCTTACCGCTTGTCTCCTCCGGCCTTGCTCTCTATTCACAAAGGGCTCGACCATGCCCCCACTGCCACAGTCTACTTTCAAATAAACCAATTCAGATCAAAATCAAATATTTTCTGATTATGTAATCCATATTAAAGTTTCTTCGATATAACCTTATTATCTCTGTGATCCCTGTTCATATAGAAATGAACTGAGGTGAGCCAGGTAATCATGTACCCGCTCCTAAAAAATTAAATAAAATGTCAAGCTTCATCATAGAATTTAACTACTTTTTCTGCACATTTGGCTGACGGGACGCTACATGGTTGAAGACACACTTTGGATGGTTCTGAGTGAGAAAAGGTTTACCTTCTCCTCAGAGGAAGAACACGACTCAGATGACAAACTTTTTTTTGAAGAGAGTTTGGACCCAGCAGAGAATATAATTCCTGACGAGTAAGCCTTTTATTCTTACCTTCATGGTTTAAAATGTTGCTTGGCGATATATAAAAAGCTACAGATTTAAAGTTGGATATTTCCAAACAGGCTATTATTATTATTACTAAAATTCCGAGCTATTCTGAGTAAAATTGGTTGAAATATGAAATATATACTTACAGGCCACCTTTAGTTTTGAATGTTGAACAAAGCACGTATATAAACTATGCTATATATATGGCGGGCTGTGCATTTGGTACCTGGGCCTTCAGTGGGGACTTACCCAACCTTATCCACCTCTTAATACCACCACTATTACGTCACAATTAAAGAAACCATCAATACTATTCAAAAATGCAATATAACATGAGAGGCATCTCACATATGGAGGGTAAATACCATTTTACTAAAGCAAGAAATCCAGTTAAGACAACTCCAAACCTCTACACTACCACCACAACTGTACCACGTACAGTCATCTGGAGCAGTTCAGAATCAATATTTGTCTAATAACATGACAAAAACATTACATTTTTTATAAAAGACAACCTACTCACCAGAGATGCAAACTCACAATTTGCACCGCTGCTCAGAGGCTGTAAGCCAGTGTTACCGCTCGTATTCACTGGTGGATAACATACCCTTTCCCAGGCTGAGACAAGCACGCTAGCTTCGGGGTTGGCCGACCTCTCTTAGCTGTCTAGCTTTTCTTTAAAATGGATTTTTAAGTATGTCCAAAACCAAATAAATGTATCTTCCTCTCTAGGCATAAAAGAGTCAATCTCAGATGTATTCATGTGTGCAGTGCACTACACATGTGTTTTGCCCGTCGAACTTGGCTTTAACAGTTTCCCTATGAACAACCAATCAGAGGACGTAAAAATGCTGACGCTATTCAGCTAGCTGGCCCTGTGAGGCGAATATGAAATCTGATTGGTTAAAGTAACAGAGCTATTTATTAAGGAGACTATGGTAAAAAAGGCCAGCAGAACAGACTTTGCAGGCCCTGGGCATATTAGATTGACATGGCAGCACATAGAGGCTTAAATCTGATTGGACAAAAAAAATCTAACATCCACATACACGTACTGGAAGCAGTGCAGTCAAATGAAACGCAACGCAACGAAATAAAGAGAATAATAATAATTGGTAATAAATGAATACAATTACATGGAACAAATATAAGAATTTAGGTTGTAAATGTCATTCAGTGCTTCTGATAGTGTTTAGGCCAGCAGAGAAGGCTTTGCTGGCCCTGACCACTTGCCACTGCATCACAATAATGTTAATAATATAATTTATTTGTGTAAACAGCATGCTTAATTTTTTTCAGATGTGAGAATAACAGTGCTAAAGAACCTTTTGCAAAGAGAGCCAAAGCAAATAAGCAGCCCACTCTGTCATGGAAACAGAGACTCTTTGAGATTCCTGTCTGCACAGGAACCTGGATCACATCTAAGGCCATGTGATGCACACACTCCCATGAGTATCTTCAAAATGTTATTTTCTTAAACTGCTGTGTTATCTCTGTGTCAAAACACCAATACTCTGGATGCCACTGCACGTACAAAGGGCCATAAAAATAAATGGACAGATATCAGCATCAGTCAACTGTACTACTACATTCGGCTTCTGTTCTACATGGCAATGGCGAAGAAGAGGTCCCATCAGAGACTACTAGTGGCAGAACAGGCTTTCTCTGTTCATTTTATAAATCATTTTATATATTATTTCATACTCTTCCACAATCATATCAAAAGACAGATACCACACCATTTGATGGAATATGCACATGAGTCACCCAAATGCAGACAAAGACAGTGACAGGCAGAGGGGCACGGCTGAACATGTGGATGGACACTATTATGGGATGTAAGGACCTTAAGGAAACTATTCGGCATGCATATAAGGCCATCTATCATCCAAGAAAACGTTGCTACTGTTTTGGATATTTTGGATATTGCAACCATGACATCTTGACGTGTGTTGTTTATTTGTTTGTTCCCAATAATTTGTTTAACTGCACTCGCAAGTGAATCTCAAGTTCTTTTGCAAGTTCTTTTGCATGAATGTAACCTAAATAAACTACAAACATGCAATATATAAATTTCATTTGTCCCTTGTTGTAGCAATTCGCTCTCAGTCACACCTGAGTGAAAGGCTCATTATGCAGCTCATTATGCAGGCCATTGTCTTCTCAATTGTGATCACAGCATTATTCATTATGATTCATTCCTCCTTGGATACAGCCTTTCTAAACATAAAGTTTCTTAGAAAATTTTTATCAATTAATTGTATTCTGTGAATGATGACAGGATGATGTTCACATCATTTTAAAGCAAAAAAGTCTACCACATCTAGTTCTCAAAAGTCTTCTGAACAAATGTTCTGTGTGTGTTTTATTACCTTATTCCAGTAATTTTTGTCTTTCACTAAGCACACATAAATGTTGCTTTCTCAAAGCCAATCATGTACATATGTGCTGCTCACATATTATTGTAGCCCAGTTTGTGCTGAAAACAGTGTTGTCAGAACTTTCATTTAACCTGTGGCCTTGGTTAAGTGGGCATGGGCTTATCTCGGGGTGTGATGTAGCCAGGGGTGTTGGTGGTGAATTTTTGTTCTTCCTGACTGCTGTTTCTTACTAGGTGCCCAGAACAAGGGTCTGGGGATCTGCAGGGGACCCATTTTCTTCTTCTAATTTTCAGGGTGGCCAAGGCACATTCCAGCACTTTTGTCTTTGGGGGTTTTTGGGGCCGAGCTGCCAAGAGAGCTTGGCTGAGCTCTTGCAAGGGAGGATGGGCTAGGCCTGGTGGGAGTTGTCATTGTTGTCGTCATCATCGTTGCTGCTGCTGCATAATGAAAAAAAAACATTATCTTCATTAGTGAAGTCAAAAAGATGCTCGGCTCTGCAGGAATCAAAGCCCCCTTTTATAGTCCTCGGTTATACTCATCAGTCTTGAGGAGGTCTTTTCCCACCTGCCCTTCTCCCATGTTCTCTTTGTCTTTTCACAACACTGGCAGTCGCGTTTGGAGCACATTCTTTCAGCGGGTGGGGGTCACAAAGCGCATGTATATATGTTATGGCTGATATGTAGCAATCTGCCTTACATTTAATTAAATTTATTTCGGTTTGAATAGTGCTTTTAACAGTTAACATTGTCTCACGCATCTCAAGACGCTTTACACAGATAATGCGGTATTACATAATGAATTAGATCATTCTAACAATGTCAAGTGAAGGAATAACTCTGATTATCTCAAATCTTTTAATAGGTGGGATATATTAGGCAGCCAAAACCAATAATTTTTCAAAGTTTATTGACAAGGGCAAAATATGGTGGTGGAATGTTATGGCTAGGTGACTAGATCAGAGCATTGCCAAAAAAGCAGGCCTTGTTGTGTGTTTTTGGTAAACAGTGGTTGGTACAGTATCTGCCAATAGTGGGCCAAAGGAGAACAACCAGTGAATGACAGGGTCATGGACACCCTAGTCTCAGTGAAGAGAAGGCTAGTCCGTCTGATCCAGTGCTATAAAAAAACTTACTGTAGCACAAATTGTTAAAAAATATTTATTCTTTGTGGTGTCAGTGCATACAGTGCATTGCAACTTGTGGTGTCTTGCTAAGGCTGTGTAGCTGCAATAAAGCTGCAATATGTAACAATATTTTGATCAGTTGAAGTATGTGTTGCAAGGGTTTTCTTTTGATTACAAAATTTTAATTTTTTCAGTGTATAGCTAAAAGAAAAAAACAATACCTTTGGAGAGATGTGTGCTTCTATTGTGAAAATATTGTTTTTTATGTATATTATCTATTTACTTGGCTATGTACGTGGTTGGTGTGGGTTTTACACAATTAGTTACAATTAGTCTGGGCGTTTGTTTGATAGACACTATATTGCATTGGTGGCTTGGCACAGTTAAATTACAATGTTCTGCTTTCCCACACTGACCCAGACATTGAATCAAATAGTGCAGACAGTTGACAGTTAAATAATTTTTTTCTATACAGGAAGTGTTCTGTCTTTGATACTGATCAGTGGAGTAAGCGCTATAAGAGATTTTAAAAGGACAGCAAAAATGCAGAAATCTCAGTGAAACTGGGGTATTAAAGACACTGCAAAAGAAAGTCAGATATCAGATGCGCTTCGGGTTTGGATAATAGCGTATAAATAATAAGTCTGTTAGATTTTAACAGATGAATCAGGGAAAAAAGAAAATCAGCCAAAAGAAATGGCATCATATCATGATTCCTAAATATCGAAACATTTCTAAAACATCGGCAACAGAAAAACCCAGATAAAACCTCTAGTCATAAACACACTTGAATGTTACATTCATCTGCTAGCCCCATGTTAAACCACATGTAACTTACCGCTATATTTAGTTAGAGAAAATGTATATTGTGGTACAGTCACCCCCGATAACTTGCGGTTCGGAACTCACAGGTCTGAAAATTTGCGGGTTCTCATTTAGAACCTAAGTAACAGCAAGTTGCGGATTATCTTAAAATTTGCGGGTATCCGAATGTTCAGGAATGTTAGGAATAACATTTTAAACTGTTTTCAATAAAAAAATTTCATACAATATATAAAACTAATTATTGTATTATTCATTTTAAGTGATAACTAAAGCATTTATGTCTATTATTTTTTTTTACATTTTCTGTTGCGTATGCATTAAAAAGGAACCATCTTACTGGTGTAATGTCTAGATCAGGGGTGGCCAGGAGCGGCATGCGGCTCTCTGGCTGGTTTCATGCGGCTCTTACGTTCCTATCGAATTTGTGTTTGTTTGTTTTTTAACGTGCGTGTTCGCTTCGCTTGAGTGTTCGCTTCACTTTTTTAAGACTTAAATGAGCCTGCCCCTACTGGGAAACTTTGCGGTATATCAGACCTGGGCAGGCCACATCCGGCCCTTTGTACGTCCCTGTCCGGCCCGTGTGAGGCCAATCATAAATTACAGGGATGCACTGAAAATTTTCGGCCGAAATACCTAAATCACCGAAACAACACGGCAGAAACACAATTGTAATGAAGCAATAAAAAAGCGCAGCCAGCACACGGTTATCTGGATAAGAGCAACATGTCTGCGGTGTGCGGATAGTGATTTGCAGAACATGCAATGCTGAAATTTCAAGAGGGGGTGTATCTGCAAAGAGTTTCTCCAAGTCGGGTTTAATTTATCACCTGAAATCTAAACATCCCGATTGCCTTCTAAATATGAGAAGAACGCGGCGCAGAAAAGTAGTCAATCCGAGCATGCGCACTCCGTCTGTAGAGGACGTTTTTGAAAAGGCAAGAAAGTTTCCAGTGATGGTGCCAAGGCAAAAGGCATAACACAAAAAATTATGGATTTCATTGCCTTTTAATTTTCATTTTCATTTCGGTGCATCCCTGAAATATTATCGTTGGTGTGGCCCTCTGACACAATTCAGGTTTCTCATGTGGCCCCTTGTAAACATTAATCTCACGCACATTTGAGGAAAATACCGTATTGAACTCAAGCGAAGTGAACACTCACATAAAAAACACACAAACAAAGTCTGTGTTTTCTACCCTGAAATACGTGAAATCAAAGCATCGATCTGTTCTGACTGACACCTATGTGAAAAAATTGCTCCGAGTTGCAACAACGGAATACGAGGCAGATTTGAAGGGGATTGTTCAAGGCAAAGAATGCCAAATGTCCCACTATGTAACATGAATAGTAAAAGAAAAACGCTATTGTAAATTATTATATTTTTGTCTGTGGACTTAAACTAAACTAAGAGTTTATGTGTGTGAGACAGTGCACACAATGTTCATTGTTGAAAATGACTGTCCTGTGGTCTTAGAACTGTAGGAGTCAATTTCTGTCATTATGTTGGTGTGTGACATTTACAATAAATCTGGCTGAGCAGAGGTGTGTGTATGTGTGTGTGTGTGTGTGTGTGTAAGAGGAAGGGATGGGTGATGTTCATGTGTGCCCATGTGTATGATGTGGCTCCTTGCGGTAACACAGTAAAAAATGTGGCTCTCTGGCTCTGACTGGTTGGCCACCCCTGGTCTAGATGAATTCACTAAGGTGCCATAGGGGCTGTGGAGGTGCCTCCAAAATTCGCAGATTTCGGAACAGGGGTCTTAGAACATAACCTGCACAAGTTCTGGGGACCACTGTATTGCTATCATGTAGGGACAATAAATTATAAAGTCATATAACAAACATTACTTATTCCTGTAGTGCTGGTTGCACCGAATGTCCATTGTCCTGTTTCTAGTGCTGTCTGATAGATGACACATATTTTGAGGAACAGACATTTGGTATGATACAGCAATGACACTCCAAGCTGATTATTGTATACCATTCGTGATTTTTGGTTGATGTTAAACTATATATTTATTTATTTATTTTTGACCACACGCAAGCAATACTGCCACCTTCTGATGAAATATATACATACCAATTTAATATTGTACACCTGAAATTCCGCCATCAGTTTGTAAGAACCATCAGTTTGTAAGTTTGTTAAATGCTCTTTGCTGTAAGGAACTGATGTGCAACAATCAGGTCCGAAAAAACATTCTGTGAGTGTTCTAAAGAAATGTGTTCTCTGTTTTAACTTATTTACCATAGTAAGGTAAGTGAAAAGAACCTGTACCTACCCATGATTTTTCTAAAACAATATGTGATTACCGTTAAAATTGCACTGTTAGATGCATGTAGTCTTACATTATAGTCATACATACACTTTCGTGTGACTGTATATTAGTACTTTATTTATATGAGTTATTAAGTGTTGCATATGCACATTGTTCATAGATTTACTGCTAGAGTTTATATAGAGTATAATATATATATATATATATAGATAGATAGATAGATAGATAGATAGATAGATATGTAACCCAGTTAAAAAACATGGAGTAATGAGTGATGCTTGTAGTATCATTTAATAAGAGTATATAAATTAATGTAATAAGTTATGTTTAAAAATGTTAAAAGCAGTTTAAAAATGATTGTATGTTTATTGTTTAAAGTAAAAGAGAAAGTATTTCTGAGAACTGTCTAAACCAGCATTGATGGGGTTAACAACGATTGGCAGTAGAGTCAGGTGTCGGGGTTTGAGCAGGTGGAGGTAGAGGGGAGAGAGAGAGAGGGTGGAGCAGCGTGGAGCAGCCGAGTGAGGTGACACAGAGATTTTCTGAGTTAAAAAAGTAAAGTTATTAGTGCACAAACCAAGATGTAACTTGTTTCTGCTGATTGTTTGCACGACAACCAGATGAGGAGAGTGACAAGGTGCATGTTGAGAAACGGGAGGAATTTCTACACGAAGTTCAAAGACTGTTTACTTTTGCGCTATTGCTAATGCTAACGCTGAGTTGCTTTTGAAGAATATGCTGGAGTCAGTTCATTACAAGTGAATGACATTTTCTGGTTAAAGTTTGACCCTCAGTCGAACTGTTTGTGGAGTTTATCTACTGTTTTCGATCTGAAGACAGAGAGAGGACTCATACAGAGTTTGAAGCAACCCGGATTTTACTCGTGAGTTTTACCAAAAAACGTGGTGTTAAAAAAGAGAACGAGTTCGTGTTGTTATGCTGATCGGATGATGAGACTGCGCCCGTGACTGTTGGTGAAAGGCTGGGACAGAAACACCATCTCAAGGTATCTTTCATTTTGTTTGCTCGCTGACGAGTGAAGCGGCCATTAAGTTTTGGGCCACTACGAACACGAGCAACGCATCAGGCCTGCTACGGTATTTTAGTTTATAATACATTTGGTTGCCGGCTTTAGATTGCATTAAGGTGTGTTGTGGGCCCACAAAAAAAGTCTGGTTTAAGGGATTTTGAAGTGATAAAAGGAGGTTAAAAAGAGAGTTTATTGTTTAAATTCAAACCTGTGCATTTATATGGTACAGTATTGACATTGTTTACATTGTTGTGTTAAGAAAAGTGACAATTCAATTACAGTATTTTCATAAAAAAAAGAGGAACATTTTATGTTGAAGGTTTAAAAAGAACAATTATATTTTTCTTTCATTTGTTTATTTCCTTTGAGATAACTTATTTTTTGAGTAAACAACTAAGAGATTTTTCTAAAACTTTGTGTTGTGTTATTTTATTATTTACCTGGAAAGAGGTTATTATTTTATTTGTGAGAGTCCTACCTAGACACACGGTTAAAATCTTTATTAATGCTATAACTTAAGAAAGGTGAATTCATAGTTAGGTAAGGAAAACATTTCATGTGTGTATTTTAAAAGAGAAATCCAAGATAACATTTAAAATTGAGTTAATAAGGGTTAACACATTTAATTAATACGTTAAAAGAACCCAAAAGCCTTGCCCTAGTTAATATGAATACTGAGGGGAGCGCTACATAAAATGGAGGCACCGCTGGATAGTCTTGGATTTTTCCGTAAAAAGAAAAAAAAAAAAGGTTAAAAGGTAAAGTGACCGACTTAAGTTACTAAGCTAATTTACAACCAGTATTAACATGGAAAAAGCTGAACTAGTGTCAGAGTTAAAACGCTGGTGCCGTGGTGAGGGTTTGGATGAGACTCATGCACTTATGACCATCGTCCCAGAAGAAGTAGAGATCAGTGAGGTGGAAGAAACACTGGGAACTATTAAGTCGCTAGGACGGGTGCGTGTCCGAGGGAGAAACTTCAGTGCAGGACTAAACCAACGGATGGTTTTGTGTGAGAGTAAAGAGACTGTGCAAGAGGAGAGGGTTCCTTCTGAAGTTGTGCCTGTTAAGGGTGGCGAGATGTGGCCTGTTATCATTATAGGAGAGGCCCAGACGGCTGCTGAAGGGTTTAACAGTAAACTAAAAGGGTTGCTGCAAGCCGAAGGAAAAACTATGGAGGACCTCAAATCATTATTCCCCAGTACACCCCCGCCCACTAGCTCCACTGAATCCATCCTTCGCGCTGTCGGAGATCTGTTGGAAAAGACAACTAAACCAGCTGATGGTGGGAGTTATGGTCGACTACGCATGTTCTCGGGAGCCCTACCAACGCCGCCAGGTGAGGAACCATTTGATCATTGGCTGGAGCAGGCATGGCTTTTAGTAGAGGAGACTGAAAGCTCTGATAGAGAAAAAAGACGCAGACTTATTGCAAGTTTAAAGGGGCCCGCACTTGAAATTGCGAAAGCAGCACGCCACATCAATCCTGATGCCAGCCCGAAAGAGTGTTTGGAAGCCTTGGAAAGTGCTTTTGGAAGTGCTGAGTCAGGTGATGATCTCTACTTTGCTTTCCGATTGATGCAACAGCAAAAAGGAGAGAAACTATCGGATTTTCTTCGACGTCTAGAGAGGTCTCTAGCTAAGGTGATTCAAAGAGGGGGTCTACCTGCTGGCTGTAAGGATCGAGCCCAACTGGAGCAACTGCTGAGGGGTGCAATCGCCTCAGACCTGATGCTGATCCAGCTGCGTTTGAGAGAAAGGAAGGCTGCACCCCCAAATTTTCTACAGCTGTTGACGGAGATCCGTGCTGAGGAAGAGTACGAAACCGCTAGAAAGAAGCTCAGTGCCTCAGTACATCAAGTTCATGCTAATACAGAAGTGGATACAAGGCAAACAGAGATCCAGAACTTAAAGGCTGAATTAAAAGAGCTAAAGTCAATGGTTGCATCAGTAGTGACCAAATCCACTGCAGTCAAAGATGATTACAGGGAGGTTAAAACCATTAGTGCACCAACTAGCTCTGAGAACCGGCAAGATGCGAGCTGGCTGCCTTGAAAAAACAAGTGAAACGACTAAAAGTGAAAACTAGCAACAAGATGCCTGGGCATGATGCTGCTGTCACTATTTCAACCATGGAGGCTTCTAAACAGACTCCAAACTCCCCCAAGGGAGCCCCTAAAAGGTCAGAAGAGAATTTCTGCTATAGGTGTGGTGAGAGCGGACATTTTGCCACAAAATGCCGAAACCCTGAGAATCAAGCCAAAGTTATCAGAAAGCTAATTCATGCTTTGAAGGTGACAAAAGACAGACAGCAGTCTGGGGATACCACCACCAATGTAGCTAACTGTGAGGTCAAGAAAGGTGTTGTTACCTCCTCGGAGGCGGCTGGCCTCCCTGAAGGCTTGATTGGTCCACCCAGCATAGTACCTGTGAAAGTAAATGGATATAGCTGTGATGCCTTGCTTGATAGTGGCTCACAGGTCACCATTATCTTTGAGTCTTGGTACCAATCTTACCTCCCTGATGTCCCAATACGCCCAGTGTCTGGTTTAGCCTTGTGGGGATTAAGCGAATCTGAGATCAGTTATCCATACCGTGGGTATGTAGTAGTCGACATTGAATATCCAGCAAAGGTTGCAGGTGCCGACCAGACGGTGACAGTTCTTGCCCTTATCTGCCCCCAGCCCCGAACTGCAGAACAGACTCCTATCATTGTGGGGACAAATGCCAGCCACATTCGACGTCTTGTACAGCAGTGTAAGAACAATGGCATTGACATCACGCAGACACTGGGGATACAAGCAAGTTACAGAGACAACAATCTAACAGCACCTAGCACGGCCACAGTCCTAGGAGAGGAGGGTGATATTGGCTGTGTGTTATGGCAAGGCCCTGGCCCACTGACTCTGCCCCCTGGTGGTGACTGTACTGCAGTCTGTAGAGTTGAGTACAAGCTCCCAGTTGACAAAGAAATCTTGATGGTTGATTCGTCTCCGGTAGCTCCACTACCAGCGGGTGTGCTATTTCAGCCCATGGTGGTGCCCAGCGAAGAGGTGAACGTCAATCATTTCAGAATCTTGGTCCAAAATGAGTCCTCGACAGAGACAGCCATACCAGTTGGAACAGTTATCGGACATATGTATCTGATAGATGCAGTCACTCCTCTCACACCTTCCAAGGCAGCTGACACAGAGTTTGATGTGAACCTGATCAACTTCGGAGACTCGCCTGTCTCAGAGGAGTGGAAAGAAAGACTCCGTCAAAAGCTATCCACAAGGTCCCAGGTGTTCTCGTTACAGGAATGGGATGTTGGATTGGCAAAGGGAGTAAAGCACACCATCCGGATGTCAGATCCACGGCCATTCAGGGAGCGCTCTCGTCGCCTGGCTCCAGCTGACCTGGAAGATGTGAGAAAACACCTCCAAGAACTGTTGCAGGCAGGGATCATTAAGGAGTCTCGTAGTCCATATGCATCTCCCATTGTAATCGTTCGCAAAAAGAATGGAACTGTGAGAATGTGCATCGACTACCGATTGTTAAACAGCCGTACCATCCCAGATCAGTACACAACACCTTGTATTGATGATGTGTTGGATTCAATGACCGGAAGCAAATGGTTCACCGTTCTTGATCTGCGAAGCGGTTACTACCAAATCGCCATGGCCGAGGAAGACAAGGAAAAGACTGCATTCATCTGCCCCTTGGGTTTCTTTCAGTTCGAGAGGATGCCACAGGGAATAACTGGAGCCCCGGCCACATTCCAAAGATTAATGGAGAAGGCTGTGGGTGACATGAATCTGCTCGAAGTCCTTGTCTACCTCGATGACTTGATTGTATTCGGCCGAACCTTAGAAGAACACGAAGAGAGACTTCTTAAAGTCCTTGATCGTCTGGCAGAGGTTGGATTAAAGATCTCATTCGACAAATGTCAATTCTGTCTTCCAAAAGTAAAATACCTTGGACATATTGTGTCAGCCGATGGAGTATCGCCTGACCCAGACAAGATCGAGGCAGTTACCAGTTGGCCACAGCCTACGCACCTGAAGGCTCTTCAATCCTTTTTGGGATTTTGTGGCTACTACCGCCGTTTCATCGCCAATTATGCAGCCATAGTAAGGCCATTGTCTGAGCTCACAAAAGGCTATGCTCCGACCCAGCGGGGCAAGAAGACTGAGAAAGACAACACCAAGACTTACCTCAAAGAGTCCGAGCCCTTTGGTGAGAGATGGGACCAGCCCTGCACAGAGGCTTTCCACAAGATTATCCACTGCCTTACGCATGCACCTGTGTTGGCTTTTGCGGATGCCAACAAGCCGTATGTTCTGCATGTAGACGCCAGCTTGAGAGGGCTGGGGTGCCGTTCTATATCAGGAATACAGTGAGGGTCTGAGACCAGTCGCCTTTGCTAGCAGGAAACTAAAGACATCTGAGAGGAATTACCCCATTCACCAGCTGGAGTTTCTGGCCCTTAAGTGGGCAGTTGTGGATAAATTCCACGATTATTTGTATGGGGTCAGATTTACGGTACGGACGGACAATAACCCGCTTACCTACGTGTTATCGACCGCCAAGCTCAGTGCTGTGGGGCACAGATGGCTCTCTGCCTTATCCACCTATGATTTTGATGTCCAGTACCGACCAGGCAGACACAATATAGATGCCGACCTGCTCTCTAGGAATATGCCTGAAGAGAATTCAGAGGAATGGGAGACCATACCACAGCCTGGTGTGAGATCCATCTGCAAACGGATCTGCATTCCGAGTTCGGCTGGCGGTCCACAGAGGTATATAGATCAGTTGGGAGCTTCGCCTGATTGTGTGCCTGATATTTATGCTTTCCCTACTCACCTGGAGTTGAAATCCTTGGGGCAGATGTCAAAACAGGAATTGATTGCAGCTCAGGAGGATGATGCAGCCATCAAATCTGCCATACAAGCTGTTAATCATGGCAAATGGCCGGAAGAGAATGGATCCTGTTCAGAGCACTCTCGTCTAAAAAAAGAGATGGGGAAACTGATGATGAAAGATGGGCTACTCTATCGCTTAAGCCAGCGGCCCTCCGGAGAAGAACTCACTCAACTGGTTTTGCCCAGCGTGTTCAAAGATGTGGTGTTGAAGGCCACCCATGATGAGCTCGGACACCTTGGTATTGAAAGAACTACAGACTTGTTGAGGAGTAGGTTCTTTTGGCCGAAACTAGCAGGTGATGTTGAGCAGTACATAAAGAACTGTGGAGAGTGTGTCACTCGGAAAACCCCCTGTCATAGGGCAGCACCTTTACATCACATTTCAAGCAATGGACCTATGGATCTGGTATGCATCGATTTTCTGTCCATGGAGCCAGATTCTACAGGTATCAGTAATGTGTTAGTGGTCACGGATCATTTCACCCGTTATGCGCAGGCTTTCCCATCCCGAAATCAGAAAGCGCAGACGGTGGCAAAGATCCTGGTGGACAAGTATTTCCTGCATTATGGTTTGCCAGCCAGAATCCATTCAGACCAGGGAAGAGACTTTGAAAGTCAGTTAATAAAGGAGCTCTTGAAGATGATGGGAATCCGGAAATCACGGACCACTCCCTACCACCCGCAGGGAGACCCGCAGCCTGAGAGATTCAACAGAACTCTACTTTCAATGCTGGGGACCCTGAGCAGTGAAAGGAAACGGCAGTGGAGCAAACATGTTGGCTACTTGGTTCACGCTTACAACAGTACCAAATGTGATGCTACAGGGTACTCACCATATTTCTTAATGTTTGGTCGAGAAGCAAGGCTTCCAATAGACTTGTGCTTTGGAATTTCTACTGACGGCAAAGCTGATGGTGGCCATTCACGCTATGTAGCCAAGCTAAAAGAAGACTTGCAAAGAGCGTACAAGCTTGCCTCTGAAGCGGCCTATAAGACACATCAGAGGAACAAGAGGTCATATGATAAAAGAGTGGGATTCCAGACACTGGATATCGGCGACAGAGTGTTGTTAAGGAACTTAGGATTGAAAGGGAAGCATAAGTTGGAGAGTCGTTGGAGTCCTATACCTTACGTTGTCCTGGGAAAGATGCCCAACCTTCCAGTGTATAAAGTGAAACCAGAGGATGGAAGAGGAGGAGTTAAAACTCTCCATCGTGATCATCTTCTGCCGATTGGTCAGTTTGTGAGAATGCCAACAGTGGAAACTGAGGACAACTCACGTGTCAAGACAAAACCAAGAACAAGAGCTGAGTCACAAAAGAGATCAAAGAAAGTCTTACCTGAAGTACAGGAAGCTTTTCAAGAGTCGCAGTTTACAGATTCCTCTTCAGATGTGGAGTGGAGTTATGGACCTGGAAAACCCTACAGTACTTACCTGAAGGAGATCCTGACAAAGGAACAGACAAAAGAAAGAGTTACTGCTGGACAGTCAAATCTCATCCAAGATGATAGTGATTCCTCCCAACAGTCAGATGGAAATCCTGCTGAGGATAGTTTGTCAGAGGAAAACAGTTCGGAGGAGGAACACTACAGTATGAGAGAAGAGGATGGGGATCAAGATTCCGTTCCTGAGGATGAAAGTGATCCAGAGTCTGAGAACCCTTGCCACAATGAGCATCCAGAGATAATCACTAAGACAGATGTGATTAGCAAATCTGAAATCGTCCAAAAAGGGTAGTGAAACCAGTTATCAGGTTAACTTATGATGAGCCTGGTCAGGCAAAAGATCAGCCTCTCACTATTGTGCATAGAGGTGTTATCATTAAGATTGGCAAGAGTTAATTTAAAGTAGTCATGCACCTTTTCCTCTAGTACACTTAAAAAATAGAGTTCATTATGTTTAATGAGGACATCAAAAACATTTAGAAGGGGGAGGGTGTAACCCAGTTAAAAAACATGGAGTAATGAGTGATGCTTGTAGTATCATTTAATAAGAGTATATAAATTAATGTAATAAGTTATTTTAAAAATGTTAAAAGCAGTTTAAAAATGATTGTATGTTTATTGTTTAAAGTAAAAGAGAAAGTATTTCTGAGAACTGTCTAAACCAGCATTGATGGGGTTAACAACGATTGGCAGTAGAGTCAGGTGTCGGGGTTTGAGCAGGTGGAGGTAGAGGGGAGAGAGAGAGAGGTGGAGCAGCGTGGAGCAGCCGAGTGAGGTGACACAGAGATTTTCTGAGTTAAAAAGTAAAGTTATTAGTGCACAAACCAAGATGTAACTTGTTTCTGCTGATTGTTTGCACGACAACCAGATGAGGAGAGTGACAAGGTGCATGTGAGAAACGGGAGGAATTTCTACACGAAGTTCAAAGACTGTTTACTTTTGCGCTATTGCTAATGCTAACGCTGAGTTGCTTTTGAAGAATATGCTGGAGTCAGTTCATTACAAGTGAATGACATTTTCTGGTTAAAGTTTGACCCTCAGTCGAACTGTTTGTGGAGTTTATCTACTGTTTTCGATCTGAAGACAGAGAGAGGACTCATACAGAGTTTGAAGCAACCCGGATTTTACTCGTGAGTTTTACCAAAAACGTGGTGTTAAAAAAGAGAACGAGTTCGTGTTGTTATGCTGATCGGATGATGAGACTGCGCCCGTGACTGTTGGTGAAAGGCTGGGACAGAAACACCATCTCAAGGTATCTTTCATTTTGTTTGCTCGCTGACGAGTGAAGCGGCCATTAAGTTTGGGCCACTACGAACACGAGCAACGCATCAGGCCTGCTACGTATTTTAGTTTATAATACATTTGGTTGCCGGCTTTAGATTGCATTAAGGTGTGTTGTGGGCCCACAAAAAAAGTCTGGTTTAAGGGATTTGAAGTGATAAAAGGAGGTTAAAAAGAGAGTTTATTGTTTAAATTCAAACCTGTGCATTTATATGGTACAGTATTGACATTGTTTACATTGTTGTGTTAAGAAAAGTGACAATTCAATTACAGTATTTCATAAAAAAAGAGGAACATTTTATGTTGAAGGTTTAAAAAGAACAATTATATTTTTCTTTCATTTGTTTATTTCCTTTGAGATAACTTATTTTTGAGTAAACAACTAAGAGATTTTTCTAAAACTTTGTGTTGTGTTATTTTATTATTTACCTGGAAAGAGGTTATTATTTATTTGTGAGAGTCCTACCTAGACACACGGTTAAAATCTTTATTAATGCTATAACTTAAGAAAGGTGAATTCATAGTTAGGTAAGGAAAACATTTCATGTGTGTATTTTAAAAGAGAAATCCAAGATAACATTTAAAATTGAGTTAATAAGGGTTAACACATTTAATTAATACGTTAAAAGAACCCAAAAGCCTTGCCCTAGTTAATATGAATACTGAGGGGAGCGCTACAGATAGATAGATAGATAGATAGATAGATAGATAGATAGATAGATATACACTGGCGATCAAAATTAGAGAACAATTTATAAACAATTGAACATTTCTAAAATAATGTCATCTTTACTGCTCAACAGTTGAATGAGTTTTTGTCCTGTCTATACCATGCTACCAGAACACCTTTTCCACAAATTAACTAAGGCATTAAAAAAAAAAAACATTATTTTTCAGAAAACACACTGATCAAAATTAGAGAACACTTTCAGATACCTCCCAGTTATTGGTGTTAATCTGGCACCTGGTGCTAATTTCCTTGATTATCTGTAAACCCCTATTTAACTAGCCTAACTTCCAGTTTCACTGACTCTGCAAGATGGTGGGCCCTTTTAAAGTGACTGAAAGCCTCCGGCAGCAGGATGTCCAGATGAAGGCCAAAGGGATGACCCTATCAGCCATAGCAAGACAAGTTGGTCGTTCCAAATCTGTGATTTCAAGAATATTAAATCTTTACAACATCACAAACTTATTCAAGTCCGCCTAGAAGGCTGGTTGTCCACGGAAGACAAATACAAAAAAGGACAGGATACTGCGGAGGATCTCAATGGGCAATCGTTTCCACACTGCAGCTGGAATTGCTCACCAGTTCAGCGCTGAACAGGGTAAGGATCTGTCTCGTCGTACAGTGTCTCAACCTTTAAGAGCATTTGAACTGAAAGCCCACTCTGCAGTGACCAAACCTCTCATTAGCAGAAATAATCAAAAGGCTAGACTAAGCATGTTGTGTGGACAGAGGAGAACTGGTCCAAAGTTCACTTCAGTGATAAAAGCAAGTTTAATTTTATTGGGTCCGATGGGAAACATTATGTTCGGCGACAAACTGGAGAAAGACTGAGCCCAAAGTGTGTAAAGAAGTCAGTGAAAAGTGGAGAAGAAAGTGTCATGGTTTGGGGCATGTTTTCTGCAGCAGGAGTTGGGCCTCTTATACAGCTACATGGCAGAGTGAATGCAAATCTTTATCAGAACCTTCTTCAACAACATATGGTTCCTTCCATGCGTTCATCACCCAATCAGCCCGCAGTGTTCATGCAGGACAACGCTCCATGTCACACAGCAAAACGGGTAAAGCAGTTCCATGAAACTGAAAACATTGAAATAATGACATGGCCTGCCCAGAGTCCTGATCTCAACCCAATAGAGAACCTCTGGAAAATCCTTGGTGACAAAGTTATGGCCAAGAAATCCACTACAGTCACCGAATTGTGGAGAAGACTGGAAGAAGAGTGGACAAAATCACCACCAAA
>JBCEWE010001401.1:2500-12500 GCA_039877035.1 Silurus lanzhouensis
CAAATTATAAATCAAACATATTATTGATTTTTTGTTTTTTTGGGC
This sequence comes from Silurus lanzhouensis, assembly GCA_039877035.1. Taxonomy (NCBI): domain Eukaryota; kingdom Metazoa; phylum Chordata; class Actinopteri; order Siluriformes; family Siluridae; genus Silurus; species Silurus lanzhouensis. The sequence goes on from JBCEWE010001401.1 coordinate 2,546, forward strand.
CATGGACTGAGTGAGAGGTCAGAATGCTCCAGAGCATCAGTATAAACTTCATCTCAGGATTATTAATTAGGCTTAAACCTGAGAACACTGCAAAAGATGTTTTTACATCTCTATAGCATTTATAAGAACCTGAACAGCTTTTTTTAAGTGTCGATTTCTGTAAGTAGAAACATGTGTTTAAGGAGTCTCCAGTGTCAGCACTTTCTAACAGTCAGATGTAAAGCTGGAACCTTTCCTAAAGTTTTTTCCACATTTTCAGGACAGAAGACATGTAGCTCTGAAGAGAGGCTGGTGAGGTTTAAAGCTTGAGGATATAAGTAAAAACAGGAACTCACATGATTAACGTGGACATGTAACTATAAATAGATAATAAGTACGAGGTCTCATGGACTAAAGCACCATTCAAAAGAAGAGGTTCTGAAGTGGAATAGAATCTGAATGTGGACTTTCATGAGAACCAAAGGAAACAAAGAAAATATATTTACAGACGCCTTTATCCAGAATGACTTACTATTATCTTATTCACACAACTGAGCCCTCGAGTGTTAAGGGCCTTGCTTAAGGGCCAAGAAGTGGCAGCTTGGTGGTGCGGGGATTTGAATTTATGACCTTTGAGCTGAAGTCCAGCATCATATCTTCTGAACTGCTACTTCACACTACATGTGTTCATCTACACACATAGTTTTAGGAATGTTTTGGTCTGTGTAAGAACACACACACACACACACACACACACACACACACACACACAGCTCCAAATCTCCATCAATCCCTTCCAAAGTGTGAGTAATACACCTCCGAGGCTGTGTTGATATCTTCACACCATTAAAAATAAAAGCATGAGCTGGATGTGAGTAAACACGAGGAGCTAAAGACATGCAGAAGGACACTAAAAATCCCGTCTCACGAAGCGAGCGATGCTTCAACATGCCTCTTATTATCAAATAAAAAATTACGTGTCCTTAATCACGCACATAAACGGGGCACAAAACGTCCTTCTCTCGTAAAAAAACGGGGCCTGTTGTCATGGCGACACTGTTATGAGCGATTTTTATGAAGTGCGAAGGCATTAAAACACAATTACAGCGACGTGAGAGCGACTTCGCTACGCTAACAGGGACGTTTGTTTACTGAACAGTGAGCACTGAGGCATTAAACGAGTCCGATCAATACTGCAACACACACACACACACACACACACACACACACACACACACACACACACACACACACACACACATACACACATACACACTTTAACGAAAGATTATTTGAAAAAATTTATGAACCAAACAATACAATTATTTGAAAACTTTTCTAAAGGTAATGAAACAATTAACTGTGTGAACGTGAACATGAAAGTGTGTATCACAGATTATTTATGGTTGAGATTTTGGTCCTCAGACGGATCTGTTTAACTGTTTCAGTACGGAAAGAAAAGCAGATCAGACCAACCTCCGTTCAGAACAACTGATACTGAGTGTGTAAAAGGGTTTGTCATCATGTTTACATTCAGTGATTTCATAATAAAGGATCACACAAACAACCACCAAACACCAACAACCTGAAAACAAACAACACCCAAAATACCAACAATATAAACATCACCAACACCCAAAATACCAACAATATAAACATCACCAACACCCAAAATACCAACAATATAAACATCACCAACACCCAAAATACCAACAATATAAACATCACCAACACCCAAAATACCAACAATATAAACATCACCAACACCCAAAATACCAACAATACAAACATCACCAACACCCAAAATACCAACAATATAAACATCACCAACACCCAAAATACCAACAATATAAACATCACCAACACCCAAAATACCAACAATACAAACCTCACCAACACCCAAAATACCAACAATACAAACATCACCAACACCCAAAATACCAACAATACAAACATCACCAACACCCAAAATACCAACAATATAAACATCACCAACACCCAAAATACCAACAATACAAACATCACCAACACCCAAAATACCAACAATACAAACATCACCAACACCCAAAATACCAACAATATAAACATCACCAACACCCAAAATACCAACAATATAAACATCACCAACACCCAAAATACCAACAATATAAACATCACCAACACCCAAAATACCAACAATACAAACATCACCAACACCCAAAATACCAACAATACAAACATCACCAACACCCAAAATACCAACAATATAAACATCACCAACACCCAAAATACCAACAATATAAACATCACCAACACCCAAAATACCAACAATATAAACATCACCAACACCCAAAATACCAACAATACAAACATCACCAACACCCAAAATACCAACAATATAAACACCAACACCAACCAAAATACAAAAAACACCCAAAATAGCAACAATACAAACATCAACAAAAATAACACTAAAAACCAACAAAATACAAACAATACAAAGAACAATTAAAATACAATCACACTCACTCTGGGATGAAGGTGGATCTTTATAGAGATTAAAGTCACTAAACTGATGGAGTTTATATGAATAAATATAATGATATAAATGAAGCAGGTTTATGCAGAAGCGAAAGCCTGGTATTTATCTCAGTATAAACCTGTGCTGTATGGAGAAGCTGTAGGTACACTTCACAGGTCAGATCTGGGGTTTTCTTTTTGTTTGATCTCACAGCTGAAGGAAATGTCACCCTGATAAGAAGCGCCATTTCGCAGCCTCTATACGAGAACGAGACGAGCAAACAGACGTTATCTCTCAGTGGAGGGATAATAAACAGGCGAGAAAACAAGCTGCACATCAAACACGAGATGGAAAAGTCTGACTTTTAGGAGACGTGGTCTATTTCCTGCTTCCTGCTGATTGACCACGCCCATGGCCACGCCCACAATCACTGTTCTGATGGTACTCATGATGAGGCTTATTCTACTTCTTTTATTAAACCCCACCCACAATCTCTACAAGATTTACCTGAACAACACCAACATTTCCAGGATGCTGAAGATACCATCCTGCATTTTTTCATTCATTAATCCGTATGTAAAAGAAAAGAGGGTCAGAAAAGTAGCATAATTGAGATATGACAGGTGATGGTCAGGGATTAGATGAACTGAGGAGAGGAGCTGTAAGGGATGGGGTGTGGATTGTAGGGGTAAAAAGTAAGGGTCAGGGGTAGGATGACAGACTGGGGTTAGAGTGGGTGATGGGGTAGAAAGTGGGTATAGAAGAAGTGAGGAAGAAGGACATTTGGATATCTGGACCTTCCTTCAAACTGTTTAAAGATTGTTTGTGTAAAACAGATCAAATCCACATGCAACCCAATTACTCACAAATCACCTGAACTACAGAGCTCACAATATCATTTATCATCTGTGTGTGTGTGTGTGTGTGTGTGTGTGTGTGTGTGTGTGTGTGTGTGTGTGTGTGTGTGTGTGTGTGTGTGTGTGTGCGAGACTCCAGCAGGAAGAACTACTTTGTTTCAGTTCCTGAAGATGAGAGAGAGACTCGCTTCAGGATAATGAGATCAGATGATGATGTACACAGGGGGTAAAACTTGCACGAAAATTGCAACACCAACTGTTTATTTGCTTTGAGACATATTTTATGGAGCATCTCAGGGAGAAGAAGGAAGCAGAACAGTGACACAGACATGAAGCATCTGCTTGGATTTCTTCTTATATGACAATTTCTGTGATGAGAGTTTAAGGTGAGGGAAAATTGAGGCTGTGCTTTGTTTACAGGCGTAATGAAGAACCGCAGGAACCCACACACACACTGCTAGTCCCGAAAATCAACCAAAAAAATGACACGCTGGGAAAATCCTTTTTTAAAAAGATAAAAAATGATGTACATGTACTGGGAAAAAAAAGCTCTACCACTAGTCTTTTATTTATTTTACAAATATTATGAAATCTGTTATATAAATATGGATTACAGAAAACCCACGAGACTTTTTCAGCACCCCGGACAGCAGTAATACATAATCAGGCCGTGTTTTGCATTTTTTGTTTAAACAAAGTGTCCATTTGTCATAATGCAGCGCCCCGGCGTATTTACAGCCTGACCTCCCGGCTTATTTCCTCGTTTTCAGCCGAGCTCGCTTGTGAGTGGATTCGTGTTTGCTGATGTTATGAAGTTTTTCTGCTCGTGGCCTCTCACTGCCTTGACATTTCAGCTGACATTTGGCGGCACTGCTGGCACACACACTTTGTTCGTCCTTCTCACATCCGCTGAACGAATGCCATCTGTGCTTAGGGGAATTGCAAGAACTCGAAACCAGATGTTTGGAAACAGCCGGGTCATTGAGCCGAGGCACTCGCGCAGGGCTAGCATGAACTCTGACTTAGCACAGACACTTTTCAGAACTTTTAAAAGCATCTGCTCGTGGCCCTTTGAATAATGAATATATAGAAGATTTTTTTTTGATGACTTTTGCAGTTTTATCGAGTGTGCATTACCTTAAATCATTTAACAACCTAAAAACAAAGTGTAGCTTTCACCTAAAATGGACTTTGTGATCTTTTTATTTAAACTGATATTATTTGTTACTGTGGATTAACCATGACAGAACACACAGTACTCTCACATCAAATGTTGACCTTCATATTTTGTCCTGTCGTACCTGTCGTCTTTTTCAGTCTTGACATCGTTCATCTTCAGTAAGCACTTTATCCTTGTTAGTGTCCTGGTGGATCCTGGTTTGTCCCAGACACAAGGCAGGAAAACATCCTCAATGGCAGGGCAGTTCATCACAGTGCAGAACACATACACAGCTTCAAAGCTCAGGACCAACTGAAATGAATACAGATAAATAGCATTTAAATAAAATAAATAAATAGCAGAGAAATAGCATTTACATTTATAGCATTTAGCAGATGTCCTTCTGCAGAGCAACTTACAGTTGTCTCACTTAAGGGCCTTGTTTAGGGGCCCAACTGGGACAGCTTGGTGGTGTAAAAATTTAGAACTTTCAAATCAGAAATCATGTTAACAAGTAAGCTACAATTTCCTAGTATATTTAGGATCTTCTGGTATTTTTGTGGTTGGAGGAAACCAGAGAACCCAGAGGAAACCCTCTAAAGAGAAAATGTATCTTTGCTAATCAAATCATTCCTAGTCTTTATTATCTAACCCTACATTTTAGTCTTGTCTGTTCAAGTCTTTAATAGCCTTGACCTTCCAACCAAGAATTCCCTTTTTCCATCCTGACTCGACTTCACATTTCTTCCAGAGTCGCCAGATGTGCCGAATTTCACTTTACTTTTTGTTCTAACTTGTGGTCAATAATGAAAATGCAGATGTGGTAATCGCACGTGGTCAGAATAGCACCAGCTCCTGATGTACACAGCACTTATAAAGGTCGGTGTTCCCTGTGACTGTGCATGCATGCATGCTGTTTTGAACTCTGTTTTGGCGCTTGGTGTATCTAATGATCACAACATACAGTTCAGCATCAGTTCAACATCAAGCAGAACATTTAGAGAGGAATAAATGATGAAGAAACTCCAGACTCGAACTCACCACCACACACGTGACCTCGTTTACATGATTTATGTTCTTCATCCATCAGTGTTCACACGTCGTTACTTATCTAAATAATCTTTTCTTCTGTGGTCCTGTCTTTAATGGGTTTGTTATTATAAGTCTTTTCTTTATGCTTTTCTTTCAATATTCTTCTCTTTACTACCCTCATCTTTCTTCGTCTGTCTTTTTTTAGTCTCGTCTGTGGTGGACGTTACTTACTTTAGTCTTCCTTCGTCTGTCTTCACACTTCTGCTTACGATTATTTTGTTGCTAGTCTGTCTGTAGTCAGTGTTGGTTTTATTGGTCTTAATTTTGTTAGTCTTGTCTTTTCTAAATTTTTTCACTCGTCTTGCTTCTAGTCCTTCTTTTGGAAGTGTTTCATTTCCTTTCAGTGAGCAAAGAATTTATCTTTATACAGTAAACATGCACTGACAAAGTCTTTACACAGCTTTACACACGCTCAGGTGTTTCATCATCCCTTCCACTTTATCTCAGAACCTTTAGAAGAACCCGATGTTGACCCGATGCCCGTCTCCTCTCGGCTCTTTAATGATCTGATGTTTCTGTTGAAGCTTTTGTGAGCAGATCACGCTAATTTTAGTAAACGATGTCATGTGGAACTCAGAGTAATTTTACTGCAAACACTGAACAAAACCACAGAGTAAAGATCAGATGATGTCAGAAACGCTTGTGTTTATGAGGTCTGTTAACAGTCTGGAGCAATTAGCAAAACAAATAAAGAGCTTAGAAACCAGGGTTTAGGGGTGTGTGAGTGTATTTAAAGACTGAGGACGTCCTTCATCTACACTTCTACATCTACACTCACACACACACCTCTCTCCTGTGTCTCAGTGCTCACCCAGTTGACTGAGGGGAAGGAAATGTCGGAGTCTTGTACGCGCTGCAGGTGGTCACATGGAAAATGTTTTTTAAATGCTAAGCGTTTGTGCATGTCATCACCCTACAGTGCTGTATGTATCGACCTGTTAGTGTTGAAACCCGTGCTCTCTGTGTTTCTGACAGAATGAGCATAATGCTAAGTCATGCTAGCTTGTTGTGATTAACACTGTATGTCCAAATACATTACCTTTAATAGGATTCTGGATCACAGAACCCACAGAATCCTGTTTTCAACATTAGTGTGTTTTAACATGGAAATTTACTCAGATGTGGTGTCAAAGTTTTGGAGATTAATGGTGTAACATGGTGTCCCACGTCTGCAATTTCATCACGAACAGCGAGTTTGAACAACAAGCAAACATGAAATTCCACATGAAATTGGGAAAATCTGTCACAAAAACGTTTGGCGTGAAATATGGTGACGCTGTGACAAGTCGTTCGAGATGTTTTACAAAAGTGGTCAGAAAAACCTTTGACGAGCTCAACCCCCAAAGGTCAAATCATTCAGCAACTAGTCCATGATGATCCTCAGAGAACATTCCACACACGATCTCACTTCCACACCCACACTACTCACCAGATTTGCCTCCTGTGGACTTCGCCCTCTCCTGAAGATAAAGATGCAGCTCAAAAGTCACCGTTTTGACACTGAGGCAGAGATTTGACTTCAAGAACACGTTCCAGAAGAACACTGGAACTATTATGACTGTTTTGATGAAGGTGATCGTGTGGAAACGTAAAATAAATAAAGTACTTTTTTTGTAAACAGAGCGAGTCTTCAAATGTTCTGATACCACCTCATGCATCAACTAATACTACGAATGGATTCGTGGGTCAGTTCTTTATCTTCTTCTTGAAAAAGCTTCTTGCAAAAGATCAGACGGATGACGTGTTTACCAGTGTGAGATCAAAGAAATTGTGTTTTGGTGCTTTTTTACATGGGAATTTACCACTTTAACCAGTTACCACAAATAAGCTTCAGGGTCAAACTTTCATCTTCACCATGCAGGAGATATAAAAAGGGACAATTTTAACTTCCATATCTGAATAAATGATTCCATAACAAGAGTCAGTCAGATTTACATCACAGCATTCTCATTGTTAATGATTCAGAAATGGTTTGTACACAAAACTTTATTTTCTGCCTAAATGAATATTCAGTAAGATTTGTTTTTATTGGTCAGAACAGTTACACACAGAATACGTCGGTTTGCTGATTTATAAAACCTCGTCACAGGAAGTAGTCCTACGTTTGAAAGCATGCAGCGCAGAATGTCATTATTTTATATCTGTCTGAGATGTTTACAGATGCAGGGAGGATTTGTGTGATTGACAAAATCCAGATAAACAACTTCTCTCCAGAGGAAGAGCTGCGCGACACACGTCTCCATTGTCTGACATTTCAGAGCGGCGTCTGTGACGTCAGCGTGAAATCCTCCGTGAAAATACGGCTACATTACGTTTCTTGGTGAAATGAGGTCGTTTTTTAGGAGCAATGAAAAATTTACGGCTTGTTTTCTTTGAGTGCCTCCATTTCTTTAATGAGGAAAGAGAAACTGCTGAACCCTGAAATTCTCTCAAATAAATAAAAAAAATGAAATATTTTGATTCGTGGCATACAGACGTGTTCTACACACAGAGATTCGGCTTTCAGGCGTCTTTTTGTTCTGGGTTTAATGCACCGGTATTGACATCTCTGTGCTCAAGTCAGGGCTCATTGGTGATTTGAAAAGCATCACTCATTAGCTCTAGAGAGGAACGTGTCAGACGAGTGGAAGAGTTCCTGTTTCATTAGCGGATTAAACAGATTCAGCGATAGAACTATGAACCACATACTGGATTATTCCCTGGTCAGTGTGAACGGTGAATTGTGATTGGCTGGAAGTTTCAGTGTGAGTTCAGAGCAGTAGTTTGTGTTTGCTGAGTCAGCATTCTAAATGAATGTGCTGCTTATAAAATTTACATTTATTACATTTGGCAGATGCCCTCATCCAGAGCTTATCTCATTATACAACTGAGCAGTTGAAGGGTTAAGGGCCTTGCCCAAGGGCCCAGCAGAGGCAGATTAATAGTGGTGGGACTTGAACTTTACTTTCTGATCCAACATCTTAACAATTGAGCTACAACTTCCAATTTAAACACCTGTAACCATGGTAACATCCATCCACCTCGGGACCTTCTTCACCTCCACGTCTACACTAATATCCTGGAACACCTCACATCTCCACCTGGATCAGAAAGTGCTGGATAGACCACGCCCACATGGGACAAATATACTTGAAGATATCATGAGAAATGAGAAAAACATGAATTATTGGTCTTCACCTCCTGACTTGGATTGTTTCTGATTGTAAACGCTGTACTGAAGCACGAGCCATATAAAGCTGATATTCTGTTCCGCACAAATTCTACCCAATATTTTCTCTGCTTGATTCTTCTTCTTTTTATACAAGATTCCATCCTGTTTTTTCCATTCCATTTAATCTTCTCCCTCCCTCTCTCTCCCCCCCCACTCTCTCTCTCTCTCTCTCTCTCTCTCTCTCTCTCTCTCTCTCTCTCTCTCCTCTCCTACTCTATAATGCAGTGAATGGACAGAGTGAAGTGCACACGGGAACCTGGACCTCCTTCATCGATCCCTTCCTCTGGTTATCCACTGCAGTCTACTGTAATCCACACACAACCACCTCACTGATTAATCAGCTCCTTCATGTCTACCAAGCTCTCTCACACACACACACACACACACACACACACACACTCACACACACACACACACACACACACACACACACACACACACAGAGTCTTTAATTAGGGTGCGGTGCTCAGCAACACATTTCTCAAGATTTCATTAGGATTCAGGTTGCCTCGAAATAAATCTGCACTCGCTTGTAGCGGACAAACACACACACACACACACCACACACACACACACACACACACACACACACACACACACACACACAAACACACACCTTTTCTCTCATTGTATGAATAATAAATATATCCAGGTTTTGTTAGAACTCGATTTGTTCTAAACTTTATTTCTAAAATGATAAAAAAAAACCTGAACTGATTTCACTTGAGTCCTGAAATTATTAGACATTTAACAAAAAGATTTGTTGCAGATGTTGGAGCTGGTGATCATCAGAACCTGCAGCAGACCAGGTGGTGCACAGAACCTGCAGATGAAGAAACGGATCACAGAACCTGTACGTGACCACATGGTGCACCATAAAGTGTACCTTTCCAACACAAAAGCAGTTCTTCTTCCATCTGAGCTGCTGAAGCTTTCATATGTCCTGCTGCTGATCTCACATCTGACAGATACATGGGACACGTGTGTGTGTGTGTGTGTGTGTGTGTGTGTGTGTGTGTGTGTGTGTGTGTGTGTGTGTGTGTGTGCGCTCCCTAATCTCAGAAGAATGAAGTAGTGATGAAGTGAACGAGTTTAAACACCGATGAAATGGAGTCTGAGTGCAGCTGATAAACGTCGTGTAAACTGTGAACACGTTT
>JBCEWE010001401.1:27500-30032 GCA_039877035.1 Silurus lanzhouensis
GTGATGTTCATGGCTGCTGACGTGTCGCGCCACTGGAGATGACAAACCCTTCATTCCAGCAGTGAAAAAAAGAGTGAAGTGAAGCAACTGGCTTGGCTGTCGTCATGGAGATGAAATGGTGCCCCCACTGAGGGACTTGACTGCTGGTCTCAAGGGATGCCAAAAACACACACTTACACACACACACATACACACACACACACACACACACACACTTACACACTCACACACCACACACTCACTCAAACACACACTTTCTCTCTGTGTTCAGCTTCATGGTTACGTATCGTTTCTCCAGGGGAAGCAGCTCTTCCAACAGCAGGGAAGTCGGAGCTGAAGTTCTCACTGCTCGAGGAAAAAATACAGAGCATGACTAAGATTAAGAACAATCCTTCAAACTCCTCATTTACTTAACTAGTTCTGTTAACCGATAACGTGTTAATCCTCCCACGTCTTCAGCTCTCACACAATCCAATCTGAACACAGCGTAAATTAGTAACAATTTCATTCCTCACTGCATTCTGACACTTTACTCAGTTATCTTCTTTCTGAATCTATTACTCAACTAACCAGGAGACTCATCCAACGAGACTCATTCCAACGAGACTCAAACAACGAGACTCAAACAACGAGACTCATTAAAAGGGACTGAACCTAGAGAACTTTAACCAGGAGACTCAATCAAAAAAACTAAACATAAAAGACTTAAACACGAGAATTAAGCAAGTTGGCACCAGCAAAAGGGTTCGCTAAGGAGATTAAAATCAGGGATCCAACCAAGGAGACTCAAGAAACAAGACTAAGCAAGAAGACTTAAGGGGACACAAGCAAGAAACAATGTAAGTGGACTGAATGAAAAGACTGAGAAGAAACAGCAGTTTAGTTTGTAAGTGTGTAGAGAAAGAAACAGAAGGAGGATGAGACATGGCAGGATTTATGGTACAGGAGAAGATGAGAGAAAAAGATAAGAAGAGATCAATTGTTGTTGGGGTTGTTTGGTGAGTGTTGGGTGTTTGGTAGATGTGTTGGGGGTTTTGGTGAGTGTGGTTGGGTTTGGGTGGGGTGTTGGGGGTGTTTTTGGTGAGTGTGGTTGGGTTTGGGTGGGTGTGTTGGGGTGTTTGTGAGTGTGGTTGGTGTTTGGCGGTGTGTTGGGGTGGTTTTGTGGGTTGTGGTTTGGGGGGTTTTGTGGTGGGTGTTTGGGGTGTGGTGTGGGTTTGGTGGTTTTTTGTGGTGTTGTGGGGTGTTTTGGGCAGGTGTGTTGGGGTGTTTTGGTGAGTGTGGTTGGGTTTGGGTGGTGTGTTGGTGTTTTGGTGAGTGTGGTTGGGTTTGGGGTGTGTTGGGTGGTTTTGGTGAGTGTTGTGGGGTGTTTGGGTAGATGTGTTTGGTGTTTTGGTGAGTGTGGTTGGGTTTGGGGTGGGTGTGTTGGGGTGTTTTGGTGAGTGTGGTTGGGTTTGGGGTGGGTGTGTTGGGGTTTTGGTTGTGGGTGTTTAGCGGGTGTTTGGGGTGTTTTTGTGAGTGTTTGGGTGTTTGTCGGGTGTGTTGGGGTGTTTGGGAGTGTGGTTGGGTGTTGGGTAGGTGTTTTGGTGAGTGTTGTGGGTGTTTGGCAGGTGTGTTGGGTGTTTTGGTGAGTGGTTGGGTTTGGGTGGGTGTGTGGGGTGTTTTGGTGAGTGTGGTTGGGTGTTTAGGCGTGGGTTGGGTGTTTTGGTGAGTGTGGGGTGTTTGGCAGTGTGTTTGGGTGTTTTGGTGAGTGTTGGTTGGGTTTGGGGTGGGTGTTGGGGTTGTTTTTGGTGAGTGTGGTTGGGTTTGGGGTGGTGTGTTGGTTGTTTTGTGGTTTGTTGGTGGTTTGGGTGTTTTTGTTTTGTGAGTGTGTTTGGGGGTTTGGTGGTGTTGGGTGTTTTGGTGAGTGTGGTTGGGTTTGGGGTGGGTGTGTTGGGGTGTTTTTGGTGAGTGTGGTTGGGGTTTAGCGGGTGTGTTGGGGTGTTTTGGTGAGTGTTGTGGGTGTTGGTTCGGTGTGTTGGGGTTTTTGGTGAGTGTGGTTGGGTGTTTGGGTAGGTGTTTGGTGAGTGTTGTGGGTGTTGGGCAGGTGTGTTGGGTGTTTTGTGAGTGGTTGGTTTGGGGTGGTGTGTTGGGGTGTTTTGTGAGTGTTGTGGGTGTTTGGTAGTGGGTTGGGGTGTTTTGGTGTGTGTTGGGTTTGGAGGTGGGTGTGTTGGGGTGTTTTGGTGAGTGTGGTTGAGTTTGGGTGGGTGTGTTGGGGTGTTTTGGTGAGTGTTGTTTGGGGTGTTTGTTGGTTGGGGTGTTTTGGTGAGTGTGTTGGTTTGGGGTGGGTGTGTTGGGTGTTTGGTGAGTTGCTTGGGTGTTTGGGTAGGTGTTTGGTGAGTGTTGTGGGTTTGGGCAGGTGTGTTGGGTGTTTTGGTGGTGTGTGGTTTGGGGGGGTGTGTTGGGGTGTTTTGGTGAGTGTGGTTGGGTTTGGGGTGGGTGTGTTGGGGTGTTTTGGTGAGTGTGGTTGGTGTAGGCGGGTGTGTTGGGGTGTTT
>JBCEWE010001391.1:2500-25000 GCA_039877035.1 Silurus lanzhouensis
GGTTAGAGGTTGGGGTTTGGGGTTAGAGGTTGGGGTTTGGGGTTAGAGGTTGGGGTTGGAGGTTGGGGTTAAAGGTTCAGGTTTGGGGTTAAAGGTTCAGGTTTGGGGTTAGAGGTTGGGGTTTGGGGTTAGAGGTTGGGGTTGGAGGTTGGGGTTAAAGGTTCAGGTTTGGGGTTAGGGTTAGGGTTAAAGAGTTGATTTAGAGCTAAATGTTAGGGGTCTGAATTGTGAATAAATAAATGCTTGATTTTACAAGTGATTAAAATGGTTTCTATCACCACCTCACCTCTGCTTCTCAATACTCCAAATTGATAGAAAGAACTTTATCCATTAACTCTCTTCTTTATAGGTTAAATAGGGTTTCTTAAGTCAAAGTTCTCTCCATATGGGTTTTTTAACCATCTAAATCTTCTACATGGCTTAAAAAGAATATATTTGTTAAATTTATGTAAAATAAATAGTACATAAATATGTTAATGCATAATTATATAATAAAAACTTTAGGTAATTAAATGGTGGAAAGTCCTTTCACCGTCCACAGAAAACTCAGTGCTGAAAATGATGATGAAAAACACAAACCACACACTAGAGTGAGTATAAAGGAATCACACACACTGCACCATAATTCTCACATCACTATATACAATTAAAAAAAAGATAAATTACACACACACACACACACACACACACACACACACACACACACACACACACACACACACACACACACACACTTCCTCTCCAGCAGCCAGAAAAACTGTGTGGGATTTTAAAATTCTGTTTCCTGTAATGTGTTTCATCAGATGTTGATGTTCTTGTTGATGTGCACATGTGTACAGAACACTGTGCATATCCACCGTTCATCTCAGAGGGCTTCACTCCAAACCTCTGGTTGGGTTAGGGGGAATTAAAAGGGAGGTCTGCCTGGGCCTTGTTTGTGTTTCGATGATTACGGGAATCGAGTTTATGACTACCCTGAGGTTGAGATGGAGCTTTAGGGCTGGAGTTCTTACAGGGTTTTCACACTAGGGGTTATGACTTCATGTGATTTACAGACAGCTCCACAGTATGAACACCTCTGGGTCATGGAACAGGACATGGGGTGAGTGTTTAAGGGCAGATGATGTAAACTATTGGTAGAAAAGGAGATCTGTGGAGAGATGGACAGAAGTAGGACACGGTGGAGAAGGAAGCTGCTCTGGCACTGGTGGATAAATATAATGGAGTTTAAAGGAACATTTTAAGCTCTGAGAGGCTGAGAATGAACTGTCTCAGGTCACAGGTCCATTTCAGCTCTACGGGCTGTTATAGTCTTTTTTATAATCTCTTTTATAGTCTGTGGTTCTGCAGGATGCAGCATTCTGTGGTATTAAATGGAAATTTGTATGCAGGTCCTGTGATGTAATCAACACTGTGATGTTCAATGATTTACAGACAGTGGGTTTATAAATCTCTTACAATAATGTACATTTAATACCATTTAATCTTCTTTATCCCCTTTAGCACTTGATGAGTGAAGGAGCTTCGTAACAATCGTCTCTTTTACAGCCTGCACAAGAATGTGAAGCTTCAACAATAACTAAATTGGCTGCCAAAAGGCTTGATACAGCTGCACTTGGCCACCGCATCTGCCAGCACTAAATTGCTGTAATTCAAGAAAATGTGGAACGAGTCCATGATGGATTATTATGTGCGTCAGAAAGGAAACGAATCAGCATGACAACGAAAAAGACTCTTAATGCTGCCTTCTCTGCTACTGTTGATTTAAATACATTTACATTTGAGTAAAACTCACACTTTTCACCATTTTTAGTTTGTTTTGTTATTGCAGAAATACAGCAGATTAAGATTAGTAGCCTGCGGTACACTGTGGGCTAACTGTTGTTTATTTGTTTAAAATATCTGTATAAAAAAAAAAAAAGAAAACCATCAGTTTAACATTCCAACATGTTTATAGACTTGAAGTTCAAGTTGTTTTGATGGTAAATGAACAACAGGACAGTCACAAATCTTCATCATTTACATTTACTTTTATTTACACCAGAAGAGTTTTGGAGTTTTCACCCATTTTTTGGAAGTTGCATTTGGACACAACAATTTAAATCTTTACAAATAAGTGTAAAATAGGACTTCAGTGGTAACATGCAAAAACACTCCAACAACACCTTACGATCCAGTCACACACTGACATCTTAAAGTGATTGTCATTACAACTGACAGAGATTTCATCATATATTTTTTTTGCACAGATTTTAAATACTGAGTTTAATAAACACTTTTAAAAGCTGCTCCATTCGAATAAATAATTTTGACCAAATGGGGCATTTGTGGAAAATAAAGTCAAAACAATCTTCAGCACTTTAATCTTACGGAGAGCTGAGAAGAGTAAAAGGATTAGAGAAAGGACAAAAGGTTAGGACATTGTTTACAAACACGAAATGTAGATACACCATACATCCAACAATCATCCTAAAAATAAAAGGACAGGATTAAAACTACAAGGAACCGGTTGCTATGAGGGCATTCTAGATTAGGGGTAGCTGTCTTAAAGTCTATAAAAAAAAAGATAACAGCCTTGGGGAGTACAACGGAAGTCTCGGATAGGGAGACTGGGTCTTGTGGGTAGCATTTTTGGTTAGGGAGGTAAAAGTCTTGGTTAGGGTACTAGAATTCTTGGGGCATAGCAGTTTTGGTTAAAGGGTAGTGGTATGGGTAGTTAAACAGTCTTGACTGGGGAGCAGCAGTTTTGGTCAGAGGTAGTGAACCTTTATATTGGATATAGTCTTGGGGAGGGCAGTGGAAGCCTATGATGGAGGAGAGGCAGTAGTCTTGGGTATAGTGGACTTGGTCAGGGCAGTAGAAACCTGGGTTGGGGTGGGGGGCAGTAGTCTTGTGTATAGTAGTCTTGGTGAAGGCAGTAGAAGCCTGGGGTGGGGGTAAAGCTCTTGGGTAGGGTGGACTTGGTGAGGGCAGTAGAAAACTATGCTGAGGGTAATAGTATTGTCTATAATAGACTTGGTGAGGGCAGTAGAAACCTATGTTGGGGACAGTAGTCTTGGGTATAGTAGCCTTGGTGGAGGCAGGAGAAGCCTATGTTGGGTGTAATGGTCTTTAGTATAGTGGACTTGGTGAGTGCAGTAGAAGCCTATATTGGGGAAGGGGCAATAGTCTTGGGTATAGTGGTTTTAGTAAGGGCAGTAGATGCCTGGGTTTGGGGGGCAGTAGTCATGGGTATAGTGGACTTGTTAAGGGCAGTAGGAGCCTGGGTTAAGGGGGTGGTAATCATGGGTATAGTGGACTTGTTGAGGGCTGTAGGAGCCTGGGTTAAGGGGGTGGTAATCATGGGTATAGTGGACTTGTTGAGGGCTGTCGGAGCCTGGGTTTGGGGGGCAGTAGTCATGGGTATAGTGGACTTGTTAAGGGCAGTAGATGCCTGGGTTTGGGGGGCAGTAGTCATGGGTATAGTGGACTTGTTAAGGGCAGTAGGAGCCTGGGTTAAGGGGGTGGTAATCATGGGTATAGTGGACTTGTTGAGGGCTGTAGGAGCCTGGGTTAAGGGGGTGGTAATCATGGGTATAGTGGACTTGTTGAGGGCTGTAGGAGCCTGGGTTAAGTGGGCGGTAATCATCGGTATAGTGGACTTGTTGAGGGCAGTAGGAGCCTGGGTTGAGGGGGCGGTAATCATGGGTTTAGTGGACTTGTTGAGGGCAATGGAAACCTCGTGTTGGGGGGCCAGTTGTCTTGGGTATAGTGGATTTGGTGAGGGCAGTAATCTTGTGTATGGTGGACTTGGTTGGGGTTAATGGTCTTGGATGAGGAGACTAAGCCTAGAGTTAAATAGGGAAATTTCAGTCATGCATCTTTTGTGCATTAAATTGATATTAGCCAGGATTTACCTCTTTATCAAATAATTCAAACTAAATATAAAACTGTACCAAAAAATTATTTTAGGAATATTTTGTAGCGTTATCACACTGTGATAATAAAATCTCAAAATATATTTTTTGTTAATGCTATGCTAAAGAGATAAAAAATAATGACATCAAACCACAAAACACATTTTTAGGTGCAGCAATGTGAAATGTGTTACAAATTTTTTTAACACTGTTCTGAAATGTGGAAATATAGGAATGGAGAAACAGTTAGCCGATAGCATCACATACTGAAAACGGTCAGGTAATTCCCAGGAATGATCATATATCATTAAACACTTATTACTATACTAAGTATAGCCTGTTTTTTTTTTTTTTTTTTTGGCATGACATAATTCATCTAATTTCTCAAAGTATTTACAAATCAACACTCACACACACATTACCAACACTACAACAGTGAAACCTTCTACCATCACATTTACCATACAAACAACATTTATTCACCATGAAATGTGCTAATATGTTACTGATTAGAAGCTAATATGCTAGTAATGCTGCAGACAGGATGCGGAGAAAAGTGAGTAAAATAATGTTTTATCATCGTTCATTTCCTTCAAAATCAGACATGCTCTGGGGAACTGAACTGTGTTTCATATTTACTCTCTTCCAAGAGATACAATGAACTCATTATCTTCTCAAAATTGAAACACTGATCCAAATCTGTCCAAAATTCACCTTTAGATGACCTTCCTTATTCTACATTCTGAAAAATGTTCTCTCTTTTCAAGGAGTCCTCCTGAGCAGCTATGCTACTTCAAAGTCTCTATGATGACAAAATGATGGGTGTGAAAGGTAAGGATATGTCATGGACCTGATAAATGGCGCATGCCTAACACGTTATTCCTGCCTTCCGAATTTTCAAAATTGATGCCCTTCATATCTTTTATTAGCCCTAAAAACCAGAGGGAAAGGCGACTTTTCAAAACTTAAAACTACCAGATGAAAACAATAAGTGCAATTTGAAGAGAGGGGTTCAGGTGGCATCTTCTTCATCATCCTCACCGAGATAGTAATTAAGAGTAATAACAGCGCTTATGAAATCGCCAAGCTCCACAAAATCAGCTGTAATAATGTTGATGCCACTTTCGCCTGGACGCTGAGAGCGAATCCACTGCATCATCCCCGGGAGAGCTCTGGAAAAAAATAACCAGAAAGAAAAATCATCTGGAAAGCTAAACATCATGAGTGGAGTAGCAGTCAGGGTAACTGGGGGGCAGACTGGGGGATTGGGGGACAGTCTGAGGGAGTGGGAGGTATATAATATAGCTATATTAAAGTAATATGAAATATATTCAGATAATACCTTTCTGTGATGGTCTCTCGAAGTCCGCTGGTAACTCCTTTCATTACAGTGCTCGCTTTGGGTGTCAAAACCACCTGGGAAACAAAAAATGTTCCTTTCCGTCTGCGCTCGGTCACTGAGGTCTGGAGGAACTGAAGGAGTTTTTCTGGGTCGGTGGTATTGGCCCATGGAGACGGCATCATCTGACCTGGCCACAAAAATGGCACCTCTAGTGCCATGGGGCTGTGATAAAACACTAACACTTGATACTCTTTCTCCCATAAATACTTCAGACTCACTTCCTCAGCAAAAACCACAGGACAGAGACGATCTCCGAAAACGGTTCGCAACATCTGGACCAACTTTTCATGGTGCAGGTTCTGCACGCCATAAAAATGATTAAAGTCCAAAAAGACGATTTCTCGAGCATGAGAAGCGAGAAAAGCACTGATCTGCTCCAAACCTTCACGTACAGTCGCGCTGAAAAGCCCATGGGCAAAGTAAAGCTCATTTTCAGGATCTCGCGGTTTGGTGGAGATGCGGAGGTCGAAAAAGCGAATCCCAGCCTCTAACTGGCTGGAAAAGTTCATGGTTTGTGTTGCAAGCCACTTCCTCATGAGCTTTTTAGCCACAGCTCCAAAAACTGAGACAAAATTCTGCACTGTTTCAGGCTGTTCAGGTCCAACAGGAGATGCTTCATCAATGTAGAAACTGAAGGAATCATGGGAACCTGCAGAAGACACGTGATGTTAATGATTTGGGAATGTTTGTTTTTTCATTGTGTGTAAAGATAAATCAGCCCAAACTCCAAATCCTTAGCGAGATTCATGTAGAAGACTTTGGCTCCAACCCTAATCCTTAGACTCTACTCAGTCCATCTCGTTCAGAACAGAACCAAAACCCATTCGGTGCATTTACATGGAGCATTAAAAGTCTAATCCGAATGAAAATGTTCCCTATAAACACCTCAATCGGAATAAAAATGCCCACACTGAATGAAGTTGTAGTGGGTTTGAGAGGGTGAAATAAAAACCCAACAAAATAAAAGTTTTGCCACGTAAATGTGACAAACCGATTCAGTCAATCTCCGTGCGACTTCAGAAGCCTCCTCTTTACCTGGCATCCGTATCAGATCTCATATCAGCCCATTCATCATTCCTGTGCAGAAGATATACAACTGCATCTCAATAAATGAGAATATCATTAAAAAGTTGATTTATTTTAATTATTCAATAGAAAAAGTAAATCTGGTATATTATATAGATTCATCACACACACACACACACACACACACACACACACACACACACACACACACACACACACACACTGATATCAAAATCATCAACCTGCATTCTCCATCCCTCTCCTACAAGTTTCCTCAAACAGATCATTCCAGAGGGAATTGAACCTGTTTTAAAATAATAAAATCTTCCATTAGCACTGGTTTTGTACCTAAATCCTTCAAACTGCAGTATCAACCCTCTAATTAAGAAACCTGACCTTCACCCTGTCAGCTGTCCAACTACAGTCCAATATCAAACCTCCTCTTTATCTCCAAGATTCTAGAAAAGGTTGTAGCACAGCAATTCTGCTCACATCTACTGAGGAAGAACATTTATGAAATGTATCAGTCAGGATTTCGGCCTCATCATAGCACAGAGACGGCGCTAGTTAAGGTGGTAAATGACTGTTATTGGCCTCTGATCAGGGTTTTGTCTCTTTACTCGTTTTGCTCGACCTCAGTGCAGCTTTTCACACCATTGATCATCATCTCCTGCTTGCTGGACTGGAGAACGTAATTGGAATAAAGGGAACAGCTCTCTCCTCAGGTCTTATTTGACTGATCGCTCTCAGTTTGTTAATGTAAATGGTGAGTTCTCCACACTCTCTGAGGTAAAGTTTGGTGTTCCTCAAGGATCTGTCTTAGGCCCACTGCTTTTCTCTTTATATCTGCTGCCTCTGGGTGAAATTATACATAAACATGGTATTCGCTTCCATTGCTATGCTGATGACACACAGCTGTATATTTCAGCAAAGCCAGATGAGAGAGTTCAACTTAACAATTCAATTCAATTCAATTCATTTTTATTTGTATAGCGCTTTTAACAATGAATATTGTCTCAAAGCAGCTTTACACAGATCATGTGGTGATTAAATGTAAATATGTTCTTTGTAAGTATGTTTGTCCCTGATGAGCAACTGTGGCAAGGAAAAACTCCCCGAGATGGCCTAAGGAAGAAACCTTGAGAGGAACCAGACTCAAGAGGGAACCCATCCCCATCTGGGTTGCACCAAATGTCCATTTGAAGCATATATACAAAGTTGCGGGGTGCAGTGATGATGATCAGAAGCAAACTGCACTCCCGAGTCAGTGCAGCAGACCGCCGACACCAACTACAGTCCAATCCGTCCTCAAAGCACCCGTTCTACTCCGGAATTATATGGAACCACCCAAGGTGTTGAGGAGAGACCGTCCCAAGCTGCACAGAAGTGTGAAGATCCGCGGAGGGGAGAGGGGCAGGAACAGTGGTCACTGGAGCCTCAGGAGCATGTTTAACTCGACCGAGAGAGAGAGAGAGAGAGAGAGAGAGAGAGAGAGAGAGAGAGAGAGAGGGTGACGGGAAGAGAAGGATATGGATTATTAAGTGTAACTATTGGTGTATGAAAGTTAACAATGTTGAGGAGTGTGTAAAGGACATTAGACAGTGGATGCTTGATAACTTTCTTCTGCTCAACTCAGATAAGAAGGAAGTTCTTTTACTAGGACCACATGCAGCTAGAAGTAAACTTTCTGATTCTGTAGCATCTCTGGATGGTGTTTCTGTTTCAGCGTGTACAGCAGTCAAAGACCTCGGTGTGATTATTGACCCGAGTCTTTCCTTTGAGTCTCACGTGAATAATATCACCAGGATCTCCTTCTTTCTCCTTAGAAATATTGCTAAAATTAGAAATATGATGTCGTTACAGGATGCAGAAAAACTAGTAGATGTTTTTGTAACATCTAGATTAGACTACTGTAACGCTTTACTGTCTGGGTGTTGGAGTAAGTGCAGAAATAAGCTTCAGTTAGTTCAGAATGCAGCAGCAAGAGTCCTCACTAGATCTAGACAATATGATCACATCACCCCTGTTTTAATCATCTACACTGCTCCCAATTCCATCTCACACTGATTATAAAATACTACTACTGACGTATAAAGCACTTAACGCTCTCACACTGCAGTATCTGAGTGAACTTCTGTACCAGGATGATCCTCCACGCCTACTTAGATCAAAAGGTGCAGGCTATTTGTTGGTACCTCAATTAATGAAGACTCCAGCAGGGGGCAGATGTTTCTCTTATAAACCCCACAGTTATGGAACAGCCTTCCAATCAGTGTTCGGGACTCAGACACAGTCTCAGTGTTCAAGTCGAGGCTGAACACATATTTATTTAGTGGAGTCTTTAGTCAGTAGGTGTTTGGGAGGTAAAGGAGCAGATCTGGAGGGATCATGGATATGGAGTGTTTGGTGAACTGGGATATTTGGATGCTGTCGTCTCCTCACTCTCACACGTTCACTCAGGTTTGTTGATGGTGGTGTGGTGGGTCGTCTCTTATCCCAGAGATCCTCATGTCTGTGTTTCCTTCTGCTTCTCCCTTTTAGTTCTGCTGCCAGAGTGAATCTCACCAGAGTCCAAACTGCACAGTGACATTAACTTTCATACACCAATCAGGAGACTTAATAATCCATATCCTTCTCTTCCTGTCACCCTCCTCTCTCTCTCTCTCTCTCTCTCTCTCTTGGTCGAGTTAAACATGCTCCTGAGGCTCCAGTGACCACTGTTCCTGCCCTTCTCCCCTCCGTGGTATCTTCACACTTCGTCCAGGTCTGCCTCTGGATGATGTTCTCTTTGACTGGAGGCGACTCTGTGCAGCTTGGGACGGTCTCTCATCATCACCTTGGGTGGTTCCATGAAATTCCGGAGTAGAACGGGTGCTTTGAGGATGGATTGGACTGTAGTTGGTGTCGGCGGTCTGCTGCACTGACTCGGGAGTGCAGTTTGCTTCTGATCATCATCACTGCACCCCGCAACTTTGTATATCTGCTTTAAATGGACATTTGGTGCAACCCAGATGAGGATGGGTTCCCTCTTGAGTCTGGTTCCTCTCAAGGTTTCTCCCTTATGCATCTCGGGGAGTTTTTCCTTGCCACAGTTGCTCATCAGGGACAAACATACTTACAAAGAACATATTTACATTTAATCACCACATTATCTGTGTAAAGCTGCTTTGAGACAATGTTCATTGTTAAAA
This sequence comes from Silurus lanzhouensis, assembly GCA_039877035.1. Classification (NCBI taxonomy): domain Eukaryota; kingdom Metazoa; phylum Chordata; class Actinopteri; order Siluriformes; family Siluridae; genus Silurus; species Silurus lanzhouensis. The sequence continues at coordinate 12,016 of JBCEWE010001391.1, forward strand.
GCGCTATACAAATAAAAATGAATTGAATTGATATATTTCAAGTGTTTTTCTTTTCATGTTGATGATTTTGGCTTACAGCTGATGAAAACATAAAATTCAGTATCTCAGAAAATGAGAACATTTTGAGAAAGTTGAATATTGGAGACTCGTGACGTCTCACTCTAATCATCTCATAAACTCCAAACACCTGCTCAGGTTTCCTGAGTCTTTAAATGGTGTCTCGGTCTGTTTCAGGCTCCACAATCATGGGGAAGACTGCTGACTCCACAATTGTCCAGAAGACGATCATGAGACCTGTACAGCCTCTGCTGAACCAGAGACAACGTCAGACGTGTCTCACCTGGACAAAGGACAAAAAGGACTGGACTGTTGCTCAGTGGGACAAAGTCGTCTTTTCAGATGAAAGGAAAGAAAATTGAGGATTTCATGTGGAAATCAGGGCCCCAGAGTCTAGAAGAAGAGAAGAGAAGCACAGAATCCAAGCTGCTGGAGGTCCAGTGTGGTTTGGGGAGTCGTGTCATCTGCTGGTCCACTGTGTTTTATCAAGTTCAAGACCTGGGTTTCCAGAACACGTCAGCAGCGTCACGGTGCAATCGCGTCCACGCCACGTCACAGTGCTGCATGCAGAGGAGCCGCGACCGAGCATCTGTACATCTTCATACTTGGGTTTTTGTTTTTTTGTCTACATATTTTTGGGTTTTCATCAGCTGTGAGCCAAAATCATCAAAATGAAAAGAAATGTGTGTGTGTGTGTGTGTGTGTGTGTGATGAATCTTTATAACATACCAGTTTCACAATTTTTTTCTATTGAATTATTAAAATAAATTAACGTTTTAATGCTATTCTGATTTATTGAGATTCTCCTGCACACACGTTTTTCTGTGCTCTTGTAAACACTTGTTATAAAACTGCGACACGCAGAATCAGGAGAATTGGATTTCTGAGGGTCTTTTCTTCTTCTCCATTAATTCCTCTACCAGTCCACACAAACGTGTGCATGACCAGCGACTCCTGCGACACCAGTCCTCACTACAGACCTTCATCCACATGCTTCTGCTGTTTGGAGGATGAAGGATTCAGATATCTTCCTCCTCACACCTTCCAGCAGTAGTAGACCTACAAATCCAGGCAGTTGTTGATGAAGAGCAAAATGTTAGATAAAAATAACACGTGGACAGGACGGGACACACGCTAAAGACACGTTTTTCCGACACCACATCTGATTTACTCACGTCTCAAATACACCGTCCTCCAAATCTTTCCATCGAAATGATTTTAATTGAAATTTCAAAAAAGTGCACATGAATCTGAATCTGTAAAACCCTTTGTGTTCCGAATCCAATCTCCTACTGAAAGTTATTAGATTAGATTAGATTAGATTAGATTAGATCCAACTATTGTCATTGTGCAGAAGTACAGGGCGAATGAAAGCCACACAATAACACAGTGAATAAATGTATTTATGTGATTGTTTCCAGCTCCAGTCTGAGGGCAGTGAGACTGATTTCTGATAATCACAGACGGCGACTGGAACGAAACCTGAACCGCAGCTGAAGATTAGAAAACAGAATGAAAGAGAACATTACAGCTGCTGTGTTCAACAGAAACCATGAGCTCCATGAGGGAGTTCAGCGACACCAGAATTCACCTTCGCGTGACGTAAACGTTTGTCCTGAACATCAATGATGTAAATAAATCAATACATTTATCATTAATGTTTAATAACAGATTCGAAACACACACGATTTACTCTTCATCTTTATTCCATCACAAACTCGTGGCTCTTCATCCTGCAGCAAACGACTCAGAGGACAAATTTCATCATCGTGACTGTGCAAATTTCATCCTGCAGTCATTTAATCGCCTCATTTATCGTGTTTATTGAGACGCAGCTGGACAGAAATCCCCTCAGATCACCAGAGAAGCAGGATTACAGCATCACACTGTGTGTGTGTGTGTGTGTGTGTGTGTGTGTGTGTGTGTGTGTGTGTGTGTGTGTGTGTGTGATTCTTGTAGTGTTGTGATGTAGAGTTGTAGTGTTGTGATGTTGAGGTGTTGTGATGCAGTGTTGTGTTGTTGAGGTGGTGTGATGCAGTGTTATAATGTGATTGATGTAGTGTTGTGATGTAGAGTTGTAGTGTTGTGATGTAGTGTTGTGTTGTTGAGGTGTTGTGATGCAGTGTTGTGTTGTTGAGGTGGTGTGATGCAGTGTTGTGTTGTTGAAGTGTTGTGATGTAGTGTTATAATGTGATTGATGTAGTGTTGTGATGTAGAGTTGTAGTGTTGTGATGTAGTGTTGTGTTGTTGAGGTGTTGTGATGCAGTGTTGTGTTGTTGAGGTGTTGTGATGCAGTGTTGTGTTGTTGAAGTGTTGTGATGTAGTGTTATAATGTGATTGATGTAGTGTTGTGATGTAGAGTTGTAGTGTTGTGATGTAGTGTTGTGTTGTTGAGGTGTTGTGATGCAGTGTTGTGTTGTTGAGGTGGTGTGATGCAGTGTTATAATGTGATTGATGTAGTGTTGTGATGTAGTGTTGTGTTGTTAAAGTGTTGTGATGTAGTGTTATAATCTGATTGATGTAGTGTTGTGTTGTTGAGGTGTTGTGATGCAGTGTTATAATGTGATTGATGTAGTGTTGTGTTGTTGAGGTGTTGTGATGTAGTGTTGTGTTGTTGAGGTGTTGTGATGCAGTGTTATAATGTGATTGATGTAGTGTTGTGATGTAGAGTTGTAGTGTTGTGATGTAGTGTTGTGTTGTTGAGGTGTTGTGATGCAGTGTTGTGTTGTTGAGGTGGTGTGATGCAGTGTTATAATGTGATTGATGTAGTGTTGTGATGTAGTGTTGTGTTGTTAAAGTGTTGTGATGTAGTGTTATAATCTGATTGATGTAGTGTTGTGTTGTTGAGGTGTTGTGATGCAGTGTTATAATGTGATTGATGTAGTGTTGTGTTGTTGAGGTGTTGTGATGTAGTGTTGTGTTGTTGAGGTGTTGTGATGCAGTGTTATAATGTGATTGATGTAGTGTTGTGTTGTTGAGGTGTTGTGATGTAGTGTTGTGTTGTTGAGGTGTTGTGATGCAGTGTTATAATGTGATTGATGTAGTGTTGTGATGTAGTGTTGTGTTGTTAAAGTGTTGTGATGTAGTGTTATAATCTGATTGATGTAGTGTTGTGTTGTTGAGGTGTTGTGATGCAGTGTTATAATGTGATTGATGTAGTGTTGTGTTGTTGAGGTGTTGTGATGTAGTGTTGTGTTGTTGAGGTGTTGTGATGCAGTGTTATAATGTGATTGATGTAGTGTTGTGTTGTTGAGGTGTTGTGATGTAGTGTTGTGTTGTTGAGGTGTTGTGATGCAGTGTTATAATGTGATTGATGTAGTGTTGTGATGTAGTGTTGTGTTGTTAAAGTGTTGTGATGTAGTGTTATAATCTGATTGATGTAGTGTTGTGTTGTTGAGGTGTTGTGATGCAGTGTTATAATGTGATTGATGTAGTGTTGTGTTGTTGAGGTGTTGTGATGTAGTGTTGTGTTGTTGAGGTGTTGTGATGCAGTGTTATAATGTGATTGATGTAGTGTTGTGATGTAGTGTTGTGTTGTTAAAGTGTTGTGATGTAGTGTTATAATCTGATTGATGTAGTGTTGTGTTGTTGAGGTGTTGTGATGCAATGTTGTGTTGTTGAGGTGTTGTGATGCAGTGTTATAATGTGATTGATGTAGTGTTGTGTTGTTGAGGTGTTGTGTTGTGTTGTTGAGGTGTTGTGATGCAGTGTTATAATGTGATTGATGTAGTGTTGTGATGTAGTGTTGTGTTGTTGAGGTGTTGTGATGCAATGTTGTGTTGTTGAGGTGTTGTGATGCAGTGTTATAATGTGATTGATGTAGTGTTGTGTTGTTGAGGTGTTGTGATGCAATGTTGTGTTGTTGAGGTGTTGTGATGTAGTGTTGTGATGTAGTGTTGTGTTGTTGAGGTGTTGTGATGCAGTGTTGTGATGCAGTGTTGTGATGTAGTGTTGTGTTGTTGAGGTGTTGTGATGTAGTGTTGTGTTGTTGAGGTGTTGTGATGCAGTGTTGTGTTGTTGAGGTGTTGTGATGCAGTGTTGTGATGTAGTGTTGTGTTGTTGAGGTGTTGTGATGCAGTGTTGTGTTGTTGAGGTGTTGTGATGCAGTGTTGTGATGTAGTGTTGTGTTGTTGAGGTGTTGTGATGTAGTGTTGTGATGTAGTGTTGTGTTGTTGAGGTGTTGTGATGCAGTGTTGTGTTGTTGAGGTGTTGTGATGCAGTGTTGTGATGTAGTGTTGTGTTGTTGAGGTGTTGTGATGTAGTGTTGTGTTGTTGAGGTGTTGTGATGTAGTGTTGTGATGTAGTGTTGTGTTGTTGAGGTGTTGTGATGCAGTGTTGTGTTGTTGAAGTGTTGTGATGTAGTGTTATAATGTGATTGATGTAGTGTTGTGATGTAGAGTTGTAGTGTTGTGATGTAGTGTTGTGTTGTTGAGGTGTTGTGATGCAGTGTTGTGTTGTTGAGGTGGTGTGATGCAGTGTTATAATGTGATTGATGTAGTGTTGTGATGTAGTGTTGTGTTGTTAAAGTGTTGTGATGTAGTGTTATAATCTGATTGATGTAGTGTTGTGTTGTTGAGGTGTTGTGATGCAGTGTTATAATGTGATTGATGTAGTGTTGTGTTGTTGAGGTGTTGTGATGTAGTGTTGTGTTGTTGAGGTGTTGTGATGCAGTGTTATAATGTGATTGATGTAGTGTTGTGTTGTTGAGGTGTTGTGATGTAGTGTTGTGTTGTTGAGGTGTTGTGATGCAGTGTTATAATGTGATTGATGTAGTGTTGTGATGTAGTGTTGTGTTGTTAAAGTGTTGTGATGTAGTGTTATAATCTGATTGATGTAGTGTTGTGTTGTTGAGGTGTTGTGATGCAGTGTTATAATGTGATTGATGTAGTGTTGTGTTGTTGAGGTGTTGTGATGTAGTGTTGTGTTGTTGAGGTGTTGTGATGCAGTGTTATAATGTGATTGATGTAGTGTTGTGTTGTTGAGGTGTTGTGATGTAGTGTTGTGTTGTTGAGGTGTTGTGATGCAGTGTTATAATGTGATTGATGTAGTGTTGTGATGTAGTGTTGTGTTGTTAAAGTGTTGTGATGTAGTGTTATAATCTGATTGATGTAGTGTTGTGTTGTTGAGGTGTTGTGATGCAATGTTGTGTTGTTGAGGTGTTGTGATGCAGTGTTATAATGTGATTGATGTAGTGTTGTGTTGTTGAGGTGTTGTGATGCAATGTTGTGTTGTTGAGGTGTTGTGATGCAGTGTTATAATGTGATTGATGTAGTGTTGTGTTGTTGAGGTGTTGTGATGCAGTGTTGTGTTGTTGAGGTGTTGTGATGTAGTGTTGTGATGTAGTGTTGTGTTGTTGAGGTGTTGTGATGCAGTGTTGTGTTGTTGAGGTGTTGTGATGTAGTGTTGTGATGTAGTGTTGTGTTGTTGAGGTGTTGTGATGTAGTGTTGTGTTGTTGAGGTGTTGTGATGCAGTGTTGTGTTGTTGAGGTGTTGTGATGTAGTGTTGTGTTGTTGAGGTGTTGTGATGTAGTGTTGTGATGTAGTGTTGTGTTGTTGAGGTGTTGTGATGCAGTGTTGTGATGTAGTGTTGTGTTGTTGAGGTGTTGTGATGCAGTGTTGTGATGTAGTGTTGTTGAGATGTAGTGTTGTGATGTAGTGTTGTGTTGTTGAGGTGTTGTGATGTAGTGTTGTGATGTAGTGTTGTGTTGTTGAGGTGTTGTGATGTAGTGTTGTGATGTAGTGTTGTGTTGTTGAGGTGTTGTGATGCAGTGTTGTGTTGTTGAAGTGTTGTGATGTAGTGTTATAATATGATTAATGTTGTGTTGTGATTCTTCATCACTTCTGTTTGATTTGAGACTGATGTGTTTCTCATCAGATATCTGGCGAGCTCAGAGCGACTGCATCTCTCTCTCTCACACACACACACACACACACACACACACACACACACACACACACACACACACACACACAGCCTCCTCTAGTAATGCCATTAGACATCTGAGCTGCACGAGCTCTCACTCATACTTTCACACACTCTCTCTCTCACACACACACACACACACACACACACACACACACACACACACACAAATTCACACAATCATTAACCTGGATGACGTCATATATAAATAAATAAATATAGAAAGAAAGAAAGAAAGCAATAAGAAAATTAATTAATAAACAGAAGAAAGAAAGGAAAGAGGGAAGGAAGGAAGGAAGGAAGGAAGGAGTGCCTGCTGATGTCGGGTGTCTGTAGCGCGTGCAGTCTCCTCCCTCCACGTGTATCGGTGGTTTTCAGGTTTTTTCCTCCTTTTTAATGCCGTTGTATATTAATGTAGTGTACTTTGATCCTGCACGTGCATGCAGACGTGTCTTTTGCGACATTTGTATGAATCTATTATTCTTTAATCCTCCTCCTCTCCCCCCCTCCTCCCCTTCCACACGTGCACCCGCACCGCCACGCTGTCTCTCTCGGTGTCTCCGGAAAAGACGTGAATATGATGCGCGTGCATTAAAACGTCTATTTATCACCCGCTCTTTCTTCACGTGCACCACGGTCAATACCAGCTCGCGCGTCGTGTGTGTGTGTTTGTGTCGCGCGCACTCACCCGGTATGGCGAGGTTGGTGAGGGGGAGTGTGTGCAGGTTGGAGGGCAGGTTGGACATCCAGTCCGCGTGCCGCAGCTCGCCTTTACTCTGAAAAGAAGCCATGGCGCGCGCAGATCAGCACCGCCGTCTATCCGTCTCTCTCCAGACGCTCGCGCTGTATGTCCACTTCACCACACCCTCCTGCTCCGTCACTCACACACACACTCACACACACACACAGCGGCTGCAGGTGAGACTCTGGGGTTCGCTGTTTCCTGGCGCGCGCTGAAGCTCCGCTCTGATCTCCTCCACAGCACACCGGGAACGGAACAGCGCGCGTGCGTGAGCGGAGAGAGAGCGCGGGAGCGCGCACCATCACAGGAAGAAACCGGCAAGCAGCGGAAATGAGTGTGTGTAATGAACATAAACACACACACCAACACAGAGTGCAGAGGTAAAGTCCTTTATTGTGTACATTTCAGTAACTTTATTATAAAACTCATCATCATCATCATCACCACCATTATCCTTATCATCATCATCACCACCTCCATCATCATCATCACCACCTCCATCATCATCACCACCTCCTCCATCATCATCATCATCACCACCACCTCCTCCATCATCATCATCATCACGCAGGGAAATGCTGCAGGTCTGTAAATCTACATTTACACTTTATTTCCTCAGTAACTGTGTTCAGATTGTGCGAGTTCAAGCTTCATAATCTACACTAGTGTCACACACACACACACACACACACACACACACACACACACACACACACACACACACACACATTTAATTATAGATTGATTAATTGCCTCTAATCCTTCAATTTAGTGAATTATTTGTGTGTGTGTGTGTGTGTGTGTGTGTGTGTGTGTGTGTGTTCAGATCTGCTGCATGGTCTTCAGGTCAGAGGAAACCTGTGGAGAAGAATAAAAGAGTTATATTTTAGTGAGTAACACAGTGTAAGAGGACCAGCCTTCACTCCCATCTTCCTGCTTCTAACATCAACTTTGAGGACAAAATGTTCACCTGCTGCCTAATAAATAAATCCACCCACTAACAGGTTCCATGATGAAGATCATCAGTGTTCTTTACTTCACCACTCAGAACGTTAGAATCTCATAATGTCAATGTTCTACCTAAACAGTGTAGATATACAGTATATATATAGTTCAAGTTTATTTCTACTGCGATTTTCACAATGAACATCGTCTCAAAGCAGCTTTACAGAATTACAGATGTGTGTTTATCTCTGATGAGCACCATGGAGACTGTGGTGAAGGAGAAACTCCCTTAGATGTTATGAGGAAGAAACCTTGAGAGGAACCAGACTCAAAAGCAGAACCTCATCCTCGTCTGGGTGACATCACGAGCACTGGAATGTGTGATTATGACTGATGTTCTTTCTACAGTCAGTTCACGTTATGGAACCAGGAGCTACTGAGCAACTCATAAATGACCTCAACATCTGAGATCACAGTGGAATCCAAATGGAGCTGATGCGTCTCTAGATGGTTCAGATCACTCACCTCAAAATCACTTCCTGTACACTTCCTGATGTCATCAGGCGTAAGCCCCTCCCACACCTCAATCAGAGTCAGCCCTTTATCCTTATCCACATCAAACACGGCCTGAGTGTACACACACACACACGCACGCACGCACGCACGCACGCACACACACACACACGCACACATTAAAGCCATTTACACTGTGTGCACAATTGTTAAGCAAGTTGTATTTTTGAGGATATATTTTGTTATTGTACATCTACAGTGCTCTTGGTCAATCCAAAATGTTAACAAACCCTCAAATCTGAACATTTAAGTAGTAAAAGTGAAATTTTGGCTTTCTTAAGAGAATATCTACATGTACACCATTATTAGGCAACTATTAGTGTGCAGAATTATTATGCAACTAAATGAAAAACAAAGATTTTTCCATCTCACTTGTTTATTTTCACCTGTTAAAGTGAGAATAATAAACAAACTCAAAATTTACAAAAGAACATTTCTGAAATTTCAAAAAGAAAACCTCAGTGACCAATAAAGCCACCCTTCTTTTCCATAACAGTCACAAGCCTTCCATTCACAGAGTTAGTCAGTTTCTTGATCTTTTCAGAATCAACTTTTTGTGTCTGCCGCAACCACGGCCTCCCAGACACTGTTCAGAGAGGTGTACTGTTCACCTTCACTGTACATTTACTGCTTAAGAAGGGCCCAAAAGTTCTCAATAGAGTTTAAGTCAGGTGAAGAAGGGGGCCATGTCATTAGTTTTTTTTATCTTTAAGGCCTTTACTGGCCACACAGTGGAGTACCTGATTGCATGTGATGGAGCGCTGTCTTGCAAAGTCTTCCTGAAAGATGCAGACTTTTCCCTGTACCACTGCTTGAAGAAAGTGTCTTCTAAAAATTGGCAGTAGGTCTGAGAGTTGATTTTGAGTCCATTTTCAACCCGAAAAGGTCCAACTAGCTCATCTTTAATAATACCTGCCCATACTAGTACCCCACCTCCACCTTGCTGGCATCGAAGTGTCAGAGTCGAAGTGGAGTTCTGTGTCCGTTACTGATCCAACCATGGGCCCATCCATCTGGTCCGTCAAGATTCACTTTCATCTCATCAGTCCACAAAACCTTTAAAAAAATCTGTCTTCAGATATTTCTTGGCCCATTCTTGACGTTTCAACTTATGTGTCTTGTTCAGAGGTGGTCGGGTTTCAGCCTTTCTTACCTTGGTCATGTCTCTGAGAACTGAACACCTCGTACTTCTTGACACTCCAGGTAGTTTGCAGTTGTGGAATATGGCAGCACTGGAGGATAATGGGTTCCTGGTAGCTTCATGTTTGATTCTTCTCAAATCTTCGGCGGTTAATTTGAGTCTTTTCTTCTTGTTCGTTTCTTGCGACCCTGTTGACTATTTGCTACAAAACGTTTGATGGTTCTGTGATCACACCCCAATATCTTAGATATTTCAAAAGTGCTGCATCCCCGTGAAAGACTTATTAAAATGTTTTACTTTTCAGAGTCAGTTAAATCTCTGTTTGGGCCCATTTTTCCTGAGGAGAAGAATCTGCCTAATAATTATGCACACCTTGATAAAGGGGTGTTGATCTCCATAGGCCACACCCTCCATCATAACACAAATACACATCACCTGATATGCATTAAATCCAATAAGCATTCAAGTTTAATCAGCTTGGACTTGAAAAATTACGGATAGAATGATGATATGGTCAAAATAATCACTTGCCTAATAATTGTGCACACAGTGTAATTAACCACAACTCCTCTTAGCACCAGCAGCTTTGAGCACTTCACCCAATCACCAGTTATAAATTGAATAATGTATCCATCCATCCATCCATCCATCCATCCATCCATCCATCCATCCATCCATCCATCTAAGGCCACACACACACACACACACACACACACACACACACACACACACACACACACACACACACACACACACACACAGGGCCATGTGGAGAGAAGCAAATGCTATTAGCTGTGATGTAATTGCAAACTTGAGCAGGGAAGAGATGATAATCAGCTGCGTCTGTGTTTCCTCCAGGGGGCATGGCCTGTTACAGGTATTATTATTTCTAGTGTAATTGTAAAGAGAAAAGTAGAGTAAACAGGAAGTAACATCACCACACCTCACCTTCTCAGAGATGATGCGATCCACACACTGCTTCCCGGTCAGTGGCAGACTGCACTTCTCCAGGATCTTGTGTTTCCCTCCCTGAAATTACAAACACGTCACAGACACGCTGCAGACAAACCGCAGACACCCTCACAGACGCTGCAGACAACTTCACAGACACGCTGCAGACAAACCGCAGACACCCTCACAGACGCTGCAGACAACTTCACAGACACGCTGCAGACAAACCGCAGACACCCTCACAGACGCTGCAGACAACCTCACAGACACGCTGCAGACAAACCGCAGACACCCTCACAGACGCTACAGACACCTCACAGACACGCCACAGGCAACCTCACAGACACCCTCACAGACGCTACAGACACCTCACAGACACGCCACAGGCAATCTCAGACACCCTGCCGACACCTTACAGACACGCAGCAGACACGACACAGGCAACCTCAGACATGCCTCATACACGTCAGACACGTTGCAGACACCTCACAGACACAATACAGACGTGCTGTAGACACATCCAGCTTCCTCCACCTTGGCCGAGTGCTCCATCGTCACCACCACTTTGGTTCCAGCGCTGGCCACCAGATCCATCGCTCCTCCCATTCCCTTCACCATCTTCCCCTGAAACACACACAGAGTTTGTTAGAGTATAACTCATATAATTATAATATTATATTATTAAAATGAGCAGGAGTGACATCACATGCTGAAACAAGAACCAGATGATTCATCTCACTTTGTTTTTTATTTTACCTTCTGATAAAAAAGCTGCAGCAGAATGTTCTGTATGCTCCTCTTACAGGTTCTTAAACCTCATCGCTTTCTTAAACTGAGAATCCATGGCCATAACACCACACTGAGAGCCCCGCCCACACAAGCCCCGCCCATGAGTCCTGCCCACATGAGCCCCACCCAGTCATCTTTATGCAGAACCATGTTTGGTTCCACTGGTTCTGTCTCATCTTAAGATTTTTACTGTGGAGTAGAAACACAGTAAACACAGTGGTTTGAGGTCATGTGACCTGACAATGCTGTGGGCAGGAATGATGTCATCCACTATCTACAGCTCAAACGTGCAGTTTCAGATTCATCGATTTCTCTAATTACGTGTGTGTGTGTGTGTGTGTGTGTGTGTGTGTGTGTGTGTGTTAAATGAAATGAATGATAAAATATTTTGAAAGAACAGATACAGAGAGAGGAGAGAGAGAGAGAGAGAGAGAGAGAGAGAGAGAGAGAGTTTGTCTTTTGTAATAAAAACGCAGTAAGTTCAGCCGACAGCAGATTGCTGCTGAGTGTTTCCATGACAACACATCAAATATTTCCCCTCGACCACTCTTCACTCGTTTCTTGCGAGAACCACACCAGAAAATTATTGCCCTTCACTCCAAACTGTTTCCTCTACCGCTCTTCTGCTGTCACACACACACACACACACACACACACACACACACACACACACACACACACACACACACACACACACACACGCGGGCTAATAGCTTCGGCTAATGCAGTTTCCTAGGCGACCGCCAAAGGTCATGAGGTTGGTACTGAGGAAACGGTTATAAATGTCACACTGAGACAAGCAAATGACATCATCAAAAAGCGCCAAATGTGTGCACACACACACACACACACACACACACACACACACACTGCATGGATTACCTTAGTACAGTGTGACAGGTTACCATGGATACCACACTACTGCCCTGTTCAACTGTTGTACACAGTTCCAAACTCATTATAGATTCTAGAACCTGCACCAAGAACCGAGAACCTTAGAAAAGAATCTGCAACATGAACTACTGTGCTGATAAAACCCAAAGCACACACAGAGAAGATTCTAGAATATATTTACATAAACAAATCTAGAAACATAGCAACAACGCTGGAACAAAGAACCTCACCGAGATCTCTATAGAACCTCAGAGAAGGCCAGAACTTCACCAAGATCTCCAGGAGTTCAAATTAAAATTTACAGCTGGGTTTTAACAAAGTGCTCACATGGAACACAGAACTGCAAAGAAGAAACCAGGAGCATTAACCAGACCGCTCCCTCCTACAACATCTCAGTGTGTGTGCGTGTGTGTGTGTGTGTGTGTGCGTGTGTGTGCGTGTGTGTGTGTGTGTGTGTGTGTGCGTGTGTGTCTAGAGAGGAGTTATCAATAAAGAAACTGAAGGAGGGAGGTAATTTAATATCTCTCTCACACACACACACACACACACACACACACACACACACACACACACACACACACACACACACACACACACACACCTGTCTTCCTGTTTCCTTGTTTTCCTGTGTGTATGTTTTATATATATATTTGAGTGTGTGTGTGTACACTCCTGAACAAAAAACAAAAGTGTTGCGTTCATAATTTTGTTTAGTGTAGTTTGTGTGTGTGTGTGTGTGTGTGTGTGTGTGTGTGTGTGTGTGTGTGTGTGTGTGTGTGTGTGCGTGTGTGTGTGAGAGAGACAGCGAGAGAGACATGTGTGTGAGATAAATAACCTTCAGCAGCCTGATCAGTGCAGTGTGGAGCCGAGGAGACATCCATTAGTGCCAACACAGCTATAAATATTCACTGTGTGTGTGAATACACACACACACACTCTCTCTCTAATTCTAATCAGTTGTCACACCCAC
>JBCEWE010001343.1:0-29942 GCA_039877035.1 Silurus lanzhouensis
CTCGCTATACCGATCATACCCACATTCGGGATTCTACTTGTGTTTCTACTGAACTCAATAAAGATATGTTTGAGCTACTCCCTTTCCCTACGTGTGGTCATTGTCCTGACAGATACATTAACCCTCTGATAGCAGGTGTTTTTGGTGTGCTGTGAGGCTCAGCATACAAACAACACTAAGAAGTTGTAGTTATGATCATTTAATGTTTCTCTGATGGAAAATAGAGTCGTATTCTTTGGGCTACAGTCATGTGGGGAGTTCAGGAACAAAAACACTTTATTATTGCAGGTTGACTGGACAGTAGTTCTGGTGGGTATAAGCACAGGAATCATTAGTAACTTATTACATTACAGTACACGGCCCAGGGGTGCCTGTGAGTCAGATCTGCGTCACTGCAAAATTGTCAATAATATTACTGTATAATTAGTTATATAAAACGCTATAATACATCAATACAGTAATGTTCATGGTCCCCATATTTATGTAGGATTTAATATAATGCCATTATCTATCTATCTATCTATCTAGCTGTCTGTCTGTCTGTCTGTCTGTCTGTCTGTCTGTCTGCCAATCACATGACAGCTGTTTAACATGTGAAGTTCAGCAGATACACGTCTTCACTTGTCTGGAAAACAAAACCAAAAACTTCCACTGAGCAGCAGATCTGTGGGTAGAAAAGCCTTGTTTATAAGATAAGACAGAGGATAATGGCCAGTTGTTTGCACTGACAGACTTCCCAAAACTGGACAGCTGAAGAAATGTGTAGGACTACTGAGTGAGAGAGAGAGAGAGAGAGAGAGAGAGAGAGAGAGAGAGAGAGAGAGAGAGAGAGAGAGAGAGAGAGAGAGAGAGAACGACAGTAGTGTAGTACTACTGATGATTTTGCTGCCATTTTAGCAAATGAACAAAATTTCTTTTATTTGCCTACACATTATGACATGTAGACATTTCTGTAAACAGATGCAGCTGTAGACTGATCTAAAACCTCTCTGTATTAAACCTGCTACTGATATATATTCAGATATATTTGTACTGACTCACTTTGGCATAATTACTATTGCTTTTATATAAGTGGCAGTTTAGTGGTTAAGATTTTGTACATGAGTTTAATCCCCAGCACCAGCTAACTGCTACTGCTGGACCCCTGAGCAAGCCCCTTCACCGTCAGCCGCTCAGATGAATTTATGAGATAAATGCAAGTTGCTCTAGATAAGGGGATCTGCTAATGGGTGATAATGGCTGATGTTTCCTGCTCTACTCAGTAGGCCATGTCTTATAAATAACAAGCTTTTTAGGTCACAAGTTTTAGGGAACTAAAACTCAAGTAAACATATTTCAGACCCTTAAGTAACACATGCTCAGTTCCTTTTTATGAAGACATGCTGTACTTTACTGCAGTGGTCACATGTTCATACACAAATCTCTCTAAACTGCTTGCTTCCTCACAGGGTTTTTTTCATTTTAAAGTTCAGCAAATCCCACTTAGGTCATGTCCTAATTTACAGCAGTAATGAGCTACTAAATATTGCTGATAGAAGGCCAAACATCTGAATTCACCATAAAATAAGGTTTTAGCCATCAGAACTACACTCGCACTTAACATGAATTTAAAGCCTTCTAATGTGGAAGTTCAGTCATGGGGAAAAATAAAGGCCTATGTGACAGATGTGCGGTCCTCACAAACTTCTACAAACAACAGTGCGGTCCTCATAAACGTCTATAAACAAATAAATAACAGGTGACAACAAACATATTTCAATGTTTATGCATCCCATTTCACCAAAACATTATAATTACGATCCTGAGGGGATACTGTAATTTATCTACAGTAACACCATTATTGTCTTATTAAAGTATCCCAGAAACACCAGGCTGCTGGAATACAAATGAGGGAAAATAAATCATTTAAAGATGAAAGCTAAGACCAAGGGAAGGTTTTATTTATTCATATAGTTCGAGATTTTAAGACTAAATTTAAAGCTACTGCTAAAGCAAGAAAACAAAACAATAGATTTTAATGTGTAGGCAATTTTATTTCCCTAAAAGCAAACTTATACATATATACAATACTTTATAATTTATGATCTACAGCCAGTGTGGATGATTTCTGCTCATCTGCTCTCTGGATATATGGTGTTTGGTAACTGTTTGTGGGTTTTTACCTGTTGTGCAGTGGAACTATTAATCATTTTCCTCTTGAACATGAGTCATGTTTCAAAAATAAACCAAAAAGAAGATGTCATAAAAAATCCCCATATATATGTTGAGATCATTGTTAAAAGTGTTAGTTTCATAAGGTTAATGTGGATGAAGTAAATTTTTGCATCTTCTGTGTATGAGCCCAAATATCAACTATTTTTTCCAGTCTGGGTGGCAGTTAAACCAGAGCCCTTCCTGGAGGTACTGGAGGTGTGAGGTGGAACTATGTACCACATAGGCCATGTGACCAACCATAGTACATAAAGCAGCTGCCCAATAATGTTTTTCACCTTTGAGTTAAAAAAAATATATATATACAAAGCTTCCAAGATCAGAATCTGCTTTTTAAAATATTTATATAATTAAAAAACATGATATTTACAAGCCATTATATTAATAAGTATATTTACACATTCATATTTGGTCCTAAAAATAATCAAGTGGAGAATACATGTTACATGGGTGGGGTTTATATTCAGAACGAAAGCACCTACTTCTGGTTTCAGTTTTAACAGGCCGTTATTTCTTAGAAAAAAAGGGAGGGGTTTTTCCATGAACTGTGTTCTGATGCACAGGAAACATCACACCCTTGTTTCTAAGATAGATCAAAAACACTTTTATTTAAAGAATTTAGCCATAAAGCTCACAGGAGATGTCATTTTCTGCTTGGAGGTTTGATGTAAACATTAACTCAAGCTCTGGATCTGTAGTTGTGTGATTTTCTGCATTGTGCTGTCTGGGTTATTGAAAGAATAAAAAGTAGTGCAGGTATTTCTAATAAAAAGGCCAGTGCTTGTATATTTTCAAGCGTTTCAACATTACTTGTAAATTCAAACTGTAGGGTTTTACCCTAAGGAGTTATACCCTAAATACAGTAGGGGAAATAATTATTTGTCCCACTGCTGATTTTGTACATTTACAAATGAAATCCAGAAAAAAAACATTAAAAGAGGTTATAAATTAATTTGTATTTGATCGAGTGAAATAAGTATGTGTTCCCGTACCAACCAGCCAGAATTCTGACTCCCACAGGCTCAAATTAATCCTGTACCTATGGGAAAGTTCTCCTAATATCAACTTCTTCTTCTTTTTCTTCTTCTTCTCCTTTTTCCTCTTCTTCTTCTTCTTCTTTCGGCTGCTCCCATTAGGGGTCGCCACAGCGTCCTAATATCAACTTATTATGTTTATAAAAGAAAACCGTCACAGAATTCCATGTAAACCTCTTCCATTTAAACCTCTCCACCACTATGGGAAAGACCAAAGAGCTGTCAAAGGATGTTAGGGACAAGATTGTAGACCTGCACAAGGCTGGAATGGGCTACAAGACCATTAGCAAGAAGCTTTATAAGAAAGAGACCACTGATGGCGCGATAATTCGAGAATGCAAGAAATACAAGTGAAGTCATTCGCCCTCGCTCTGGAGCTCTGTGCACACCTCATGGGGTAACAATGAGTCTGAGAAAGGTGAGGGATCAGCCCAGAATTACATGGGAGGAGCATATTAATGATCTCAAGGGACCTGGAACTACAGTCACCATGAAAACCATTGGTAACCCAACGAGGTCCTTCTGCTCAAGAATACACATGAACAGACCCGTCTGAAGTTTGCCAACGAACACCTTAATGATTCAGAGAAGACTTGGGACCAAAATTTAGCTCTTTGGCGTCAACTGGCCTTGCCGTGTTTGGCGGCAAAGAAATGCTGAATATGACCCCAAGAACTCCATCCCCACAGTCAAACATGGAGGTGAAACATTCTTCCTTGGTGGCTGTTTCTCTGCTGAGGGAACAGGACAACATTACCACATTAAAAGATCAATGCCCTGTAGAATCTTGGATGAGAACTTCCTGGCCTCAGCCAGAACACTGAAGATGGATGGTTGATGGGTCTTCCAGCATGACCCAAAACATACGGCCAAGACAACAATCTGATGGTCTTGTAGCCCATTCTAGCCTTGTACAGGTCTACAATGTTGTCCCGGGAGTCTTTCGACAGCTCTTTGATCTCACTGGAAAGGTGTGAAAGGAAGAGGTTGATTCTACGATGGGTGTCTTTTATATACACATAATAGGTTGATATTAGGAGAACTTTTCTAAAGGGACAGGACTAATTTAGGTGTGTGGGAGTCAGAATTCTTGCTCACTATATAAAAAAATAAACCAATACAGGTGCATAATGTCTCCTCTGAGTGGTATTAAAGCATGGATCTATTTTCAGCTGCATGTCTGCCAAAGAGCTGCTGGGTAGACAGCTACTGGTCCAGGACCACGTGATTTAGGGGAAAATGAAGCTTAAGCTGTCCTCAGCAAACCTGCTTCCCGTAGCATATTGTATTTTCAGCAGGAGGGAGGGGGAGATTAGCCAGGAATGAGGTCATAAATGTGTAATGCACAGGCTCGGTCCTGCAGACGCTGTTACACTGGGCTTTTTATAAAATAACATCAATGTAGTTCAGCTGGATGGATGCTACAGTTCTAAAGCGAGGTGCTGTAGTTACAGAAGAAGAGCAGAGTCGCATGCTAAAAAATATTTGTGCTGTGTCTTTATTTATAGAACTCTCGGGGTTATTTTTTTGGCCATAACCCACGCCGTACAGAACCGGAACTAGCTGCTGCTCACCTTGGTCTCAGCTCTTCTTCTTTACACACATTACTTACACCCAAAACTCCACCCCTTTCCACCTAATTAGCATTAATGAACATTATATTCAGAATTAAATTAGTGTCCAGATAGTAAATGGAAAATGTATGAAACTGCAAATCTATTAAGATAAAAGAAACCTGTGAACAACTTAATTACATTGTGATTAATTGCAAAACATATGTTTGGTATGATGCAGAAATCTTTTTTAAAAATGTAAAAAAAATATATACGATTGTACAGAAATTGAGAAAGATTGAAGACCCCTGGGTTAGTCTATATCCTTCTTCTTCATTGTGTGTTTCTTTATATATATTGGGGATTTCCTGGGCCAGATTATTGGATCTTATCCAACACACACTGACCTTCACCCAAATATAACTAAGGGAATAAAAATGCATATATTATTGGCACATGCAACTCAACACACACTGTTTATTAACCATAAAACATTGTTATTATAAGGACAATTTGTTGTGCATCTTTTTCTGCATCTCTTTAATTCTTTCTATGTTATTGTATGTGCTCATTATGGTCATTGCAACGAGAAGTTATTTTCTACTATAAGGCTGCACTGTGTAACGACAGACAAAGGTCTTACTGTACACATACTGCACCATGTGACTTCCATTTATATTGAATTACCCCCCCCCCCCCCCTCTCTCTCTCTCTCTCTCTCTCTCTCTCTCTCTCTCTAAGTAGCAGACACAACATACACTCTATACCCTGTGTTTTCTATATGATTAAAATGTATTATGGACATGCAGACAGACACCAGGAGCTTTCAGTCATCATACTGTCACCATGTAAACAGACCATACAGGGTGATCAAGCTTGGGGTTATAATCCAATGAAATCAGTTTTATTTTAGTTCTGCATCTTCTCCTGCAAACACACACACACACACACACTGTCAGGGATCCACCTGCCACGCCCCCTTTGGTGGCTCTCTATGCCTCCGCTCTCCCTAGAGCTCCAGGTTTAATCACGCACAGCTGGAGCTCATCATCACTCAGGCCTCCACTCTCTCTGGAGCTCCAGGCATAATCACGCTCACCTGGGGTTCATCATCACTCCACCCTGCTTCTATATAAGCTCCTCATTCACTCCCAACCCCTGTTCGTTATTGAATGTGTTGGATGCTACGTACTGTGTGTTTGGGTTGTTTGTGTTGTGCTATGGTCTGTGTCTTCCGTTCCGTTCTGTCCGGACTCCACTATCCCGTACCGGCCGCGCTTCACCTCCCCGCGCATCTCGGGTCAGCTAGCGCACCTCGGACACTCTCAACATAAGGACTGCCGTGAGCTTGTGCTTGTATGTGTGTGTGCGCGTGTGCGCGTCTGTGTGTGTGTGTGCTCGTGTGTCTCTCTCTCTCTCACTGGTATTAAAACTCGAGCGAGCTGTACTCCGGCTTCCACCTTTTGTTTTCGCTCGCACCCTGACAGAATAACGAACCCCCGAAAGGGCATATAAAAAAAAAAAAAAAAAAAAAAAAAAAACACAAAAGAAATGATCGGATTACCGCCGTGGACCCGGTGCGAACTGAACATCGGTGGAAGGATTCGCTCCGCCACGCTGAGGCGGCCGCCCAGCTCCGCCCCCGGAAAAACCCTGACAACCGCTGCCGTTTCACGCGGATCATGCTCGGCAGCGCCACGCCCCCTCGGTGACGTCACGGGTTTCCCGGCTCGCTTCTCCGGCAAAACGGCAGACTGGGGCGGATTTTTACGGAGCGTGGGTGAATACATGGAGTTGAATCCTGCCTCCTACGTAACGGAGGGAGCGAAAATCGCGATCCACATCTCTCTGCTGTCTGGGGAATCCCTCTCTCTAGCCAGCGAGTTGTGGAGTACGACCGGAGGTGAGTTCGGCTCGTGCGCCCGGTTTATCCGGCTTCTCACGAGGAAACTAGGGATGGTGACCACGGATCACCACTATCTCTCTCCCGCTCCCGAGAGCACAGAGCCACCCCGCTGCTTCCCGGAGAGCTCAGTTCCACACCAGAGTTTCCCGGAAGGTGCAGTTCCACACCAGAGTTTCCCGGAAGGTGCCGTTCCACACCAGAACCTCTGGGGGATCTCCACCCTGCTCCCGATCCTGCTCCAGGCCCTCCAGGATGGCGCCTGCTTCGCCCCGGGGTTCCCACGGAAGATCCGCCTGCTCCAGGGTTCCCGTGTTCGTACTGCTTTGTCTCCAATCGTCCACGAGTATGCCGCTCCACCCCAGAGATTCCGGGAGAGCTCCGCTCCGCTCCGGGGCTTCCTCGAGCGCTCCACTCCGCCTCCGACTTTCCGCAAGCGCGCCGCCCTGTTCCGGGGTTCCCGTGGACGCGCCGCGCCGCCCCGGAGCTTCCAGGAGTGCTCCGCTCCGCTTCAGGGTTTCCTCGAAAGCTTCACTCCGCTCCTGGGCCCCTCAGAGCTCTCTACTCCGCTCCGGTGTGTCCCCGAGAGCACCTATCCGCTCCAGGGTTTCCCGGACAACTCCTTCCCGCTCCAGTTCTCCACAGAGAGCTCAACTTCGTTCCAGGTCGCCCAGGAGAACTCAGCTCCGTTCCAGGTCGTCCAGGAGAACTCAGCTCCATTCCAGGTCGTCCAGGAAAGCGCAGCTCTACCCCAGGACCTCCACGAGAGCGCAGTTCCGCTCCAGGACCTCCACGAGAGCTCAGTTCCGCTACAGGACCTCCTGGTGAGCTCCTCTCTGTCCCAGAACGTCCCGGTGAGTTCGGCTCCGCCTAAGGACCTCCAGAAGAGCTCCGCTCCGCTCCACAGGGTCTCCGAGAGCTCCTCGCAGCTCCAAGGTCTCCAAGCGTGCTCAGTTCCGCTCCAGGATCTCCAGGACAGCTCCGTTCCGGCCCGGAGCTCCTCAGAACACTTAGCTCAGCCCCAAGGCTGCAAAGGGGACGTCGTGCCGCCGCCTGGTCACAAAGGGGACGACGTGCCGCCGCCTGGTCGCAAAGGGGACGACGTGCCGCTGCCTGGCCATGAAATGAACGTCGAACAGCTGCCTGGGCGCAAGAGGGTCGTCGCACCGCCGCCGGGATGCAATAAGGAGGTTATATCATCTCCGACCGCCAATACCGGTGGCAGGGCAACCTGCGGTTCCTCTGACAGCCCCAAGTTGCCTCGAGAGTCATCTGGCAGTGATGTCACGGTCCCAGACAGTTCCGACGGCGACCTCTCGCCTCCGAGCTCCTCCGACGGCGACGTCTCGCCTCCGAGCTCCTCCGACGGCGACCTCTCGCCTCCGAGCTCCTCCGACGGCGACGTCTCTCCTCCGAGCTCCTCCGACGGCGACGTCTCGCCTCCGAGCTCCTCCGAAGGCGACGTCTCTCTCATGAGCTCCTTCGATGGCGACGTCTCACCCAAGAGCGCCTCCGAAGGCGACGTCTCGCTCCTGAGCTCCTCCGAAGGCGACGTCTCTCTCATGAGCTCCTTCGATGGCGACGTCTCACCCAAGAGCTCCTCCGACGAAGACATCTCAGCCCCAAGTCTCCCGAAAGGCGAAGTCACGTCTCAGCGTTCCGCTCCAGGCGATGTTTCGACTCCGGGTTCCTCTCCGGGTGACGTAACACCTCCGTGTCCCTCGGAGGATGACAACACGCTTCTGAATTTCTCTGAACTCTTCGTCACGGTTTGCAGCCCCGGCAACTCTGAACACCGCTGAGGACGTTATTCTGCTCCCGGTCTACACTGGGCACATCTCCGCTACGGACATAACTCCGCTCCTGACCTCCTTGGTTGACACCCCTTCGGTCCAGGCCTCCACAGCGGGCGTCGATCCGCCCCTGGTTACAGCCGAGTGCGTCGCTCCATCTCTGGTCTCTGCCGTGGAGGTCGCTCAGCCTCTGGACTCCGCTTGGTCCTTGTTCTACGCCGGAGCTGTTTCTCCACCTCTGGCGTCTGCTGAAGGCGTCAATCCGTCTCCAGTCTCTGCTAAGGGCGGTTCGGACCAGGTCCCTTTCGACCCTGGACGGACACCGGGATCCTCCTCTGAGTGCCCTGGCCCTCCAAGCATCTGTGGGTTTGGGGCGTCAGGCGCCGCCCCTCAGGGGGGGGTAATGTCAGGGATCCACCTGCCACGCCCCCTTTGGTGGCTCTCTATGCCTCCGCTCTCCCTAGAGCTCCAGGTTTAATCACGCACAGCTGGAGCTCATCATCACTCAGGCCTCCACTCTCTCTGGAGCTCCAGGCATAATCACGCTCACCTGGGGTTCATCATCACTCCACCCTGCTTCTATATAAGCTCCTCATTCACTCCCAACCCCTGTTCGTTATTGAATGTGTTGGATGCTACGTACTGTGTGTTTGGGTTGTTTGTGTTGTGCTATGGTCTGTGTCTTCCGTTCCGTTCTGTCCGGACTCCACTATCCCGTACCGGCCGCGCTTCACCTCCCCGCGCATCTCGGGTCAGCTAGCGCACCTCGGACACTCTCAACATAAGGACTGCCGTGAGCTTGTGCTTGTATGTGTGTGTGCGCGTGTGCGCGTCTGTGTGTGTGTGTGCTCGTGTGTCTCTCTCTCTCTCACTGGTATTAAAACTCGAGCGAGCTGTACTCCGGCTTCCACCTTTTGTTTTCGCTCGCACCCTGACACACACACACACACACACACACACACACACACACACACACTAAAAGCCTATTTGTATGCATTATGTTAATCTCATAAACAGAGAGAAGCACGTGACCTCCGGAAACCTGCTTCAGAGCACAGCATCCGCTTAATTCTACTTAAACTGACCTTTTTTTCCTCTCGATCTCTCTGCATGCATGTTATTAATGCTTTAAAAAATCAATCATCTATAAAGGAAAACATTTCAGTTTTGCAAAAGCACAGTTCATTTCTTTTCTTCTCTGAAACTTGTTTACCAGGTCACAGTATATTTCACACTCGCAGCTCAACACAGGAAATGTTCACATGCAGCTGGTAAAATGACAGGATGTGCTTAAAGTTAAAACTGTCAGCAACAGTTCGGTTAAATGTTACAGTACGTGTATGTTAATCTGCAGTGAAGATGAAAAATACACATTTTGATTGCACAAATCGCACTGGATTTAATAGTGTGATACTTTAACCATCTGATAGCAGGTGTTTTTGGTGTGCTGTGAGGCTCAGAATACAAACAACAGTAAGAAGTTGTAGTTATGATAATTTTATGTTTCTCTGATGGAAAATAGAGTCGTATTCTTTGGGCTACAGTCATGTGCCTTAGTCATTTGTGAGGGTTGCAATAAAAGCGTGATGGAATGTTTAGCTGTTGTTGCTTTTCTACAAAGGTCAAAGGCTAAGAAGGAGTGCAGGAATGATACCAGTTTAAGACTGCAGGTTAATTAGACAGTAGTCATGGAGAGTATAATTAGGAAGGAGTTTGGATGTAGGATTATTGATTTTTTAATACTCAAATGTGTATCGCTGTAATATCCGCTAAAGAACAACTAAATTAAACCACAAAATCGTCTGGGGCTAAAACAGGGAAAAAATTCATGATATGTTGTTGTTTGGTTTTGTTAGTCAATGCTAATCACGTTTACTAATCTGATGCACAGCCGAGCAGATCACAGTGAAGCTCATAAACAACAATAATCCAGTTCTATCCATTCAGAAGCAAGAATTAGAGGAAGTGCAGGAACAAAAACACTTTATTATTGCAGGTTGACTGGACAGTAGTTCTGGTGGGTATAAGCACAAGCATCATTAGTAACTTATTACATTACAGTACACGGCCCAGGGGTGCCTGTGAGTCAGATCTAGATAATAATTATCCAGTGGATTGTACTGTGTCACTGCACTGTATAATTAGTTATATAAAACGCCATACTACATCAATACAATAATGTATTTATATATATTTATTAATATGGCTATATTTATAATAATGATTTAATATAACGCCATTATGTTTCTATCTATCTATCTATCTATCTATCTATCTATCTATCTATCTATCTATCTATCTATCTATCTATCTATCCAATCACATGACAGCTGTTTAACATATGAAGTTCAGCAGATACACGTCTTCACTTTTCTGAAAAACAAAACCAAAAGATCCACTGAGCAGCAGTTCTGTGGGTAGAAAAGCCTTGTTTATAAGACAAGACAGAGGATAATGGCCAGTTGTTTGCACTGTGAGACTTACCCAAACTGGACCGCTGAACAAATGTGTAGGACAAGTGTAGTACTAGTAATTATTTTGCTGCCATTTTAGCGAGTGAACAAAATTCCTTTATTTGCCTACACATTATGGACATGTAGACATTCCTGTGAACAGATGCAGCTGTAGACTGATCTAAAACCTGTCTAAATAAAACCTGTGATACTGCATGCTACTGATATATATTCAGATATATTTGTACTGACTCATAATTGATATCGCTTCTATTTAAAAGTAAGTGGCAGTTTAGTGGTTAAGTTTACTGCTGATAACTGCTACCGCTGACCCCTTGAGCAAGCCCCTTGACTGTCAGCTGCTCAGATGAATAAATAAGATAAATGTAAGTTGCTCTGGATAAGGGGGTCTGCTAATGGGTGATAATGGGTTATATTTCCTGCTCTACTCAGTAGGCCATGAAAAACCTTTTATTACACAATGCACATCAACAAGGAGCTGCCAAATTAGAGCCAACATAAAACATTGTGTTCTTCAGTCCAAAACCTTTGGAGGAAAGCATTTCAACACCAATTTACAACTTAATATTTTAGCTCCCTGGGTAACAACACATGTAGTTGGGCTGCAGAACCAAAACTGTCAAAGAGCATCACTCCTTCAACAATCTCACTGTCAAAATATTCTCGACCAATACATTTACTACGTTCTTTTTCTACATTAGCACATTCAGGCAACTAACCATTCAATAATACCCTATAATAATAATAATACCCAGAGGACTATGACACACAGCAATATTAATCAAGATTAATCAAGAAAATAAGTGACTGATGAACCAACAGTGAATGAAATAATAAACAATGAATGAAGCCCCCCAACCTCAAAACTGAAAAAAAAAAACATTTAAGTATTTTCACTCAAAAAACAACAAAGAACAACAGCAATGCAGATGAACAGTGATCACATATACTGCTAAGTCTTACAGACCACAGATTTAGTTTTTTAGTTCAAGAACTTTGGGAGAAAGATTTCCACCATCCATTTGCAGGAGCATTTTTTGAACGAACTCGTAATAGTGTTTTAGCTCCTTAGGGTAAGAGATGTTCAGTGCATAGACGACTCCTAGCATCAGTGCACAGGCTTGGGCTGAAAAGCCAATGTTGTCCAGGATTATCACTCATTCAACTTAAATGTGAATGACTTCATAATGTCTAAGTTTCCCATTCCCTTGTTGATGACATAAAGGCCCATGGGGGTCTTTTGCAGGTCTCTCTGGAAGGAAAACATCTGTTTGTCATTTATCTAATCCTTATAGCTTAATCAGAAACAGATATATTTTATGATCAATCCATTTTTCTTAAATGTACTTACCAAAATAAATTCCCAGAGGAATTCAAAAAAGAAAATCTGTTTAAAAAACATGAATATGAATAAATTAATTACAACGACCAGAAAGTAAAAGATGCACAAATACATTATTAGTACATTATTAGCTGACAACACTTTGTAACCAGCTTGCTCATACTACTGTTTGGTGACCATAAAAGTCACTTATTAAAGCTATAGAAAGACCAACCATATTAATATATCTTACATTAAACAAACAGCACACATTTAAGAGCTCTAATAATTATAGAACTGGATCTATGATGAGTATGCTAAACTAAGTGAAAAGGTCATGCTAATCAGAGAATGTTTAACTTCCATAACCTTTAGTTTAGTTAAAAGATAAATAAGAATTAGTCCCGATCAGTATATACGTTACTAAGGTTATTTTACACCCTTAAACTACAAAGTCACCCAAAATCAAATATAAACCCTGTTGTTAAAACAAGAAAGAGCATAATGTCTCTCACGCACTACCATGCCTGTTATTCACTTCTGGGCTGAACACAGTTGATAAAATTAGCAGCCGTATAACTTCTTCACCGGTGTGGAGACATGTACACATGAGATTTGGTGGTGGAAATTGATGTTTTGTCGAGAGGCTGGAGGTAGCCCAAGATTTGGTGGAGACGGTCAGCTCTTTATTCTCTATGCAACAAGATTGTACCAATAACGTGTACAGCAGCGCTAACGTTAGCTGAACTTACACTTAAGCTAAGCTACATTAGCTCAAATGAATATATCATAGCATAAAGGTAATCGCCATGACTACTCATTTAACATTTGAAACACACTTTAATGGTATATATTATAGTGTTTTAAGTTTCTTAACCAAAATCCAAAATGCATTTTTTTGAAATCCAAATCCATGAGTCACGAGAGAAAAAAATTTACCGCTCAGGAACGTTCAACAGCAGCAAAGAGACGGCAAGTATGTAAGTACGTGAGCATGCGTAAGTACGTGAGCATGTGCAAACCAGCACGTGTGTATAGTTACGGTTGAATGAATGAAATCGGCTTGTTTTAATTACGGACAATACACTTAAGACTAAGTTAAATATTTTAAGTACACTTTAAAAATACATTATAATCAATGAAAAGAGATTCATTAATTTACGTTACATTTACTAAAGGACAAAAATATTTTTCCGTGTAAGCTAAATTAAATAAAGCCATAAAGCTCCTAGAAGATGTCATATTGTCATATTTCCTGTTAGGAAGTTTGATGTAAACATTATCTCAAGCTGTGGGATGTTATGCATTGTGCTGTCTGGGTTATTAAAGGAATAAAAGGTAGTACAGGTATTCCTAATAAAGTGGCCAGCGCTTGTATATATTTTCAATTATTTATACATTCATTCATTCAATGTAGGGTTTTACTCCCAAGAGGTTGTAAACTAAACATAAACTTTACATCCAGTCTACAGCATTTGTTTCTGTATATTATATACATTTTTGAATAGGATTATAAAGTCAGGTTTTTTTTCAGATGTGCCTTTTTTCTGCACTCACACAAACAAGGACAGTAGTTTTGCTTATTTCTGTATTAAAAAGAAAAGAATACAGATGCATAATGTGCCCACTGTGAGTGTTATTGTAGCATTGAGGGGATTTCAGCAGCATGTCTGCACAGAGCTGCAGGGGGAACAGATACTGCACCAGGACCACGTGATTTAGAGGAAGCTCAAGCTGCCCTCAGGAAACCTCAAACCACTTTCAGTTATACAGAGAACCAGACCTGAAACAAAAAGTCAACAAGGAGGAATTCTTCATTCTTTTTACATCTGTTACTTCTGGACTAATGCAGCAATTATTATTATTATTATTATTATTATTATTATTATTATTATTATTATTATTATTGGATAAGTATAAGGTCATAGATGTCCTCAGGCTTTCACAAGGCTGCAGTGTCTCTTCATGTCCTCATTATTAAATCTCATGTCACTGGTTAATGGCGCAGCTGTTAAACCTTTTACACACTGTATTTTTCACTGCGTATCTTCCTGCAAAAAATAAATAAATAAAATGAAAATCCCACAACGACACATGCAAAAGTCTTGACTTGTGTTTTAGATATATAATATATAATAATATGCTACAGCATGATGCGTCTAGTCCAGTTACATATTCCTTATTATAATGATTAATAAACACGCAGTAAGTAGAAACGTGTATAGTATGTATAGTATGTGCACGTGTGTGTAGTGTGTACAGTGTAGTGAGTTTATAGTGCACAGTGTGTGTTGTGTGTGTGTGTGATGTACAGAATGTGTGGATAGTGTGTATAGTGTGTGTACAAACAGAATGTGTATAGATTGTGTAGTGTGTGTATGTGTGTGTGTGTGTGTGTGTGTATAGTGTACAAACAGAATAGTGTGTGTCTGTGTGTGTGTGTGTGTGTTCAGTGCGCTGCAGTGAAACCCCGCCCCAGGTTCCGCCCCCCGCAGGCTGTATATAGACTTGTTTTTGCGCAGTGACGTCAGCATTTGATCCTGATCATCCACCGTCAGAGTCGGTAAGAGAACAGGTTCATTATTACATTATTAATTACTTACTTATTTTTTATATTATAGACAAAAACACAACAAAGAAATAACAGTTTACACAACTAAAAGATTATTGAAAGTGATCTAAAAGCAGTTCAGTTTTATAATAATGAATGTTATTATAGATAAAACATTAACACACACATCTTTCCTCAGTTCTCGTGTTGAGAATAGTGACGAGGTGTTTTATAATCTAAACAAACTATTTTACATTTTGTTTTTATACAATTAATATATAATACATTTTAATATAGGATAAAAAACTGTTTCTGATATCACACGTGTGTTGTTTTAATGTTACAGTGTAAAGATAAATTAAAGTATGAAAGTATAGAAGCATATAAGCAGAACCATGTGATAGATGTTTATAATGTTGATCAGACTCTCAATATTGAAGGTTCTGGGGAGTGACTTTACAGTTAAATCTGTCTGTTACTGAATCCTGACAAGTAATAAGAAAAATAAACTGGATAATAAACAACAACTACAGATAACAAATTCTGTACAAACTCTTTATTCTCACAAACAAGAAAAGAGGAATTTAGGGTCACTTGTGAAATTTCTCATTTTACCATAAAAGGAGAGGTCATTTCACAAGTGAAACTGTTTTTTGTTTTTTTTTTACAGTAATGTGTCTCAGCTGCCAGAAAGAGTGTGTGGGTCTTGACTATTTTTAGTTTTTTTTTTTTTTTTTATTATATCCTGATAACCAACACATATGAAATCCACCATAAAAGCACTCGATTGTTAATAATTTCTATGTAGAATTTTCTCTGTAGAACAGCAGGTTTTGAGTTGAGTCACATTACTGTAGTAAACACAATAGCTGCAGGATTTAAAGCCTTTTTAAAACTCACACTATCCACAAATAATAAAATATTAAATAAATTATTAATTTTCAGTCCCTACCTAAAGCTACAGCTGATGTTTTACTATCAAAGCGATAAACCCTATACATACACATAATACTTCATTTATTATCCTATTTATTAAAACTTATATACAGCCAATGTGGGTGATTTCTGTTTTTCTATATTTAAATATATGGAGTTTGGTAACTGTTCATGGGGTTTTATCCATTGCACAGTGGAACTATTATTAATTTTATCTTGAACATGAGTCACATGTTTCAGGTTAAATTAAAAAGAAGTAGTCAGAGAGAGAGGGGGGGGGGGGATCTTTCTTAAAGGTATTTGTTTCATGGATGAAGTGAAATTGTACATTGTGTTTTTTATGTTAAATATGATACTTAAACCCAGATATACAACTAAACAAAAACAATTTGACTTGAAAGGCAGTGAATGTCATGAATCCAGTTTAAACCGTAAAGAGCATTAAATATTTATTTATGTATTTGTTTATTTTGTGTATGACACTAATACCATCATCAGGTTCTGCTTCTTACTACAGTAAAATATAAAAACATCAATGCCCTTCTCAGGGTGGGAATTCAAACCAGGTCTGATGGTGTGAAACTCAGAACCACTTGGGATGTGCCACAGGGGGGCATGTAACACAAGAGGCAAACACAGTTTGGATGAAATTTTCATGTTTGTATTATTGGGGGAGTTGGAGCTCAGTGGTTAAAGTGCTGGGTTACTTGTCAGAAGGTCGGGGGTTCAAGCACCGGTATCGCCAAGCTGTTACTCTTGGGCCCTTGAGCAAGGCCCTTAGCTCCAGGGGTGCTGCATCATGCTTCCTATCCAGCTGGGATATGCGAAGAAAGAATTTCTAAAATGGCTTTTTTTAATCTATTCAATTCTAAAGTCCTTACATAAGTCAAGTCAAGAGGCTTTTATTGTCATTTTTGCTATACACAGTGGTACACAGTACACAGTAAAAACGAAACAACGTTCCTCCGGAACCCTGGTGCTACACTAAACAACAAAACAACAACAGCATAGAGCTACAACACAAACATAAAGTGCATCGAGTGCAACCTGGTGCAAACAGTGCAGACAGACGACACAAGACAAGACAAAAGACAAAAGACCAAGTATAGCGCCGACTAGTAAACCTGCTGTATACTTGATTATACAGTATTGTGTGAGGAGAAATGTAAAAACTATACCCAGGAGAGAATACAAACAGAACAGAACAATGTAGTGCAAAAAACAGCAGCAAGGAGGTGCAAAGACAGCATGTAAACATTATACTGAATACAAGGTGCGAGTAAAAATAATAATAAATAGATAAGTGGTGATGGAGTGGATCGAGATCAGTGATGATTGTGTTTAGTCAAGGTTGTACAGTTCAGTAACACACATTTGAGTGAGTGTGTGTGTGTGTGTGTGAGTGAGTGAGTGTGTGCGAGCTCTGTTTAATTTCTGTGTATTAAGTAGCCTGATGGCTTGTGGAAAGAAACTGTTGCACAGTCTTGTTGTGACGGCCCGAATGCTTCGGAACCGTTTTCCTGATGGTAGGAGGGTGAAGTATGTGTGTGAGGGGTGTGTGTGATCGTCCACAATGCTGTGTGCTTTGCGGATGCAGCGTGTAGTGTAAATGTCCATGATAGAGGGGAGAGAGACTCTGATGATCTTCTCAGCTGTCCTCACTATCCTCTGTAGGGTTTTGCGATCCGAGACTCCCAAACCAGGCAGTGATTCAGCTGCTCAGGATGCTCTCAATGGTCCCTCTGTAGAACATGGACAGGATGGGGGGAGGGAAGTGGGCTTTCCTCAGCCTTCTCAGGAAGTAGAGACGCTGCTGGGCTTTCTTGGTGATGGAGCTGGTGTTAAGTGACCAGGTGAGGTTGTCTGCCACATGAACACCAAGGAATTTAGTGCTCTTGACGATCTCCACAGAGGATCCATCAATAATCAGTGGAGATTGGTCGCTCTGTGCTCTCCTGAAGTCCACAACCATCTCTTTCGTTTTGTCCACGTTCAGAGACAGGTTGTTTGCTCCACACCAGGCATAAAACAGTAAAAGTAACAAAAATTAGAATACAAACAAAAAAACAAAAAAAATAGACAAAAATCTACAGGAGGAAGTTTACAGGGCTGGAGACAAGAAACAAAATGTAGACCACACAATGTCAAAAACCAAGCAACAGCTGACACATGGGAAAATTAATACACACAGACAGTGACACAAAGGTGGCAATGATTAGATTTAACAAGAATGGGGAGAAAAACAACATGAGAGAAAATGGTGGGATCTGGTAGAAAATGCGGAAAAGGTCATTTTATGTCATGACAGGACGTCGAAACCTGATAGTCTGAGCTAAAGTTACCAGCAGATCCAATTAGCATAGATTTGGCAACACAGACTACATACGCCAACTTATTATTTTATAAAATCTGTTCATTTTATTCAGTGTTTTGTCTGTTAATTCAGACTATTCAGTTTGATAATAAGAATTAAAATGATTGCACGGTGATATGAGGCAGTGTCATCTAGTCTTTAAACAGTTGAAGAGAAAGACCATCGTATGCTCACTAAATTGTTGTTTTGGGGCTTGAATATTTTCTTACAGGACTACAGTATTAATTAGGGAGTAATTTTTATTTTTTTCTTGAAAATTATTATTATTGTTATTCATATTATATTACTAAATGTAATAGTTTTATATGTACACTATAATTAGAACCTCAGATAGATATTCATAGCATCTATTTTCAGGTTTATGGTTGTTATAATGGAATAGAACATAGATTTGGACTGGCCAGTATCACCCAGATAGATAAGGATTGGGTCACATTTAAGTCTGGCTACTTAAACTTTCTACCTCAAGTTTTCTCGATAATTGTTTCTCCCTGTTGTTCCCCCTGGCTTACTCTTTAGTGACCTACATCTACATCCAGATTTCTGTTAAGCTGCTTGTCTATTGTTAGACATGCTTTTAAATGCAGTGGAACACTAATGTAATGAATAAGCAAAACAATCAGATAAATAAGAAAGGGGGCTATTTTATTAAGTAGGCAAGTTATTAATTAATAAGCATAGATGGTGTGGGGAAAAAACCTTCTTGAAGGAGTAAATGATGTCCATTACCACTTGGGGGCAGTATACAATCATATTGTTTATCTCCATGTTAATTCAGACATTATGTCGCTTAATGCTTCTGTTCTGTTCCACCATGCAAACTTAAACTGAACACACACTCACATACACACACACACACACATACATACATTCTGCACATATTAAATGTTCACTTTTTTTTTTTAAGTTAAAGAAACACCTGGGATGTTGATTTGTCTGTCTCCTGCTTATGATACATCATTCCCCTCTAAAATAACACACAATAAGTCCAAATATTATTCCTGCAGAAATTAGCTCACAGTTTATTTCCTGCCTCTGCAGTAATCCATCAAGCTGCTAATGCTAAAAGTTGCTATTATCATACCGCTGTGAATATACATCTAAAATATGTAGAACTCTGTATGACCACCAGTGTTGGGCAACGTTACTTTTAAAAGTAATGCATTACAATATTGAGTTACTCCCCAAAAAAGTAACTAATTACGTTACTTAGTTACCTTTTTAATGGAAAGTAACGCGTTATATTACTTTTGCGTTACTTTTGCGTTACTTGTATCTCTTTCACGCCTTACAGGTGTAACAGGTGTAATATAGATAATTGCCATTAAGAAATGTTATATTAGAGCAAAAGACATGTCCTAAACATTTAAAATGCCGTATAACTTCTTAGAGAACAATAAGATGATAGACTAAATTTTCACCACAAGGCTGAACACTTTCCAGTCGCTCTTCTGTACACTGCTTTTCAATCTGCCTTCGCCGTCAGGAATGTAACTATCGCTCGTGTATATAAGGTTGAGGGTGTGGGCTGCACACCGGTGATGTGGAGGGAGAACATACCTTTCACTGTCATCTCGTAAAACATCGTGCAATTCCGTAAATCTGACCTCGTCTACATCATTCTACATCTACTTCATCATCAGCTTGAAACATTCTGAACGCTTTTACAAAGTTTGCGCTATTATCAGTGACCGTGGCAGTTTATCTTCCCACAAAGAACAAATGAGCTGTGAATTTGCTTTCTCTCTCTCTCTCTCTCTCTCTCTCTCTCTCTCTCTCTCTCTCACTCTCTCCGCTGTGATGGCTTCGTACATGTGTCTCCCACGGAGAACTATTATTCTGAGCAGCCAGTAGAGCTGCAGTGGTGGAAAGTCGGCAAAAGTTTTCTATATTTCAATTCAATTCATTTTTATTTGTATAGCGCTTTTAACAATGAACATTGTCTCAAAGCAGCTTTACACAGATAATGTGGTGATTAAATATAAATATGTTCTATATATTTCTGTCTCCATTTCCATATATTCAACATTATACACACACACACACACACACACACACATCTGTAGTGTGCAGATGTCTTTTTTTGTTTTTTGAAGTGGTATTTTTTGCAGTTAACAGGAGCTTTTCACCAACACATAATCTACACTTAACCATTATTCCTAGATAGATATAACTTTATTGTCATTGCATAGTACAGGTACACAGCAACGAAATGCAGTACAGTGTACATATGCTAAATATGTAGCATATGTACAGCATGTGATATTTATGTAAGCATATGTATAGTGATTAAATATATAACCGGCTATATCAGTGCAGAGACGTGTGGACATCATTAAGAGCCTTTGCTATGTTTCCACACGGACAGTTAATGAGGTGATACCGGAGAAACTGCACCTCTTCAAGTCAATAAGCTTTTATATATAATCATAGACATTTTATAGATTTAAATGATGTATTGTTTTTATCTGTACGATCAATAAAGACAGTAATTTAAGTTTGTGTCGCCATTATGAGGAAAAAACCCACAAAACGCCACCCAGAGGGTAAATTGTGTAAAACATGGCGGATTAGGTGTTTGATTTGAGACTCGGAAATAAAACAAATGTTTACTGATTAAAATTATTTTTCGGTGGAGTTTATTTATTTATTTTATATCTAAGTAAAGAATGGACGTCGTGAATAAGTGTATGTTTTGCTGGAGATTTTAATTTCGCCTCTTTTATATTTAGTTATTTATTTATGTATTTATATTTTTTATAAAAATGGTAAAACAGAAATGTGCGCTGAATTGATAGCATTAATAACATTTAGAGCCGTTTACAATCATTTTAATTTTGACAGCCAAATATATATATATATATATATATATATATATATATATATATATATATATATATATATATATATATATATATATATATATATATATTAGTACAAAACGAATTAAAAATGTTGTTACCTAATGAATGTATCCAGGCTGAAGATCCACATATAGAACACAAGCAGAGAAAAGATGATGATCATAAATGTGTCTGTTCTCAGTCATGTTCTCATCACTGACTCCCTCTGTCTCATCCACTTTAACCCCAAATTTCTTACTGCCTTCTGCCTGCTGATTCTTATCTTCGTAAAGAGTGAGGGTCAGGACTTTATACATAAGCGGAGTGAAAAAGACGCGCAGTGACAGGAAATCAGTTGTTCGGCTGAAATTAGCGCGCAGTGAAAATACAAATATTTATATTTCACCAAATCAATGTATTAAAACTAAAGTAACGAGCCGGTTTTGAAAATGTAAGAAGTAAAAAGTACAGATATTTGTGTAAAAATGTAATGAGTAAAAATCTGAAAAATAAATAGTGGAGTAAAAAACTGATACCAGAAAAATCTACTTAAGTACAATAACGAAGTATTTGTACTCCGTTACTTCCCACTTCTGATTATAACTAAACTTCAAGATGGAATGTAATCAATGTGTAAATACATCTCGGCAATAAACAAGAGCCTTAGGAGGCACCTGAGCTCATTTCAAGTGTTGTGCAAAGAGTCTGAATACTCAAACACGTGATATTTGATTGTTGTATCTCGTATTTTTTGTTTTAGAAGATTTCCACACACTTCTCCAGATTATCAGGACATCATGACCTTTTTTTCCATTTGCATCATATTGGGTGCGGTGCATGTGAGTAAGTAACATTTTGTTATATAACAGATATATAATCTATAGTATATATATATATATGTATATATATATATATATATATATATATATATATATATATATATACATATATATATATATATATATATATTAGAGGTGTAACGGTACACATATTTGTATTAAAGATTTTCCGTTTGGTAAACACAAATGCGATCATTTCTATGTGCGGAACTTTCGAGTTGAAATCTGAGTTCCCTCAGGAACATATTAAGTGACAGACTGCAAGGTTGTTTAGTCACTGCTTCACACTCTGAGTGCATTTCATATTTATTATTATTATTATTAGTAGTAGTACAGTGGACCCCGGTTATGTCGATGTGCTAGGGGGTCGCCAAAAAGCATCGAGGTAACCGATGATGGAGATAAACAAAAATCAAAATGGCGGCAGTATATTAACGTGCTTGAAATTTCTTTATGTACATGATGTGCGTTAATAAATGAGAATGTGCATGCACGTGTTTTTGGAGGGGTTTTTACACAACAGCGTTGCCGCGATTTGTTTGATGAAGTCATGCTATAAAAATGTACATGTTTGTTAACAATGTAACAGACTTTATTGAATTTTGTTATGCTGTACTAATTCTGGATCGACTGGTGCTCATTGTGTGTGTAATCCATTTTTCCCCTCGGGGCTTGCCATAGATAGGTAAGGGACATGCGCACTTGGGGGTGCTAAAGGGTCGGTGACCTCGGGGCTGAAGATGATGCTGTGTTAATAAAGTGTTGAAGAGTTTGGATAATCTCGTTTATTGTTTTTTTTTACTCAATATAAAGTGTCTAGGCGAACCCTACACGAACGCTCGGTTACATTGGTGGCAGCGGTTTTGTTTTGTTTTTGTCGTTTAACTGGTTCAGTGTTACCGCGGGTGTTTAATTAGTTAGTTTATAGTTAAAAAGTGCTTAGCTGAGTTAGCACGCGCGGGTTCAGCGTGGGCGCGGCCATCATGTGGTGTAAAGACGAGGATGATTTCTACCCGAGACGGGACCGCGACAGGATCAACAGACACGTGAGAATTGAGTTGCCACCGCCGTTCTCCGGTGACGAAAAGCAGGGCTTTCTATGTTGGGCGCGGCAGTTTGAGGTCGCGGTCCGAGCGCTGACTGAGGGAGATGGCGCTGCGTCCTATAATTATGAACTGGTGAGAATTCTGCCGACACGGTTGAGCAACGCGGCGTTTCTCCTGTGGGACAGTCTTCCTGCGGCTGTTCAAGCGGATTATACAGCGGTGAAAGAGAGACTTAAGGAGTCTTTTGGGCAGCGACAGTTCATGGATCGTTTCAGAGCCAGCCTATCAGCTCGCCCTCGTGCTCCGCGGGAAAGTTTGGAGGTGTATGCGGCGGAGATCGGCAGGTTAGTGGACAAGGCTTTTCCAGAATATGGGGACAAGGCGCAGAAAGAGGAAAAGTTTCGCCGTTTCGTGGCTGGTCTGGATCCTGTGCTCAGAGCTAAATGCCACGAACAAGGAGCAACAGACTTGGAGGAAGCTGTGATAATTGCCGGCCGGTGTGAAATGGCAAGGGACACGATAAAGACTGATTGCATGCCAGTTAATAATGCCTATGGCAATATGGATGGAGTTTCTGCTGTTCACTCTGTGACTGATAATGGAGGACTTTATAGAGCAGTGGATCAGCTAACAGGAGAAATGAGGGAAATGAGGATGGAGCTAAGGCGTTTAGGTGAGGAAAACCAAAGACTGAAATCCAGTGCAAGTTCGAGAGCGACGAATGAGTGGAGTGGAGACCGCTCTCGGTCTAATGGTATGTGCCAGTGTGTCTGCGGGGGCCGTGGATGCCAGTCACGTGTTTTTGACAGCGCACGGAGGGGCCGTTCACCTGAGACTGAGAATAAAATGTTCCAACGCAGTGATGAACATACATCATGTATGGATGTTCGTAGTTATAACAACTCATATGCTGCTCGCTCCCCTGCTAGACGCAGCCCCAGCCCTGCTCGTAGATGGACCAGTCATGAGGATGATTCAAGGAAAAGAGGCGTGCGATTCATGTCTCCTGGCAGAGCAGAACTTCGCAGCATGCCGGGAAACGGACAGTAGCTGATGTTGCGGCCCAAACACCAGCTGTACTACCTGAGGGCTCTCAGAAGGACAGTGTTAATGATGGCTACTCAGTCCCTGAAGACGTGAATGTTATTTTCAACAGTGGTCAGGAGCTGCTAGTGTCATATGTGAGAGGAGTTATTGAAGGTGTTGAAGTGCAAATGTTAGTGGATTCTGGTTCCAGTGTTTCTCTCATGAGCGCTGACTTTCGTATGTCAATTCCAACACTTCGTACTCGGCCGCTGAAAAGGACTATGTGTCAGCCCGTGCTGTGAATGGACAAATGCTGGATACATTAGGTACTATCACAATAGCGTTTCAGCTGGGCACTGAGTTATGGCAGCATGTGTTTCATGTGCTGAGAGAGACCACACAAACTGTATTGCTAGGCTGGGACTTTCTATTGAGAAATCATGCTTTATTGGACCTCAGCTGTGCTAAGCTACAACTGCGGGACATCTCAATTCCTCTCCTTACCAGCAAAGACTTTGTTCCCAGGTGCTGCAATGTTTCGCTGGCCACTGCTATGACCTTACCTCGACTCAGTGAGTCTGTGGTTCCTGTTAAAGTATGCTTGCCTAATAAAGCTCGCTTAACGAGTGACTTTGTTGGATATCTGGACCCCAATGTGGCGGATTCTTCTAGCCTAGTTGTTGCGCACACTGTAGGCACAGTTCACAATGGACTTACTAAAGCTCGGATTTTAAACCCTACCGGGCAGGACATTTTCTTGAAGGAGGACATGCACTTGGGTGAATTTTACCCAGTTGATGACTCTGATGTTCAGCCATTCCATACTCCGGTGGATATAGCGACAGTGTCTTTTCCCAGTGATATTCCTCCAGTGTCGCTGGACAAGTCACCCATTTCTGAGTCCGAGAAAGCTTCACTTTCCTCATTACTATTGGAGTACAACGAAATCTTCAGCTTGTCCAGACAGAATGGCAGTAAATGTAAACTTGTAAAACATCATATTAGAACGGGTGAGCAAGCGCCTATTAAGCAGCGTGCATACCGTGCAGCTCCGGGAAAACGGGTTGAGATAGAGAAACAAGTAGCTGGCCTGTTAGCAGATGGTGTTATTGAGGAGAGCTGTAGCCCATGGGCATCACCAGTTGTTTTAGTGAGGAAGAAGTGCGGCGCCTGGCGGTTTTGTGTGGACTATAGACGCTTAAACAGTGTGACTATTAAAGACTCTCATCCCCTGCCTCGTGTGGATGACACCTTAGACGCGTTAGCAGGCGCGATGTGGTTTAGCACGCTGGATTTCTCTAACGGTTACTGACAAGTGGAAGTCGCAGAGGAGGATCGAGAGAAGACGGCATTTACTATGGGACAAGGGCTCTATCAGTGGCGGTCCATGCCAATGGGTCTTTGCAACGCTCCTGCCACATTTCAACGTTTAATGGAGCTAGTTCTCAGAGGGCTCCCGTGGCACATCTGCATGGTATATCTCGATGACATTTTGATTTATAACAAAACATTTGCAGAACATCTGTTGAGCCTCAAGGACGTGTTTTCGAGAATCCAATCAGCTGGGTTGAGACTGAATCCAGGCAAATGCCACCTTGCCAGAGATCATGTGGT
Source organism: Silurus lanzhouensis (assembly GCA_039877035.1). Taxonomy (NCBI): domain Eukaryota; kingdom Metazoa; phylum Chordata; class Actinopteri; order Siluriformes; family Siluridae; genus Silurus; species Silurus lanzhouensis. The sequence goes on from JBCEWE010001343.1 coordinate 25,519, forward strand.
TTTTCTGGGCCATGTAGTCTCTCGAAAGGGTCTCCAGCCTGACCCTAAGAACACTGAGAAAGTCTTGAATTGGCCAGTTCCCCATTCTCCTTCTGAGGTGAGAGCCTTTGTGGGACTTTGTTCCTATTACAGACGTTTTGTTCGGGGGTTTTCTAAACTTGCTGCCCCGCTGAACCAACTTGTTGGGAAGAATGTCCCCTTTGTATGGACTCCTGAATGTGACAAGTCATTTAACCATCTGAAAAGTGTGTTGTCATCTGACCCAGTAGTGATATTGCCTGACTTCAGTGTACCTTTTAAAATTTACACCGATGCGTCCAACTTAGCAGTCGGTGCAGTTCTTTTTTAAGTTTAAGCATTACATCGGACTTACTGCATTTACCATTATCACAGACCACCGTCCGCTATTAGCGCTTCGGCGTATGTCGATTGATAACGATCCAACAGGCAGACGGGGTAGATGGATCCTGGAGCTTGATCCTTTGAATTGGGTCATTGTACACAAGGATGGACATTGTCATGGGAACGCGGATGCGCTTTCTCGCCGCCCTGAGTCGTCCAGCCTGAGTGAGGCGGAGCCGAGTGGAAAGGGAGTACTGGATGTGAACGTGGTGAGTTCTGCTCGAATGGACACTGACATTCCATGTTCCTCTGATGTCTCTGATTCTACTGGTGCCGGGGCTGCCATGGGCTCACTAAGCAATTCGGACAGGGGGTCTCATATTAATACTTTGTCATACTCTGTATCGGACATTAGGGCTATGCAGCATGCTGACCCTGATATTTTGACTGTGTTAGGTTGGGTGGCGCAATCCATAAGACCGCCCAGGCGGAGGTTACAGGGAGCTTCTTGGCGCTTACGTAAGTTCTGGACTGAATTTAATCATCTTTCTATAATTGATGGACTGTTGTGCCGTTCAGTTTTCTGCCCACACACGGGTTAACCAGTGGTTCAAATGGTTGTTCCCTCTGCTCTGGTATCTGACATTCTTTTACAGCTGCATGGTGCACCAGCTTCTGCCCACTTCTTTTCTGAACGGGTGTGGGAACGGGCGAGGCAATTTTGTTTCTGGCCTTCCATGTACAAGGATATCAAAGCATGGTGTGAGCAGTGCAAGGCATGTCAGACGCGGCGTAGTCCTGTTCCAGCCCACCGTGCGCCGATGGGTGGTTCTCAGTCAGTGCGACCATTTGAAAGAGTGGCTATGGACATCTTGGAGCTGCCTGCCACTTCGAAAGGTAACCGGTATGTGCTGGTCGTCGAGGACTATTTCACCAAATTTGTCAATTTGTATGCTTTACCTAACCAGTCTGCACAGACGGTGGCACAATGTCTGTTTGAGGACTATGTTCTGCTTCATGGCGTACCAGAGATTTTGCACTCAGATCAAGGTCGTCAGTTTGAGGCGGAAGTGGTTCAGACACTCTGCCGTCTTTTGAACATTAAAAAGACTCGCACCACACCTTACCACCCGAAATCAGACGGCATGGTTGAGCGCTTTAATCGGACTCTGATTGATCAACTGGCTAAGACACTTTTGACTTATGGAGGGGAGTGGGATGATTATGTGAAACATGTAGCTTTTGCTTACAATACTACGGCTCACTCCAGCACTCGTTTCACTCCTTTCTTCTTGACCCACGGTCGGGAAGCACGAGTTCCCGTGAATGTGCTGTTACCCACCCGTGCTCTTGACTCGCAGACAGCAGTGACACATGGCGAGTTTGTTCTTTCACTGCTAATGAAACTGGACTCTGCCTTTAGCAGTGCGCGGATGCATAGTGAGGCAGCTCATGACAGAAATTGTACCATGACGTTTCCTTGCATCACCAACCTTATGGTGTAGGCGCCATGGTGTGGCTCCACAACCCAGTGGAGAGTCGCATGAAGCTGGCACCCCATTGGAAGGGACCTTATAAAGTGGTGCAGGTCATGGATTCAGGTGGTGAACCTGGACTGACTTACCGGATTGTTAACCCCTTTGACAATGCTGAGAGGGCTCAAGTAGTGCATTATGACAGGCTACGGCCGTACACATTGCCCATTTCCCCCCTTGTCACAGCCTGGACAATTTCCCATGGAATCTGATGTCTCCGGTAGGGGGGACTGTGTTCCTTCCCAAAGAGACCTGGGTGCTTTGGCTGACTCACAGTGTTCGGTTGGGAGGTTAGAGCCTAGCTTGAGTAGGACTGGGAGAGTTTGTAGACCTCCTGGCCATTTGCAGGATTTTGTTCTGTATTAATATGACTGTTTTCCTCAGTTTGAGTGGGATGTTGTCATATGGTTTTGTGCTTTGTTTTATGTTCATCATACATTGCTGTTTATGGTCTGTGATTTTTGTTTTTGTTTTTTACGTATTGTCCCTGATGTTTTTTTTTTTTGCATATAAATGGGGACGTTTATTTTGTGAGGGGGGGACGTATGTAACAGACTTTATTGAATTTTGTTATGCTGTACTAATTCTGGATCGACTGGTGCTCATTGTGTGTGTAATCCATTTTTCCCCTCGGGGCTTGCCATAGATAGGTAAGGGACATGCGCACTTGGGGGTGCTAAAGGGTCGGTGACCTCGGGGCTGAAGATGATGCTGTGTTAATAAAGTGTTGAAGAGTTTGGATAATCTCGTTTATTGTTTTTTTTTTACTCAATATAAAGTGTCTAGGCGAACCCTACACGAACGCTCGGTTACAACAACAAAAGGCATAAGTGCACCTACTAACAGCAGAGATTCACCAGTATACAATACAAACCACCGTCCATTCTCCATACAAACCTTTATTATATTCTCCAACATTATAAACACACAGATCGCTCAAAAAAAAAAAAAAAACAGCGGCTGCACAGTGCCGTCTCACATTTAGTCCACATGTGGAAAAAAAAACCTATGAAAACTTATGACCATCAGGCTGAAGTAATTCGCACAAACACACAAAGCAAAGTGTCCGAAAAACTTACGTCCGCGATGCCGAGGGGGAGAGAGAGAGAGAGACAGAGAGAGAGGGGGGGGGGGGGAATAAGCCGAGCGAGAGAGAGAGAGGGGGGGGGGGGTGGATAAGCCGAGAGAGAGAGAGAGAGAGAGAGAGAGAGAGAGAGAGAGACAGAGAGAGAGAGAGAGAGAGAATGAGACAGAGAGAGAGAGACAGAGAGAGAGAGGAAGAGAGAGAGAGACAGAGAGAGAGAGACAGAGAGAGAGACAGAGAGAGAGAGAGGGGGGGGATAAGCCGAGCAAGAGAGAGAGAGAGAGAGAGAGAGGAAGGGGGGGGATAAGCCGAGCGAGAGAGAGAGAGAGAGAGAGAGAGAGAGAGAGAGAGAGAGAGAGGGGGGGGGGATAAGCCGAGAGAGGGAGTGAGAGAGAGAGAGAGAGGGGGGGGGGGGTGGATAAGCAGAGAGAGAGAGAGAGGGGGGGGGTGGATAGCCGAGCGAGAGAGAGAGAGAGGGGGGGGGGGGTGGATAAGCCGAGAGAGAGAGAGAGAGAGACAGAGAGAGAGAGAGGGGGGGGGGGGGTGGATAAGCCGAGAGAGAGAGAGAGAGAGAGACAGAGAGAGAGAGAGGGGGGGGGGGGTGAATAAGCCGAGCGAGAGAGAGAGAGAGAGAGAGAGAGAAAAAACCTGGAAGTTTCAAAACCGAACCCGAAACCAAAAACGAGGGACAGAAAAGTCTCAAACGTGAACGGCTGAAGGGGGCGTGGCTTTCTCGGCCGCTTTCTCTGAAGCTCCCGGCTTCAACTCCTTACCGAGAGAGCCGTGCTCCTTACCATGCTCGCCCGCGCGCTCGGTAAGGAGCACGGCTCTCTCGGTAAGGAGCGACGCGCGCGCGCTCGGTAAGGAGTTGAAGCCGGGAGCGCCGCGCTCCCGTTCATTGTACATTTAACAAAAAAATGCATATGTGCACTTACTAACAGCAGAGATTCACCAGTATACAATACAAACACCTGTAGTATCTGTAAGGTTTGATTTTTCCGCCACTTTCGCGAGTTCTTCTGCGGCTGCACAGCGCCGATCCACATAACTGACGTTAAAATTTCTAATTTTTCCCCCTTTGTGTTCGAGATATTAGGGTTCTGCGACATAAAAAAAGTCGACATAACCGATAAAAAAATGCTAAGAAAAAGCGAGAATTTGGCGGTTCCACTTCAAAAACGTCGACTTAATAGGGTTGTCGAGGAAACCGAGGGCGAGATAAGCGGGTTCCACTGTAATTATTATTTACACAACAAGAGTTAGCATAGCGTCACTGTGGCTACTCACTCCATCCAGGATTTGTTTGATTTGTCTGGTTTGTCTCACGTGTGCATGAAATGGCTAAAGAATCCATAGCGCTTGCGTTTGACGCTAACCAGAAAGTGGCCAGCACTATGGATTCCTTGATTTATTTAAAATTGTTTTAAAAATGTAAACTGGTGATGATCCCAAATTTTTATAAT
>JBCEWE010001335.1:0-29936 GCA_039877035.1 Silurus lanzhouensis
CATCCTCATTTGGGTGACATCAAGAGTTTGATCATAAATCTTTCAACAATACAGAACACTGGAGAGTGAGAACTACATGAGTACTGGAGTATAAGATTATAAGTAAATGTTCTTTCAACAGTCTTTATGGTTATAAAACTAGAAGCTACTGAGCTCAACATTTGTGATCATCACAGATCCAACACCAGCTACTCCATGCCAGAGCCTCTAAACACTCCAGGAGGTCCAATGTCAAAACTCCACACATGTAGTGGGATCCAATTGGCACTGGTACGTCTCTAGATGGTTCGGGATGTTTGCGAGTTCGGCATCTACTTCTTCAAAGGTCCATAATCTTAATGAGGTGGGACGTGACTGGAGCTGGCCAAACCTCAGAAGCCTCGGATGGGAGAGAAAGAGAAGCAGTGGAGAGGGATTAGTGTAGCTGCTGTTCATGATATTAACAGCACAAGATGATAATGTGCATGTGATCATTTGCACATCAGACCATAAGATTATGTGAACCTCCCATTCCACATTAAATCTCCATTAGCTGTTATAATGAGCTCCACTCTTCTGTGAAGATGTTCCACTAGATACAGCTGAAGAAGGTGTTTACCAATACTTTTAGCCATATAACATAATTTTCACTAGTATAATGACAAAAACGTGTGGGGTGACAAATTGTGTGTGGTGTGGTGTGTGTGTGTGTGTGTGTGTGTGTTGTGTGTGTGTGTGTGTGTGTGTGTGTGTTTTATTAGACCATGTGATCAGGAACAGATCGGAGGTCAGAGGTCACAGGGTGAGCGCAGGATTTCCTTTTTCCTTCCTCTTCAGAATCAAAGTCGGAGACACGGGATTGAGTGCTGACGAAGCAAAGTCATACAAGAGGACCAAAACACACACACACACACCACTAAACATTACTACTTTCAGTATAACACACTTATTAAGATATCTGTTCAAACTTACAACACTAAGACGAGGGATTCACACACACACACACCACACACACACACACACCACCAACACACACACACACACACACACGCTCATCAAAGTCTCAGGTCTGCATCCATCTGTGTGTCGCGGTGTTTACGCACGGCTGTGTCTCATTTCCCTCTGTCATTATCTCCAGCTCTGTTTTCCACCCTGAACTTCCCGTCGTCTACACAAGAGAGGAAACTGAATTACACACACTTCACGCACCAATCACGTGCGCGCACACACACACACACACACACACACACACCACACACACACACCCACACTCTAGTATGTTTCAGGTTACTAATCATTACTCAATCCTTCTCCTCAGATGTTCCTCAGTAATCAGGTCACGGATGTGACTATACCACACACTGGCGAATGGGATTCCTCCGAGTCCTCACTGCAGCCTGTGAAGCTCTCAGTGGTTCAATAAAGGTGTACACTGTAATGCAACATCAGCCAGTCAAGAAGCAGCAGCAAAATCCTGCAGATACACCACAAGATCTTCAGACACGTGATGGACACCGCCTTGGCATGGTCATGGTTTAAGAAACTGCTGATCTACTGGGATTCACACAAACAAAAAGTCAAAAGTTTGTACCTCGAGTGGTGCAGAAAACAAAAAACATTCCATCTCTGTGGCTCAAGTTCTACCTTCTAACACACGTTCCCAGAGTTTCCATCATGCTGCATTTCCTTTATTTATTAACTCGAACTAGGAGACCCAAACCTGTTCCACAAAGTGCACAAGCCAGCTCCATGAAGATCTGCTCCACAGGGTTGGTGGATGTGGAAGATCTGCTATAGAGCTCTAAACCCTATTGAACATGAATGAATGTGAACCTGACTGCACACAAGATCTTCTCACTACATCAGTATCTGACTTTATTAACACCCTTGTGACTGAATAAATCTCCATAAAAATCTAGTGGAACATCTACCCCAGAAGAGTAAAGCTTATTGTGACAGAAGATGGGGAATACATGTAGAATGGGATGTTCAAAAAGCAGGTGTCTACATATTTTGTTCATATTGTCACGTCATGTGTGCTTTTGAAGGCATGCTATGTCTCATGCGCTGTATTGAACAGTGTGTGTGTGTGTGTGTGTGTGTGTGTGTGTGTGTGTGTGTGTGTGTGTGTGTGTGGTAGACAGTCTTTCCCTGCACACCACTTTTTTGTGCAGCTCTAACAGACTGTGTGTGTAATTAGTGTGAGCTGCAGCGTGTGCGAGTGTCAGAACAGTGAGATTTCAGATGCCTATAATAATTCTGTTAGAATCAAACTGATTTCTTAAACGTTTAATTGTTTGTTTTGGTGAAATTAAAAAACGCCACGTATGAGCTGTTACACGTTCGATACAATAAGCCGTATTTATCTTTTTTTTTCCGTTAAAAGAAGAAAAGCAGAGAGTCGGAGCAGGAAAAGACTGTGTGCTTCACAGAACATGTCACAATAATATAAGACCAAACTATGATGTTTTGCACTTTAACTAAAAAACATCTGCTGATGTGTAAAGAATGATGCCACGTCATCACGCCTCGACAATACAACCTCTGTTGTTGGACTTCTACAGCACGCTGCACCTTAAAAAACATGTCATGTGTCATTGTGTTTTGTGCTTTTATCTAATTATTTATTCTCGTCACCGCTGGTTTCGTGTACTGTGTGTTGTGTTGTGTTTTGTTTCTCTTCCACAGCCATGGTTTAAAGAGATGCAGATCGATAGTGTAATCCTCTGCATGTGATTCATCACAGAGCCGACTCAAAACAGAATCTCTGCAGGCCACCGGGTCAAACTCTGATCAATCAGACCACGCAGTATTCGATAGGGTGTGTGTGGGGGGGTGGGGGGGGGGGGGGTGTCGAGGTGCGGGGTACAGAAACAGACAGACAGATATATGTGATAGATAGATAAATAGATAGATAGATAGATAGATAGATAGATAGATAGATAGATAGATAGATAGATAGATAGATAGATAGATAGATAGACAGACAGGCAGACAGACAGACAGACCGACAGACAGACAGACAGATGTAATTATAGGCAGTAAGATTGAGACACAGACAGCTGGATGTGATTATAAAGAGAAAGATTGAGACAGACAGACAGATATATATGTGATAGATAGATAGATAGATAGATAGATAGATAGATAGATAGATAGATAGATAGATAGATAGATAGATAGATAGATAGATAGATAGATAGATAGATAGATAGATAGATAGATTTGATTATAGGGAGAAAGATAGATTTGATTATAGGGAGAAAGATTGAGACAGACAGACAGACAGACAGACAGACAGACAGACAGACAGATAGATAGATAGATAGATAGATAGATAGATAGATAGATAGATAGATAGATAGATAGATAGATAGATAGATAGATAGATAGTCTTTCCACATTGCATCTCTTTAATCACTCTAGATTGGTTGCTAATGAAACTGTTGCCATGGGGTTCATTCCACACTAATAACATACAGTAAGTACACCAGAGCTGCTCGTCCTTGGGGCAGATGGAGTGAATCCCTGCCCATAGATAGATGGATAGATAGATAGACTTTATTAATCCCAGTGGGAAATTCCCAAGTATAAATACCTAATATAGCTAATCTAAGTGAGAATTAAGGTCACTCGAGACAGGAGCTTGTGTCATCGGGTCGAATCTATAATACATGAAATATACATTTGAAATACCACTTTATTAAACTTTTTGTGTAATTCATCTTTTTTGTGTAATCAAAGATAAAAAAAAAGTTGCCCCCTGATAGATATAAACATTAACTATTTTCTATTGATTTGCTCAATATTCTATTCAATCATGAAGCATTGAACTCACTGCTCCTTCTAGTGCCACAGTGTTACTATAGTAACTAGTAGTTTATAATTAAACCTGAAGATCACTGGGGCAGGATTAACGCTGCTCCATGCTCTGTGCTGTCAGACAAGTTACAATAAACCAGAGTGGATGAGTTTAAAGTGATACAGGAGCATTACATCAAGTCTGTGGTGATAAAGCGAGACACCCACACTCCAAATCTAGAGCAAGATCTTCCCAGAAGAGTGAGCAAAAGCAAATATGGCTATAGGAATAGGATGTTTAAAAACACACACTTTTCTCCATATAATGTGTGTTTCCCCTCATTACTGTGGTGGTACTTTAAAGGGTACTTGAGGTTTCTGAAGTTAATGAAGTGTACTTAGAACCTGCTGTGTTCCTGGCAAGCTGGGTTCAGATATGATTGAGGAGATGAGGAGGGCATGAGGGTGAAGGTAAGCAGAGCATGTTGCAGAGCAGAGATGGTTCCAGGGCAGTTTTTCATCCAGGTTTTTAGGACTGTTGTAGACCATAGCGAATAGAGAGGATGGGGAATTTAAGGTCACAACTGTTGCTTTTGATTTGTCTCCAGCTCAAGTTTCTCTGGTTTGTTTTGTGAAGGCTCCTCCTTCTCTGTTTCCTCCTCCAACTCCACTTTCTTTTTCTGCACCTTCTACTCCTCTCAAGTTGCTCTGGTTTGTTTTGTGTAGGCTTATCCATCTCATCCTGGTCCCCTTCTCCTGCTTCTCTCCTTCACCTCCATCTCCTCATTTTGCTCCACCTTCTCTTGTTCTCATTCTGCTCCACCTTCTCCTCCACCTGCTCCTCCTTCTATATCTGTCACTAGTGTCCATCCATACAAAGGAAAAACAATATCTATCAAGGTATCTATCAGTATTACTTGCTGGTTCCTCTCCATCCTCTCCATTTTCTCCATCTCACATCCAATCCTTGATCACACCAAACCCGGGGAAAAGAAGATTCCTACAAGTGAAATGAAGTAACTTTGAGGCCACACCCAAAAACAAGGAATAATATACAGTAGTTTTTTCCAGAAAGTGCAAACGTCCATGTTGACTTGAGCCACAGCCAGGACGATGAGGGACAAGTCTCTGATTGTCTCCAGGTGACAGAGTCAAATCCTGGACTTAATCCCGATCGAACTCAAATGTAAATTGAATCTTGAGAGTTTCCTGCAGAGTGGAAAAAGGATACGATCACCAAATCCTGGTGCTCAGGGCGAACAGCGTCGCACCTGAGAAAACTAAACTCCGTAATTGCTGCCAAGTAAATGTGATAGTTCAGCTTTTTTAATATCTGAAAACCCGTCCAAGCTCTCGTTATGCAGCGCGATGGAAAAGTGCAGGGCTCAGGATGTAACCTGAATATGAACATGAATACAAATACAAATGAACCAGTGACAGAGGTGCACTTTAACATACACTATATACGGGCAGAACTTTCTTTCATTCACTGGTATAATAAGCTCCACTCTTCCTGTTCCACTGGATTTTTGTGGAGATTTGTGGAGATTTACTTAGCCATAAGTAAAGGCAGGTTCTAAAGGAGATGAGGTGAGGAAGCCTGAGCTGCAGTTTATTGTTCATTTAGGTTGAAGCTCTATAGCAGAAGATCTTCCACTCCAATGCAAAGCAGATCTTCAGGAGCTGGCTTTGTGCACAGGTGCATTGTCATTGCTGGAAAAGTGTCCAGATACTTCAGTTGTTATTAGTGTATATTAAACTTTACACTTCTTGAAGAGCTTTATTTAATTTGTAGTTAGAACTTTGGGCAGAACATTGTAGTATCCGTGACCCATAGTGAGTAATGTGCTCCTACTGCTTCACCTTCTCCTCCTGCTCCACCTTCCCTTTTTGCTCCACCTTCTTCTCCTTTTCTTCTTCCTGCTCCACCTTTTCTCTCTGCTCCACACTTTCCTCCTCCTGCTCACCTCCTCCTGCTCCACCACCTCTCCCTGCTCCACCTTTTCTTCCTCCTTCTCCAACTTTTCCTCCTCATGCCACACCTTCTCTTCCTTCTGCTCCTCCTGCTCCACCTTTCCCTCTTGCTCCACCTTTTTCCCTCCTGCTTCACCTCCTCTCCCTGCTCCACCTTTCTTCTTCCTGCTCCACCTTTTCTTCCTCCTGATCCACCTACTCTTCCTGCTCCACCTTCTTTTCCTGCTCCACCTTCTTTTCCTGCTCCATCTTCTTTTCCTGCTCCACCTTTTCCTCCTCATGCCACACCTTCTCTTCCTCCTGCTCCTTCTGCTCCACCTTTTCTTCCTCCTGCTTCACCTTCTTTCCCTTCTCCACCTTTTCATCTTCCTGCTCCACCTTTCCCCCTTGCTCCACCTTTTCTTTCTCCTGCTTCACCCTCTCTTCCCCTGCTCCTCCTGCTCCTCCTCCTCATCCTGCTCCACCTTTTCCTTCTGCTTATCTGTATTCAGTTTCTTGCTGGAAACAAAAAACAATGTATTACTGGTTCCTCTCCATTTTTTCCATCCACGTCTATGTGCGATTTAAAGTGTAACATTTCATCTCAATCATAACCATTTCCATAATCCAAGGCTGGACTCTACAAAAAAACATAAGTTCAAGAAGTAAAAAAATTTTGCCCACCCACACACACACACACACACACACACACCACACACACACACACTTCATGCCCTCTTCTCATTCGCCTGTTCCACACTGGTGTACGAGTGATATTCAGAGCTGACTGACTCGGACGCCTGTGGGATTTGCTCCTGATCTTCAGCGCACCTGTTCGCCGGCGTTCGGATTGACTTCCTGTTTCTGTTTAAGCATTTCCCGCTCGTCTCTTCTGCTTCATGCCTTATTGAACACAGAGATGTTGCGGCGTTGTTGGTGTCCTGAAGCTACTCAGGCTGCGAGGCCGAGTGTGGATTATTCATGCGGAGAGAGGAGAGATGTGTACACAGAGATGGAGATGGAGACAGATGAAACGAGGCATATACACACCCAGTTTTGTATTGCTATCACTGTGGGGTATTTTTTAAAATGCCGGTTTATCGCTTTCACACCTAATAAAGCAAAGTGCTGCTCGAGGGTGTGTTTGCTCCGTGCCCCTGTAACGTACTGTGGAGACGATAAAGTCCAGTGTTCAGTATATAATTAAAATAATTATTAACAACATTCACATCAACAGTTCATCTGCCCTGAAATGTATTCGGCTAACATTACCATCCTGGTTGCTAAGCAACATAGTGGACCTGGGATTAGGAAACTGAAGCTATTCATTATCTGAAGGTATATTTACCTCTCGCTGCAGTAACAAGCCTTATAGAATCGTGTTTTTTATGGTTATAATCAGATTTATGATGTTAAATAAGTGTAATGGCATCGGATTTAATGGTCGTAATGGTTACACTAGGTATTGTAATGGTTATAATAGGAATTGTAATGGTTTCAATAAAATGTTTATAATGGGTTTATGGTCATAATGGTACTTGTAGTAGTTTCAATGATAATAATGAAGATTGTAATGGTTTTAATTGTTGGCTTAATGGCAATTAGGTTTAATGGTTATAATAGGGATCACATTTATTTTATTGGTCAAAAGGGTTTGTATTTGTTTAAATGGGATTTACATTGGGCTTAATAGTTTTATTGGTTTAAATGGTTATAATGGGATTTATAGGAGTTTAATAGTTATATTGCAATGGTGTTGGTTTAATGGTTGTAATGGTATTTGTTGTAGTTTTATGGTAATGATGGAGCCTGTAATGGTTTTGTTTTAATGGTTATAATGGAAATTCTCTTGTTTTAAATGGGATTCATTATTTATTGAGGGTTTATTAGTTATAATGGCAGTGCTATAGGTTTTAATCGTTATAATGGTACTGTACTTACCGTAGTAGTTTTAACATTAATAATGGAGTAATATAAATGTTTTAATGGTTATAATTGAAAATATAGTGGTATTAATGTTGAAATTGGAATAGTATTGGTTTAAATGGTTACAATGGGAATTGTTTTGGTTTTAATGGAAATAATGGGAATTCTTTTGGTTTAATGGTTATAAAGGGGATCACATTGGTTTTGAATGTCAAATGGGAATTGTATAGGTTCTAATGCATTTATAATGGCCTTAATACTTATAATGCAATGCTATTGGTTTAATGATGATAGTGATATTTGTAGTAGTTGTTATTAAAAAAATGGTGCCTATAATGGTTTTAATGGGATTTATAATGGGCTTAATGTTTATCATGGCAATGCTATTGGTTTTAATGGTTATAACGGGAATTGTAATGAGATTATATTGTTTTAAATATTAAATGGGAATTGTATTGTTTTTAATGGGATTGATAATGGGTTTAATAGTTATAATTGCAATGCTCCTGGTTTTAATAGTTATAGTGATACTTAAGATAGTAGTTTTAATAATAATAATTGAGTCTGTAATGGTTTTAATGGGATTTATAATAGGTTTAATGATTTTATGGCAATGCTATTGGTTTTATTGGTTATAACGAGAATTGGAATGGTTTAAGAATTTGTAATCACAATTGTAATGGTTATAATGGCAATTCTATTGTTTTTAATGGATCTATAATTGTCCCTGTGGATCGCTATTGGTAATTCTGCTGGATAGTGTCTAGTCACACCACACATTCCATTCCCAATACTTCCAGCCATGTGCATTGTGGCTGCTGAAGACCAGAAACACAAGCTCAAAAAAGGGAAGTTTCACATCTTGCTGCATTTTAAAGTTCAAGTTTGGTGACCTGCACATTCATATAATGTGATGAGATGTGATCAGTAGGAGATCGCAGATCGCAATAAAAGACGCAGTGATTATATCGCTGTCTCACCATCCGGTTTTATACGACGCAGCTTTAAAAGATTTTAAAGTGAACATCATTAGAGAATCTGCATGGTTCGCGGCGACATTATGTACAGGAACAGATGGTATATTTTGATATTAGTGCTTGTTGTCATATCCAGTTGATGCCTGAAGCAGGTTTCTAAAGAAACTTCACATGCTGGAAATCAAGCGTGTTCACCCCTTTACTCTTATACTGTATAGACAAAGGTTTGTGAAAACTGGACAATAAGATTGATGCGTGTGTGAGAACATTACATTCCATATTTGCTATAATAAACTCCACTTTTCTGGAAGATGTTTCACTAGATTTTGGAGTGTGTTTGTACAGATTTGTGAAATTCACTCAGCCACAAGATGTAGGTGAGTAGGTGATGTAGGTGAGGCCTGGAGTGCAGTCAGAGTTCACATTCATCCCAAAAGTGTTCATTTTTCAGATCTTCCACAGCAATTCATGTATAACGGATCTTCATAAAGCTGACTTTGTGCACTTTGTGTCAGGAACAGGTTTGGTCTTCTAGCTCAAGTAAAGGGAAAATGTCATGCCACTGCATCCAAAGACGTCTTACACAATTGTGTGTCTCCAACGTTGTGCTAATAGTTTGAGGAAGAACCACATACGGCTGGAAAGTGTATTAATCTCAAACTTCATCATACAGTGAAAGTCAACTTCTAAACAGGACCGGCACAAAACTTCATCCGAACTCCCCAGCAACACAACCCAAAGCCTCTCGAACGTCACGGCGACTAAATGTTCATCACAGGTTTCACGTCCTCGTGGGGGAAAGTTTCTCACCTGCCACAAAGCGCTGAGTACAATAAACTCGTGTAAGCGCTAGACGTCTGCAGCGTTCATTAATTATTCATCATACACAGAAATATGTGGAATTGACGTTCCTTTGAACGTCGGGCATTATCGCTCCCGGCAGAGAGTCTCCAGCTTGTAATGTTCTTTTCAAACATGGCCCTCGCTCTCGCCTCGCGTCTGCCTCCGGAGCTGGGCGAGAGTAATTTAAAGCTTTCTTAATTATTTATCGCGTAAGCCATCCGTGCTGAATTATACCCCGAAAAAATTCGCTAACAAACACAGAGCGGGGACGGAGAGAGAGAGCGAGGGAAAGAGAGAGAAGTCCACTGTTTACCGGGCGTTAAATATGCAAAAGCCTTATCAAATCACACCGACACATTTGAATGGTGGTAATTTTAATGCCACCATTGTGGTTGCGTATAATGGTGATTTGGGCAAACAAAGAAGTCTTTGTGTTGGTGTATAATGTATGTTACTGTGGATGCGGGAAAAATTTTCAACGTGTCGTGTCCTACTCATTTTGACCTTTATACCAGATTGTGAAAGCTTTAAGACTGCTGCTTTCAGACTGAAATAAAGGAAACAAGCATGATGTTGAAGTGTCGATTTATTCGTTAAGTACCTTTTAATGGAGTTGTTGTGCACTAACAAAAGTTTTGAAAAACTTTTTATACTTTATTATTCCGACCTCTTTTACATTGGTGGAGCTGGGAATATGAAGTCTACAAACCTACAATCAGAAGACTGATTGAACTACCACGTCCATGTATATACCATCTCTATATTAGGCATCTATATAACTGAGCAGTGCTGAGAGAACGCGCTCGAGAAATCAATCTACAATTACATATTGGTCACAAATTATTGGTCATTTTCAAAATAATAAAAGTAAAGCACATTTACTAATAATTATACATAAATAAAATGGTTTTTACTGATGCGAATATGTTAAAAAAACGATACAAATGCCAACTTAAGTTAGTTAATTAGAAATCCAAAACTTTAAGACATTAGAAACAATATTGTTATGAAAACATGTGAATGTTACAAAGAAGGTTTACGGAAATCCAGGTCTGGGTAGATAACGGGTAAGTGTAAAGTAAGCAGTGTGGAAATCTGTACAGGAACCATGCTTTTAACATTGTGAAAATAAGCAAAATAAGCAATATTTAAATCTTAAGGAGGCTTCTGAAAAAAATCTGGGCAAGAACTGTGACTTGAGCAATTGAGTAATTTGGTATTTTTATTAAAAGATACCTTTAAGACGACCTGATCGAACCTGAAGAGTAACTGAGACAGAAAAATGTTTCACACCAAAAATACTGACACATGGAAAGAGATATTTCTGACTAAAATTCATATACTGTATCACACTGTTCTTGTGTTTCAGTCATCTGTATAAATGGAGGGTTTGGATTTCTAGACCATCTCCGAAGCAAAAGCAGGGTTACTGAGCTTGCTAGCAAACATGCTCTGTGTTATCTTGGCTAGTCACAGCGATTGCTAAGGAATGTTTCATCCATCCATTCATCCATCCATTTATCTCCTCACACCCATTAGTCCCAGCACATCACTCTCATGAAATCGAAATGAGACAATATTTGGCATTATATTTCAAAATGTCTAACTTTAAACATTTGATATTTAACCTTTATTCTATTGTGAATAAAATGTAAGTTTATGAGATTTTTTTAAATTATTGCATTCCTTTTTAATTTACAATTTGTACAGTGTCCCAACTTTTTTTAAATCGCGCTTGTAGTTGTCTGAGGTAATTACACATTCAAGCGTTGTTTGAAAAGGCTCTCTCTCTCTCTCTCTCTCTCTCTCTCTCTCTCTCTCTCTCTCTCTCTCTCTCTCTATCTATCTATATATATATATATATATATATATATATATATATATATGCCTTTATTTTATATATATATATATATATATATAAAATGAAAGCCAAGGCTGTGATTATCTGGTCAATGCAGCGGCTAATGAACATGCACGGATTTTCACTGCTGCAGAGCAGGATTTATTACACAAAAGGTTACAGAGAACTTGAAAACCGTAACAAACCTCCAGGGAAGACTTCAAAAATGTCATGTGAAGAGAAGGGAGCAGATACAAGTACAGATATTCTCCACGATTTATACTACAAAAGCTATTACAAACAAAACACCAAGTAACAAAGAACCATAACTTGAACAAGCTGCCATGGTCCTTGAGAAACAACGGCAACCATGGAAGACATACGTGAGACAACAGGAGTGCTCTGAGAGTTGAGACTTGTTATACAAGGGTGGCATGGAACAGCTGTGAGTTATTAGTGACAGGTGACAGAAATGTGATGATGCAGTGGCTGATGGGTAATTGTAGTCCAGGACCATATTTCTGACAGAAACTAGCAAAAAAAAAAAAAAGTGGACGACTGGCAGAGAGTTGAATGCAAAAGGGTTCCCGATCATATATATATATATATATATATATATATATATATATATATATATATATATATATATATTATATATATATATATATATATATATATATATATATATATATTATATATTATATATATATATATATATATATATATTATATATATATTTTTTTTTTTTTTTTTTTTTTTTTTTTTTTTAATAGATTTTAAATTTTACATCATACATTCTTAATGTCAGAGACACCAAGGACCCACTAGAACTTGTACAATCTTGCCAAACAATCTTGGATCATGTTGAATGGTCATCTATAAAAACCAGCAAATTAATTAATCAATGTACTCCTGTACAGTATCTATACAGCTATCAATAAACAAATGAGTGAACAATTAGGATAAAAAATTATGCTAGTCAAACTTTGCAAATAAAATATACCTATATACATTCAGTCAGCACAATATTGTTATAAATAAACTATATATATTATTTTTAGCTAGCAAGCTACCAATAACTTATGTAAAGATGAAAGATTTTTGTCAAAAATCTTGTTAAATTAGAATATATATGCTAGTAAACTAGCAGCAATTGTGGCAATAATTATAATTTATGCATATGGATTACTATTCATGTCAGAATCCCATCAAATCAGCATATTTTAGCTAGCAAAAAAGCAATGAAAATTTTTATCATCAGGATTTATGTTAGAGGTTTAAAATTCCTGTCAGAAATCCTGTCGAATCAGCATATTTTAGCTATCAAACAAGCAGTATGAATTAAGATTATTATGATTTATGTTTAAGGTTTAAAATTCCTGTCAGAAATCCTGTTGAATAAACATGTTTTAGCTAGCAAACATGCAGTATGAACTGAGATTATAATGACTTGTGTTTAGGGTTTACATTTCCTGTCAGAAACCCTACAAAGTAAGAGTATCTTAGCTAGCAATTTTGCAACAACAAAAAAAAATTATGCCTAAAATGTTTAGAGTGTAATTTTAAACCTAGCTAACCTAAGCAAAATTTTGGCAAAAACAGTGCTGATTAATTATTTTGATTAAGGTATTCAATTCCTGTCAAAAATCCTGTCAAATGAAAGTATCTAAGCCAATGTTTAATTAGTCAGTGCTAGTAAACTCGATGCTAATAAAGAAAACCAGTTAACTAACATAAATACATCATAATAATACTTTATTATAGGAATGAAGTCATGAATTTTTTACCTCTGCTTACTTTTTATAGGCAAACACACACACACACACACACACACACACACACACACACACACACACACACACTGCGTTGACCTCTGGGACAAAAAGCTGCCTATAAACCGCAACTTCGCTGGTCTTTTTGCTGGTACTCAAAAATTTTATATGATTATTTTTTATGGTGCATGCAGACCAAAACTCACACACACACACACACACACACACACACACACACACACACACACACACACACACAGACACATATACACAAATACACACACTGAATCACCCATTATGGGTCTAAAATGTTTATAACTCCTAATTACAGCCCTTTCTATATGTTTCAAACGAGCCCTGTGAGTACAAGAGCACCAAGGAGACCCATTATAGCGATGTATGAACAATCTGCAGTCACCATGAAGAGATAAATACACACATACACACCCTAGCAACCTTCAAGTTTATTTTTGTGTGTCCTCTCTAGGACATAACCCCTCAAGTAAATCTGCTCTGTCTTTATTACGGTCCAGACAGCATTCTGATTTAACTCTGATAGAGCATCATCCCTGAGGACACAAACACACAAGAGGGAGAGCTAGATGAATCGAAACTCTGACGTTGATTTCCAAGCCCATTACAGCGTCTTCAATTTAGCCATGTTTATTTAGTTTGCCAGAATAAATGAGAATCATTTAAGACGCCTGGGAACATCTGAACACCACGTTTTTGACCCATAAATTGCTCAAATCCAGAGAAAGCTAGTCCAAAAACAGAAGGGAAAATATTGGAACTCTAGTTATTAAGAGACAATCACAGCTGCTCTGCTTACTGCTCTGTTTATTTCAAATAAACTAAAATAAACTATTTATAAAAGTTAAAGTTTGAAAGAATTCTTTCAAATTACTATATGTTACCAGAGATGCCAGCAATAACTGTTCATAATTAAGTTAGCTATAAAATTCCTGTCAGAGACCTATTCCTGTTAGCGTATGTTAGCCAGCACGCTAAAAACAAGCAATAACATTCAATAAAAAGAAAGAAAAAATATATTATTTTACTAGCAATATTAGTAGATTTTAACCATTTTAAGATGAGTTGAAAATTCCTGTCAGAAACCCATTTAAGTTAGCATATGGTAGCTAGAATGTTAGCAATAACAGAGAATATTACAGTTTAATACAGTTTTCTGTCAAATTATTGTATTTTAGCAAGCTTACTAGCAGTAACTATGAAGATTACAACAATTTATAAGTAAGGATGAAAATTCCTGTCAAAATCATTCCAAGTTACTATATGCTGGCTAAAAATTTTGCAATAACGGAGGAGCACATTTATGTGTAAAATATTTCAAATCTAATAAGAAATCCAATCGCATTAGTGTATTTTAGCCTAAGAGTTAATCATTTAGATCATGACTGGTAAATGATTATATTATTATTATTTATATAGTAAATTAAAGATTATAAAACATTTTCGATCAGGGTTGAAATCCTGTAAGCATATGCAATGCAGAAAGTAAGCAATAACAATGAACATTATAGCTTTTTTTCATCAATGTTGAAAAATCCTTTTATTTTAACAGATCAGACACTAGCAATAGCAGTGGAGATTATGATTGTTTTTGAACAAGGATTACATTTCCTGTCAAAACCGATTCATGTTAGCATTTCTTAGCAGGTAAACTAGCAATAACAGAAAACATCAGGGACCCAAGATTAAAAATCACTGTCAGAAATCTTTTTAATTGAAATCAATTCAATTCATTTTTATTTGTAGAGCGCTTTTAACAATAAACAAGTCCCAAAGTACCTTTACACAGTTAATGTGATAATAAAGAATGTATAACTTTGTTTGGTATAAGTGTACGTTTGTCCCTAATGAGCGAGCGGGTGGCGTCTGTGGCAAGAAAAACTCTCTGAGATGGCATCAGGAAGAAACCTTGAGAGGAACCTGACTAAAGAGGGAACCTAATCCTCATCTGGGTGCCACCGAATGTCCATTTACAACAGCTAAACGCAAACTGAACATATTTTAGCAAGGATGCTAGCAATAACAGCGAATGATCGTTTTAAGTTAAGGGATTTGTCAGAAATCCTTTCAAGTGTATTTGATCAAAGTTTAACATATAGCATATCAAAAATCTATCTATCTATCTATCTATCTATCTATCTATCTATCTATCTATCTATCTATCTATCTATCTATCCCACATTTAGCTTTCATTAGTAGTTATAATAAGCTCCACTCTTCTGGGAAGATGTTCCACTAGATTTTGTGGTGATTTTGTGGAGATTCATTCAGCCACAAGTGTGCTAGTAAAGTCAGGTAGTGATGTAGGTGAGAAGGTGAGGAGGTCTTGGGTGCAGTAAGTGTTCACATTCATCCCAAAGATGTTCAATAGAGTTGGAGCGCTTTTACTCTATCCAATGGTAGAGTAAAAGCAGATCTTCATGGCTTTGTGCACAGGTGTCCCAATACTTTTGGACCTACAGTGTGGAAAAAGTTAGCAATAGCAGTAAAGACTATGACCATTTGTGTATATTGAGTAAGGTGTAAAATTCCTGTCAGAAATCCCATCAAATTAGCATGTCTTAGCTAATCTACTCAAAATAGCAGTAAATATTCTAATCATTTCCCGTCAGAAATTCTTTAAGTTAGCATGTGTTAGCTAGAAAGTTAGCATGTCATCATTTATGTGTCCGTTTTGTGTCATTTTTGCTGTGAAATAGTTTCCTGTGAGAGAAAACAAGGACAAAGTGAAAAAGCAATTAAAAAAAGTATTAGCAAAACCTTGGCTGTTTTATTTACAGGGACACACACACACACACACACACACACACACACACACACACACACACACACTGGTGTGCGCTTGATGCCAACATGAAGGCAGAGTCATGTAAAATATTTACATGCATCGAGGATATAAACTTCTTCATGTTTGCTTGATGGGGCTAATCAACGTCTTGCGAAGTACATAAAACAGAATATGCAAAGACAAGAGGGAGCGAGGGATAAGCAGAAAGGGATAGAGAGAGAGAGAAAGAGAGAGAGAGTCATCGCAGGACAGGAAGAAGACATGAAACATTAAAACATCTGGAAAGCAGAAGATGGGAAAGAGTTTCTGGGGCCAGTGAGGACACACCTCTGAGAAACTTTAACTTTAGATGGGAGGATGAGAGGAGCGAGGGATAAGAGGAATAAGGGATGAAAGTATAAGATGGAGGAAGGGATAAAAGGATAAGGGGAGTGAGTGATGAGTGAATCGATGGATGAGTCGATGAAAAGAGAGAGAGATTGGAGATGGAGGGAAGGAGGAGATGAAGCAAGTGATGATAAAGGTCAGGGATGAAATGATGATATTGAGACAGGCATGAGGGATTAGAGGAAAGGGATGAAATGATGAGGTGGAACAAGGGATAAGTGGATCGAAAGGTTGAGTGGATGAAAGAAAAGAGGGATTAGTAAGAAGGAGGTGATAAGATGCAAGTGATGACAGGAGTGAGGGATGAAAGAAAAGGAATTAAAGAATGAGATGGAGAGAAGGATGAGAGGAGTGTGGAATGAGATGATGAAGAATGAGAGAATGAGGTGGAGGGAGGGATGAGAGGAGTGAAGAATGAGAGGATGAGAAGAGTGAGGGCTAGATAATAAGAGGAGTGATGGATGAGAGAAGTGAGGGTTGCGGGGATGAGAAATAAAAGAATGAGGTGAAGGGAAGGATGAGAGGATTGAGGGATGAGAGGAGTGAGGGATGAGAAATGAAGGAATAAGATAAAGGGAAGGATGTGAAATGAAAGAATGAGATGGAGGGAAGAATGAGAGGATTGAGGGATGAGCGGATGAGAAGAGTGAGGGATAGATGATAAGATAAGTGGGGGGTGAGAGGATGATCGGAGTGAGGGATGAGAGGATTAGAAGAGTGGTGGATGAGAGGAGTGAGGCATGAGAGACAAGAGAAGTGAGGGATGAGAGGATGATATTGAACCAGGCCTGAGGGATGAAAGGATGATATTGAACCAGGCCTGAGGGAAGAGAGGAAAGGAATAAAATGATGTGGTTAAACGAGGAATCAGTAGATTGAAGGATGAGTGGATGAAAGGAGAGAGGGATTGGTAAGGAAGAGAGAATGAGATACAGTCTCTAGTAATGAATAAATCTACACTGATACACCAGATTACAAACTTAATATAAATATAACTCTTAAATTCTACAAACTTGGAAAGTGCTAATTTAAGTGTTTCAGGAAGATGAAGGTCTTCAGTCGTCGCTTGAAGATAGTCAGGGACTCTGCTGTACGCACATCTAGAGGAAGTTCATTCCACCACCTCGGTGCCAGAACAGAGAAGAGCCTTGAAATGTACTTACCTCTCATTCTGAGAGAAGGTGGTACCAGTCAAGCAGTGCTGAAGGATCTCAGACAGCGTGGTGCAGTGCGAGATGTGAGGAGGTCACTGAGGTAAATATACATATAGCAAGTGATGATTGAGAGACAAGAGGATGAGGAATAAAAGAATGAGATGGAGCGAAAGAGGAGAATATAAGAAAGAAAAGAAAGGGAAAAGTAAATCTGATAGACAGATAGATAAAACAAGTGTGTGTGTGTGTGTGTGTGTGTGTGTGTGTGTGTGTGTGTGTGTGTGTGTGTGTGTGTTGGGTTTACTATGTCAACACAAGTGTATTATCTTACTCAGTGTGTACCGGGTGATTAGGCAGTGTTTACTATGTCACTAAATATCACACACACACACACACACACACACACACACACTTGTATCTGTCTGTCCTCTTTCTTTTTTTTTTTACCTTCCTTTTATCTGTGGATTTGTCTTTCTTTATATTTAGATTTTCCTATATAAACTTTGCACACATCTATCTATCTATCTATCTATCTATCTATCTATCTATCTATCTATCTATCTATCTATCTATCTATCTATCTATCTATCTATCTATCCATCAATCCATATATATATATATATAGAAGAAAAAGGAGGAAAAGACAAAAAAAGAGAGAAAATGAAGACAATGCAGGAGGAACAGGTTGAGGAGAGGAAAAGAAGAGGAACAAGTAGGAGAAGGACAAGGAGGGAAAAAAAGAACAAGGAGTAAGCAAAGGAGAGGAGAAGAAGGAGGAGAAGAAAAAACAAGAAGGAGAAAAAGCAGTAGAAGAGGATAAGAAGGAAAAGGGAGAAAGGAAGAGGATGACAAGGTAAAAAAAAAAGATTTTTTTTGAAGTAAGAAGTAATAAAGATGGAAAAGGGGAGTGAGAAAAGGTTGGAGAAGAAGAATAAGGAGGAGTAAAAGGAGATGAAGAAAAAAGAGGAGAAGAGGAAGAAGAATATGTGGGAGGTGAAGGAGGAGGAGATAGAGGAGAAAAAAAAAGAGAAAGGAGGGGAAAAAGAAGATGAAGAATGGAGGAAGAGGGTTAATATGATTGTAAGCAGCACTGCACCAGACTCACATCTGACTGTATGAAATAATGGCGACTCATCACTTATCAGTGAGAGAGAGAGAGAGAGAGAGAGAGAGAGAGAGAGAGAGAGAGAGAGAGAGAGAGAAAGAGAGAGAGAGAATGAGAGACACACATGGAAAGGCTGGAATGATTTTAATATAACATAGTGAAGAGTGAAAAGATGAGAGCAGGATGGTCGAAGGCTGACATCATCATCACCTCATTTTCCCTCCAGGATGGACAGATCATCTCTATTTTAGATTTCTCATAACTGAGATTAGACGAGACACCACAATGTCATGAAGATCTCTATCGTTCTCACGCATCACATCACAAAGGAGAGGGAAGAGATGAGAAGCAAGACAAGAAGACAGAAGAGCAAAGAAGTGAAGAGATGAGAAGAAGTGATAAAAGAGAGAGAAAAGATGAAAAAAAAAGAGTAGAGAGGGGAGGAGAAAGACAAATGAAAAACAGATAGAAGAGACGTGGAGAAATGAGTGGAGAAACAAGAAAAGAGCGAGTAGAGGAGAGATGAGAGAAGATGAGAGGAGAGAAGTGAGAAGAGATATGAGGAAAGAGATTAGAATAGACAGATGAGAGACTAGAGAAGAGATAAGAGGAGAGATGAGAGGAGAGATCAGATGAATGAGACTAGAGAAGAAATACGAGATGAAATGAGATGAGAGATGAGAGGAGAGATAAGAGGTGAGATGATAGGAGAGATGAGAGGAGAGAAGAGATGAAAGGAGAGAAGAGATAAGAGGAGAGATCAGATGAAAGTGACTAGAGAAGAGATGAAATGAGAAATGAAGTGAGATGAGAGACGAGAGGAGAGATAAGAGATGAAATGATAGGAGAGATAAGAGGAGAGATGTGAGGAGAGGAGAGAAGAGATGGGAGGAGAGAAGAGATAAGAGGAAAGATCAAATGAAAGAGACTAGAAAAGAGATGAGAGATTAAATGAGATGAGAGGAGAGATAAGAGATGAGAGAAGAGGAGAGAGGAGAAGAATGGAGAGACTAGAGGAGAAGAATGAGAAGAGAGAGATGAGCAGACAAAGACAAGAAGTATATATGAAAGGTAATAGACCAGAAAAGAGAGATGGGAAGAGAAAAATGAAAGGAGAGATAAAAGGATAACATAGAGTTAGGAAAAAGCAGCTGTACATTTCCTCAACAGTGTAACGTCTGAGCGTGTGTGTGTGTGTGTGTGTGTGTGTGTGTGTGTGTGTGTGTGTGTGTGTGTGTGTGTGTGTGATGTTGAGGCAGAACGCAGGAGCCCGAGCCGCCCTGTGGCTTCACAATTAAACTCCAAACAGTAGAAAAAAAACTCATAAAAGCTGCTGATGAGGACGATGGTGAATCATTGTAATCAACTGTGTGTGTGTGTGTGTGCGTGCGTGCGTGCGTGCGTGCGTGCATGCGTGTGTGTGTAAGAAAGACAGAGAAAGAAAATGAGAAAGAAATTGAAAAAGGCTCTGGAAATGAACGCCGCATTGTTCCGCTCGTTTGTTGGTTTGTTTGTTTGATTTGGGAAAAACAAGAAGAACACATGGAGCCCCGGCGCTCGCTTCAACCTCATCACCACTAATAATGCACCTGCTGCTCGCTCGCTCAGCTGTGTGTGTGTGTGTGTGTGTGTGTGTGTGTGTGTGTGTGTGTGATCACACATCATCCCTGTACCTGTTATCAAACAGCTCCAGCTTTAAATAGAGACTCCTTTCCTGGAGGCTTCTCGGTCTGTGTGTGTGTGTGTGTGTGTGTGTGTGTGTGTGCGTGCAGAGTTATAATAGGAGTAAACGAACTCGAGTCAGATGTTATTTGGACACTGTGCTGTTTGCAGGCTCTAAACAAATTTCCCATCGACCACAAAATAAACAGATCGGGACGCGGCCGCAGCGGCTGTGTTTCAATTTCTGTTAAATATAAATTAAGTCTGTGTGCAAATTTGTTTACTGCGCACTCCGCACTG
This sequence comes from Silurus lanzhouensis, assembly GCA_039877035.1. Lineage (NCBI taxonomy): Eukaryota > Metazoa > Chordata > Actinopteri > Siluriformes > Siluridae > Silurus > Silurus lanzhouensis. The sequence goes on from JBCEWE010001335.1 coordinate 20,521, forward strand.
CGGGCATTCTGAAACCTGTGTGAAGAAAATGCGGATGGATGGATGGATGGATGGATGGAACAGAACAGAATAGAATTATGTATGGAAGAAATAGAATTATGGACAGAAAAAAGAAAGAAAGAAAAGAAAGAAAGAAAGAAAGAAAGAAGAAGAAAGAAAAGAAAGAAAGAAAGTGATGGAAGAAAGTGAAGGATGGAAGGAAGGAAACTGAGATACAGAAGTCCACACATCCAGACATTTAAAAGTCTCTGGTAAAGTTGAAGTTCTGACTGCACTTTATTACTCAGGTTAAAGTAAAGAGGTTTGTGCTCTGACATGTTCTTCAGTAAAAGTACGTGAAGATCCACCATGTAGAACACAAGCAGAGAAAAGGTGATGATGATCAGGTGATCAGGAACGTCTCTGTTCTCAGTCATGTTTCCATCACTGACTCCCTCTGTCTCATCCATGTAACCCCAGATGTCTTACTGCCTTCTGCCTGCTCATTGTGAGCTTCAGAACCTAGTCTACGTCTGTGGTGTGTGAGAGACAGGAAATGATCCACCAGTGGATTAAAAAGTTTTGCAGTTTTCTTGTGTTTTCTATGAATTACAAGTGTGAGAATATGAAGTAATAAAAACTGAACAAGTGTGTGAAGAGGGTGACTTCATACTGAGGCATGCACACACACACACACGCACACACACACATGCGCACAAACACACACACATGCACACACAACACACACACACACACACAACACACACACACCCACCACACACACCACACCACACACACACACACCACACACACACACACACACACACACAACTAAGTCAGTGAAAATTGGAGAAGTGTTTAAAGATGAGCGTGAAAGAAACATGAGGAGGAAACACACTTTCTCTTTTCTCTCTCTCCTCTCTTTCTCTTCTCTCTCTCTTCTCTCTCTCTTCTCCTCTTTCTCTCTCTAGTTCATCAGCTCGTAAACTCTGAATTCAACAACGATCAGCAAGCAGTACTTGTGTCTCTCTCTCTATATATAGAATCTCTAACGTGTGTGTGTGTCTCAGGAATTTTCAAAATGTTTCACCGGGTTCATACCACACGTTTCTTTAACATTCTTTTACAATACAACAGAGAGGAAGAAAGCAGGACTGGACTTTATAATGGATGATGGAAGGAAGGAAGGAAGGAAGTAAGGAAGGAACCTAAGAAGGTAGGAAGGATAGGAGGATGGGAGGAAGGAAGAAACTAGGAAGAAAGGAAGGACTGAACATTTGGATAGATGGATGGATGGATGGATGGATGAATGGATGGATGGACAGAAGAGGACAGGACAGAATGAAGGAAGAAGGACCAGACATTTGGATGGATGGATGGATGGATGGATGGATGGATGGATGGATGCATGGATGGATGGATGAATGGAACATATTGATGAATGGATGGACAGAAGGAGAGCAGGAAAGAAGAAGACAAGACATTTGAGTTTATGGGAGAAAGAAAGGAAGGAAGGAGCACAGAAAGGAAGAAATGAAGGAGGACAAGAAGTTAGGGAGAAGTAGGTCTGGACATTTGGCTGGCTGACTGGATGGATGGATGGATGGATGGATGGATGGATGGATGGAAGGAAGAAAGAAAGGAGGACAGGAAGTTAGCAGAATGGAATAAAAAAAGATTGCGATGTGCTTTTTGGAACATCCCATTCCACATGCTGTTATAATGAGCTCACTCTTCTGGGAAGATGTTTTACAAGATTTTATGGAGATGTGTAGAGATTCATTCAGCCACAAGGGTGTTAGTAAAGTCAGATGCTGCTGTAGGTGAGAAGGTGAGGAGGCCTGGGGTGCAGTCAGCGTTCACATTCATCCCAAAGGTGATCAAAGCTCTATAGCAGGAGATCTTCCACCCCAACCTATGGAAAGCAGATCTTCATGGAGCTGACTTAGTGTACAGAAGCATGGCTATGGAATGGGTTTGGGGTCTTCAAATTCAATTAAATACAAATATATATTAGATTTTTTTTAATATTTAAAATGATTTTTTTTTCCGGATTGGAAAGAATCTCAGAAGAAAAGTGGCTCTTTTTCTTTTACACCTTCAAAAGAAAACGATTTCTGAAATACTACAGTCAGTGTGTGTGCGTGTGTGTGTGTGTGTGTGTGTGTGTGTGTGTGTGTGTGTGTGTGTGTGTGTGTGTGTGTGTGGTGTGTGTGTCAAAGTGAAGACAGCAGCTGCAATAATCTGGCTGTCTGAGAGCCATTTTACCTCCACTACAGTGTGATAAACTTCTGTTATAGGGCAGTAAATGGAGTAACATGGATTAGAGGGATTGTAACATGAGGAAACTATTCACTTCCTGTTGAGTCAAACATTATGGGAAATGTTGGTGTGTGTGTGTGTGTGTGTGTGTGTGTGTGTGTGTGTGTGTGTGTGTGTGTGGTGTGTGTGTGTGTGTGTGTGTGTGTGTTTTAGTCCTAGTTAAAGAAGCATTTCTTTAACATGTGTGAGAACATCTGAAAAGCTTAGTATCTCACAATTATGATCTAGTATCTCACTTACCTAAGAATCTCATAATTAAAATTTCTTGTCTCATAAATTCCTTTGTATCTCATAATTATGTTTTAGTGTCTCATAATTCCTTACTATCTTATAGTTATTGTCTAACATCTCAGAAATGCCACGAAGGATCATCCGTCTCCATACCACTCTGTCCTGCTTATTTCAAACCAACTGCCTGCATGTCTTCCCTCAGCACATCCATAAACATCCTCTTGGTCTTTCTCTTTTCCTCCTTTCTGGTGTCTTTATCTTCAGCATTCTCTTACTGATATACCCCATGTCCCTCCTCTGCACATGTCCAAACCGTCTCAATTGAGCTTCTCTCACCTTGTCTCCAAAACGTCCTACATGCGCTGTCCCTCAATAAACTTATTTATAATCCTGTCCACTGCATCACTTCCAATGAACATCTCAACATCTTCAGCTCTGCTACCTCCAGCTCCACCTCCTGTCTTTTACTCAATGCCACTGTCTCTAATCCATACAACATCTCAGGTCTCACCACAGTCCTATAAACTTTCCCTTTCACTCTCACAGATACTCTTCTATCACAAATCACTTCCTGCTATCACTCTTCTCCACCCACTCCACCCTGCCTGCACTCTTTTCTTTCACTTCTCTATCACACTCTCCATTACTTTGCACTGTTGACCCCAGGTACCTGAACTCCTCCACCTTCTCCACCTCTTCTCCCTGCAACTGCACCCTTCACTGCCCTCCCTCTCATTCACACACATGTACTCTGTCTCACTCCTACTGACTTTCATTCCCCTTCTCTCCAGCGCATATCTCCAGCTCTCCAGGCTCTTCTCAACCTGCTCCCTACTCTCACCACAAATCACAATTATCATCAATAACAATAACATCATAGTCTATGGAGACTCCTGTCTGACCTCGTCCGTCAACCTGTCCATCACCACTGCAAACACAAAAGGGCTCAGAGCTGATCTTGATGCAGTCCAACCTCCACCTTGAACCAGTCAGTCGTTCCTACTGCACACTTCATGCTGTCACACTGTCCTCATACATGTCCTGCACCACCCTTAAATACTTCTCTGACACACCTGACTTCCTATACAATACCACAACTCCTCTCTCCACTCTGTCGTACGCTTTCTCTAAATCCACAAACACACAATGCAACTCCTTCTGACCTTCTCTATACTTCTCCATCAACATCTCATAGTAAATAATGCGTCTGTGGTGCTCTTCTCAGCATGAAACCATACTGTTGCTCAAAGATGGTCACCTCTTCCTCAGCCTGGCTTCCACTACTCTTTCCCATAACTTCATGGTGTGACTGATCAACTTTATTCCCCTGTAGTTACTGCAGGTCTGCACATCTCCCTTATTCTTAAAAATCAGTACCAGCACACTCCTTCTTTATTCCTCAGGCATCTTCTTACCTTCCAAAATCTTGTTGAACAATCTTGTTAAAAACTCAACTGCATATGTCCTAAACATCTCCACGCTTCTACATATGTCATCTGGTCTTACCGACTTTCCACTCTTCATCCTCTTAATAGCTGCTCTTACTTCCTCCTTACTAATCCTATCCACTTCCTGCTTCACCTTAACATCGCCACACCATCCATCTTCTTTCTTCTCATTTTCCTCATTCATCAGCTGCTTAAAATACTCCCTCCATCTTCTCAACACCCTCCTCACTAGTCAACACATTTCCATCTCCATCCTTTATTGCTCTAACTTGCAGTACATCCTTCCCAGCTCGGTCCCTCTGCCTGGCCAATCGGTACAATTCTTTTCTCCTTCCTTAGTGGTCCAACTTCTCCTACAGCTCCTCATATGCCTTTTCCTTCTGCATCTCCTTGTACTCCTGCCTACTTTTCTCATCACTCGTCGATCTCAATTCTGTTTCTACTTATGCTCTCCTGCACTCCTCATTCCACCACCATGTCTCTTTGTCTTCCCTGCTATGTCCAGATGTTACACCAAGTACCTTGTTATCTGTCTCCCTTATCATTCTGCAGTAATTGGCCAATCATCCAGCACCTCTTTACCAACACCGAGCCCCTGTCTGACCTCTTTCCTGACCTCACACTACAGTCTTCCTCTTCAGTTTCCACCATCTTATTCTTCTTTCAGTCCTCACTCTCCTCCTTACAGTCTCCAATCCCCTTCAGGTTGCATCTCCTACATAGAACATAGTCCACCTGTGTGCACCTTCCTCCACTTTATACGTCACCTATGATCTTCCATATTCTTAAAATAATTGTTCACTACTGCAATTTCAGATAGCAAAACCTACCACCATCTGCCCTTCCACATTCTTCTCCTTAAGTCCATACCTACCCATCACCTCCTCCTCACCTCTGTTCCCTTTACCTACATGCCCATTAAAGTCTGCCCCAATCACCAATCTTTCATTCCTAGGTACACCTTCTACCACTTTATCTAACTCACTACAGAATTGTTCCTTCTCCTCCATCTCCAACCCACTTGTGAAGCATAGGCACTGATGACATTTATCATCACCCCTTCAACTTCCAGCTTCACGTTCATCACCCCATCAGAAACTCTCTTCACTTCAAAATTCATTTATTCATTCATTCATTGCTTAATAATAAAGTATTCCATATTTATAACCAAGTATCTCATAAATGCCTTAATATCTCATAATTATGAGCAAATATCTCATTGCATTAGTATCTCATAGTTATGATCTAGTGTCTCATAATTGCCGTAGTATCACATATTAATTCACCAATTTTCTCATGAATACATTAGTATCTTGTAAGTATAACGTTACAAGTTAAAAGTTATAATTATTACCAAGAATTTCATAAATGCCTTCGTATCTCATAGTTATGATCTAGTATCTCATAAATGCCTTAGTATGTCATAATTTATATTTAGAGTCTAATAAATGCCTTAGTATCTTCATAGTTATAATCTAGTATCTCATACATGTTTTAGTATATCATAATTATGACTCAGTGTCTAATAAATGCCTTAGTATCTCATAGTTATTATCTTGTATCTCATACATGCCTTAGTATCTCATAATTATGGTATAGCATCTCTACAGGCATTATATCTTACAATCCTACAATTAGGGCACAGTGTGTTATTACGAATGGTTTTTTGTATCTCAAACAAAACGAAATTGAATGGATATAAATGCTTTATTAGTGGCTTCGCGTTTATATATATTATTTATTTATTTTTTTGTATGTTATGCATCTCATATTGTACGACTTCTAATTATAATTACGAGGCGAAATTGCAATTACAGCTTCACGTTCTATAAACCCGTACGTGGCCGATATCTTCACATCTCGTATTTTACGACTCCTAATTACGAGGTATTATGATAAAATGTTTATTTACAGCCATATGACTTTCTATTGCGGGATAATTGAATTAATCAAATCATTGCATTCTGAGTTTTTAAAAAATAAAAAAATAAATAAAGATTTCACAGTAGCATAGAACCACTGGTGCTGTGATGTTTTTCTCCACAGCACTGCAGTCAGGGCGGAAAAGGGAAGAGCCGAAAACGAGACACACTCAGATAGAGGCTTAGTAGGGGATTTTTTTCTCCTCTTAACTTCTCCCAATTGTAACAGCGAACGTAAACTTGAACAGATTGTATATCTAAAGCTTACACTCCACAATGTTCAATTTCCCGTGTCATTATCCTGTAACACGGATGAACTTTATATACCGAGAGGCCGTAACGCAAATACAGCCTTATTTGCTACAGCAATAAAGTAGAATAAACGAGAAATGAAACGCAGAGAGAGAGAAAGATGGTTTAGATTTGGAGTGTAATTAGGATGAAGAGACATAGACTATGGTTGTTTTTCTTTTCCTGAATCCCTCCCCCACCACCACACACACATTTCCTCTCTCTCTCTCTCTCTCTCCTCTCTCTCTCTCTCTCTCTTACTCTGTCCTGCTCTGTTCTCTACATGAAGTTATGACCCGTTCAAGGAGGGGTATGAATATACAAGACACAGACAGTGTGCAGGACACATACACTCACACACCAACACACACACACCACACACACACACACACACACACACACACACACACACACGTATACACACAAATTAAAAGAGAACATGGGCGGTGGGGGCAAATGACTAAGGTTAATTAGAACATCCTGTGTCGCCGCCCCCTCGACCCCTCCCTTCACCACCCTCTATCTCTCTTTCATTCCCTCCCAAAGTCTGTCGTTCCCTGTAAGGCTTTGTTGTGGCTTAGTGCCTGAAACTTAATGAAAAATGTATAATATGTCTTCTCTCTCTCTCTTTTCTCTCTCTTCTCTCTCTCTCTCTTCTTTCTCTCTCTCTCTTTCTTTCTCTCTCTCTTGCTCACTTGTTTTCTCTCTCTCTCTCTCCTTCTGTTGCTTATTCTTTTTCCTTTTCAGTGTTTTCTCTCTCTTATTCTCGTTCACTTTCTGTCTCACTGTTGTTTACTCGTTTCTCTCTCTCTTATTCTCTCTTTCTCTGTTTCTCATTTTTCTTTCTCTGTCTACTTTGTCTGCCTGTCGTTCTCTCTCTGTCTCTCTCTCTCTTCTCTCTCTCTCTGTTCGCTCATTCTCTATCTCACTCTGTTTATTCTATGACTTACTCTGTCTTTGTCTCACTCTGTCTCTCTCTGTTTCACTAGTTCTCTCTGTTTTTTCACTTTGTCTCACTCTCTCTGTCTCACACGTTCTGTCTCTGTCTCGCTTTGTCTCTCTCTCTGTCTCGCTCATACTCTCTCTGTCTTGCACTCTCTCTCTGTCTCACTTGTTCCCTTTCTGTCTTCCTCTGTCTCTCTCTCTGTCTTGTTCTGTCTCGTTTAAGCACCCAGCTTTCAATGTCCCTCCAAAGTAATTTTCAGGATTATGGTAAATTAGACAATGTAGTGATTCGTTTATATGATTCAGGACTAACGAGTCGTCTCGGGGAGTAAAACAACAAACCAAGACTTTGGAGGTGAACATATCATTTCTGTTTCCTGTACAAATTTCCTGATCGGAAGGTTGGGGTTCAAGCCAAGCTGCAAGGCCCTTAACCCTCTTGTGCTGCAGCTGTATCATGACTGACCCCAGCTTCTTAACATCACGGGGATATGTGAAAATAGAATTTCACTGTACTGAATTGTACATCACAAAATAAAAAGCCACATCCAATCCAATGATCAAGTCTTTTACTCCTCTCGTTGTTTTTGTCACGTCAGACATCCCACGCTCCTTAAACAAAAGCGACAGGAATACTTTCCTCCATCATACGTGATTAACAAACCTGCGTGCAATTAAATTTCAGCATCGATAATTCAGCGAAGCGCAACAGCTCAGATGAGCTGAGAAAACGAGGGAAAGGAGGTGGAATTATTTTTTTTTCTCCTTATAATAAAAAATAATAAATGAAGAGTTTGAGTAACGGTCGATGTGATCACCTAAGTCATGCTAACTCCTGCTCTATTAGCTTCCTGTCTCATGTCCTCCAAATCAACTCGCAGGATCTGGACATAAAATTTTCAGACCAGAGATGGTGCCTGAGGACAAATATGGCAATATGGGTGCGTGTTTTAGACCGTATATAGAAAAACAGCTATCGAGAAAGCGCTAAACTGATAAATGATAAAACAAAGGTTTTTGTCAAGTTTGTAAATTCATGTTTAGAGAAAGAAAGAAGAACATTTACCATAAAACAACTAAATTCACCATCAAACAACATTTAAATGTAAACACTAAAATTCACCATCACACAACATCATCAATACACCAACATTCTCCATCACACACCAGAGCACACCATCAAAACACCAACATTTACCATCAAAACACCAACATCGATCATAAAACACCACATTCACCATCAAACCACAACATTCTCCATCACACACCAACATTCAATTATTAAACATTATCACACACCATCAAAACACCAACATTCACCATTAAACACCAAAAATTCACCACCAAACACCAACATTCACCAGCAAACACCAGAACACACCATCACACACCAACATTCGGCATTAAACACAAAAATACACTATTACACATCAACATTCTCCATCACACACAAACATTATCCATCACACCAACATTCACCATCAAACACCAGAACACACCATCACACACCAACATTCACCATCAAACACCAGAACACACCATCAAACACCAACATTCACCATCCGATCTTTGGACATATTTCTTCGTATCTGAACATATTAAATGAAACAGGACCATATGCTGCCCCCCTGCAAACTTCCCGTCTTCTTCCAGTCGTGTTCAACACCAGAAATCTGACGAGTAAATAAACATGTTACAGAAATGGCGTCCATGAACCTGTCATGATTCCCTTCAGGGTAAAAATGCTTACCCAGTGAAACAGGACCTTTTAAAAGATGCCTCTAGTTGAGGTGGCTGATCCTAAAAGGGATGTGATTTCTTTACACTTCATCTCTCTGATGATAAAAGACAAGCGTCTCTTCTTTCTCTCTCTCTCCTCTCTCTCTCTCTCTCTCTCTCTCTCTCTGGATTGATAACTCTCCCCCTGTTCCTGCTGTGAACCATCTCTTACATAAACTTGTGTGTTAACTTTTCTCTCTCTTCCCTCTTCCTGTTTACATTTCTCCTCCTCGCCTCAGGTTATTGCTTTTTAAATTTGCGGGCTGCGTGATATTTTCTTCTTTTTTTTCTTCTCTCTTTTTTCTCTGCTGCTCATAGCTCATCATTCATCCTTGTCATTTATCCTGAGCTCTGGTATTTTTCTCCTGTAATCACACGAAACTGTATTATTCTTTACTTCCCATTTTTACTTTTATTCTCCCGCCCAGTGTGTACCTGTGGTTTTTCTTTTCTCGGGCTTGATTACTAACCATTTCGTCTGTCAATCTCTTCTCTTCCC
>JBCEWE010001336.1:0-29927 GCA_039877035.1 Silurus lanzhouensis
GATTGAACACAAGCCGTGCAGCTGCGTTTTGGATCATTGCAGTGGACGGATAGCGTTCAGGGGAAGACCTGCCAGCAGAGTTGCAGTAGTCGAGTCTTGAAATCACAAGAGACTGAACAAGCACCTGAGCAGCCTGTGTGGACAGAAATGGTCGAATCCTTCGATGTGTAGAAAAGAAATCTACAAGAATGAGACAAGCAACATGTGGGAAGAAGGACAGTTCATTGTCCATAGTTACCCCAAGGTTACGAGCAGTGGCTGAAGGAGAGAGCAGAGAGTCATGAAGTGTTATTTGGAGATCTTGACCTGGAGATGAATCGCCTGGGATGACCAGCAGTTCTGATTTTCGCTGGGTTGAGTTTAGTTGGTGAGCGCTCATCCATGAAGATATGTCTGTCAGGCATGCCGAGATACGAGCGGAAACTGTGGTGTCCCGATGGAGGAAAGAAAAGATTAGTTGAGTGTCATCTGCATAGCAGTGATAAGAAAACCCATGTACTTTACCAATGGAGTGGGTATAGAGGGAGAAAAGGAGGGGACCAAGTACCGAGCCTTGTGGGACACCAGTGGTGAGTCTGCTTGGGGCAGATGTGGATCCCCTCCATGTTACCTGGTATGAGCGACCTTCCAGGTAGGAAGCAAACCATTCCCATGCTGTTCCGCGGATACCGAGGCTCTTGAGGGTTGACAAAAGTGTCTGTGGTTGAATGTGTCAAATGCTGCTGAAAGGTCCAGGAAGATAAATACAGATGACAGCTTGGCTGACCGAGCAGCATGCAGTTTCTCAGAAACAGAGAAACAGAGGCTGTCTCTGTGGTATGTGCCACTTTGAACCCAGACTGGTTATTGTCATGGAGGTTGTTCTGTGAGAGATAGACAGACAGTTGGTTAAAAACAGTGCGTTCCAAAGATTTACAAAGAAAGGAGAGAAGTGATCCTGTAGTTGTTGATGTCTGTAGTTGTTGATGTCTGATGGATCCAGAGCAGGTTCTTCAAGATAGGAACGACCCATGCTTGCTTGAAGGTAGTTGTACATAGCCAGATGTTAATGACCCATTGATGATTGTGGAGATGAAGGGCAGGAGCTCATGTGTGATGGTCTGAAGCAAAGTTGAAGGGATTGGATCCAGAGGACAGGTAGTGGGATTCAAGATTGGATGACTTGCAGTATCTCATCTTCTGTTAAGGTGAGAAGCTTGACAGAGACATAGTGGATTGTCGGCTGTGTTGTGTAGTCATTGTTGGGAGAAGGTGAAGGTCTGGCAGATTTTCTTAATCTTCTCATCATAAAAGGAGGCAAAGTCATTAGCAGTCAGGGAGGATGGAGCACCTGGCAGCAGGGGGGGTTGAGTAGAAGATGTTGTGGAGCTTACGAGGATCTTGTGCAGAGGCCTCAAGCTTTCTCTTGTAGAAGGCAGTTTTAGCAGAAGTCACCTCCATAGAAAATTTGGTCAGGAGTGCGCGGTAAGATGCGAGGTTTACATCGAGGTGTGATTTTTTCCACTTCCTCTCTGCAGATCTGAGTTCTCGTCGATTGCTGCGAAAAACTTCCGACAGCCACGGTGTGGACAAGAAGTCTTCTTGGGTTTTTTGGTCAAGGGGCAAAGAAAGTTGAGGAAAGGATGAGAGGAAGGAGTCAGTAGCAACGTCCAAGGGTGGAGAGGTGCATCCCTCCTTGCCTTCCACTCTTCATACCCAGGATGCCTCTACCCAAAACTAAGCATGAACTACTGTTTGAACATTTTTTTTTCCCGACTCTCCACTATCCAAATATTCTCCAACCACTCCACTGTCTCCTGGAGACGAACCTGGTCCTTCTTTTTCCTCAGGACCTGACACGATTGTTCTCTCACCGTAAACTTTTTCTTCCCCAGCAAGTCGTTTTTATCTTTACTTCTTTACTAGGCTCTAACTTCGTCCACCAGCTTCACCTGCTCTTTCAGCCTTTAAAATATAAGTGTGACGTATATGCACGATTAAGGATGGTGATGATATAATGTATGCTGCGCTTTTGTGTATATCTTTAACTAATTTTGCCTCTTTAAGCATGATTATTTGATTTTATGAACTCTCTTTATACAGCTGAGTTTAATTCTGCGAAGCTGAGTATTATACTATATTAATGCTGGGTATTGGTTATATGTATTAAGCTTGGATTTAAACTAATATAAGCAATGTTATATGTTAAGAAGCTTAAATGATATTGTTTTTGCTTATTTTTATTTTATTATGCTGGCCTTCAACTAAACACTGTGAACTTTTGTGCACCCTCATATACGAGATGCACATGCAATGCGGTTCCTCGCTCAGGTATCCTTTATACACCAGACAAAAAATACCCTGCGGTTTCTAGCCTAGCTAATCCGCTTGTTGTTGTTGTTGTTGTTGTTGTTGTTGTTAAAATTTTGCACACTCTGCAAAACTGCATCTGTTATTGTCCAATACTATTCTCCAATAAACCTATCATACTCTTATCACAACTACCTTTATTTAGTTTTTTCATAATTTTGGTATTCTACTCTATTTTCATAACTAAAACTAGCTAAATTTCTCGACATTACGTAGCAGTTTCATCTCTCTGAATGAGGTGTTCAAAGAGAACTACGAAAATTCGGAGTGTAGTTACAACTATGCACATATTTTTATAGAATTTAGACCTAGAGAAAACAGTCAAGTGAGTCAGATCTTCACTAACTTCAAATGAGTTGGCCCCCTTATTACTATATAGAAAGCATCTTTCCGTAGGCTCTCAAACATTTCAGCCCTGAATACTCACTTAGGCAGGCTTCTTAGGTCAACAGACCGATTAATGCACAGATTAAGGGGGTGCTGTTTTGATCCTGCTTGCATGTATCCACTGTGGCTGATAATCAGTCAGAACTCCAAGCCAGGTTACAGCTAGAACAGTCGCTGGACACCGATACTTCGGCTCACCGACCTTGGTAGGCTTCAGACTTTGTATCAGGACATGCTAATTAAGCACAAAAGGGTGTGATGGGTTTTATGTGGGCAGAGGAAGAGTTAGTGAGACATCAGCACTAATAGAATTACATTTTTTTTAACCAGAGCAGAAATGTAGTCGTCCACCATCACTTCCAGGTTACCTAAGGAAGAAATGCCAGTGCGTCGCCTGGCCCATGGGGTCGGGAAAGGACGACCCATTAGAATTTCAAAAAGTGACAGTTTAGTAGTTGAAGATGGGGTCATTCTCATTTCTGTGAGTACTGCCGGGAGAACAACAGTCCAATTTCGGCCTGTTTCAATGCAGGCTTTAGTAACACGTTCCTTAATTGTTCTGTTCGTTCTCTCTACCACTCCAGCTGACTGTGGGTGATAGGGAATATTAAAATGCCAATCAATTGCTAAGCTTTAAGCCAAATGTTGTGTTACTTTAGAAGCAAAAGGTGTGCCGTTATCACTTTCAATCACACGAGGAGTATCAAACCTAGAGATGATCTCTTTCGTTAATATTTTTACAACTGGTTTAGCGTTCTCTGTCACGCATGCAAATGCTTCTGGCCACTTACTGAATCTGTCAACTATAACCAACAGGTTTCTCAAATTTCCTTCTGGTGGCAAATGTGTGAAATCTATCTGTAGGTGTTGGAAAGGTTGCTCAGGAAAAGTAAGTGCATCATGTCGTACAGGTTACTGTATGTTAGTTTTGGCACAAGTCAAACATGAATCTAACACTAGCTTGGTTGTTTTAGCTACATCAGAAATACAGTATGATGAGTTCATAGCCTGTGTGACTTTAGCTATGCTAATGTGTGACATCCCGTGGTAATGCTTTACCAACACTATTAAAGCTAGTTTAGGCAGAGCAATTTTTCCAACTACATCTCTAATAATACCAGCAGAATATGATTTACAGTGTTTCGAAGCCCAATACTTTATGTTCTCCATAGTAGGCTGACTCTGAAGCATTTTTTTAGGTCAATATCTGGTATATTGGAGATATGTGTCATCATCGGGATCTCAGGATTTGTATGTATTGTGTCCAAATCTACAGTTTCCCCGAATTTCCTCTGAATCACCTGCGGCTTGTCCTTTAACCTTAACTATGGCAGGAAGTTTAAGCATTTAAGAGGTCACCTATGAGATTAAAATGTGCTATGGGCTTTCCATCAGCAGTTTTAAAGTGTCTTTGCTTCCATGTTTCGGCAAAATCATGCACAACATCATAAGCATACTTAGAGTCAGTGTATATAGTCACTAGTTTACCTTCAGACAACTGACACTCTTGTAAGTGCGACCGACTCTGCGGCTTGTGCAGATGTGTATGGTAATGGTTTAGCTTCAACTATTTCATCAGGTAATCTTACAACCGCATATCCACATAAATACACATCAAAGGGTTTTGAACACAATCTATCTACATATAGGCAATCCCCCTCTTCCAGGGCCTTATCTAAAAGATCGGGCCTACAAAAGGTCTCTTGTTCAATGTGTTTAAGGCAATCGTGTGCCTCGTCAAAACCATCCAAGTCAATAAAGCCTAGTCGCGTTACTACAGCTGAATGCGGCTGAGAAGAAGGCGCAATGGTTACGGTTTCTGTTGCCAAGAGCGTGATTTCATAACCAGATCTACGTTGTGCTGTCATATCTTGTGTGTAGAGGTTACGTAAAATAGCTGTTACCTGATGTGGGGTGTACAGTATCAAAGGATGTGACAGCACCCTTTTCTCAGCATCCTGGACCATCAGACCATCAGCAGCCACTGAACGCAAGCATGAGGGCAACCTTTGTGCTATGTTGTCTAAAGATTTGGAAAGATACGCAACAGGGCGAAATCTATCACCATCTGTCACCTCGCAGCCGTACCACCACGTTCGTGACCTAGACCTAGAGCTGGAGCAGACTGTATAGCCTTCCTGTATTTCATAGTGAAATTATGGTTATGAGTATAACATTTAATATTTTAATAAAAACAACAAAAAAAACTTTTTTATTAAAGCAAGTCAGATTTTTTCAAACCATTGTTTGTCATCACATTTTGCAATAAATATTTGCACATTCAATGGTTTTTAGTTAATAATGCTTATTAATATGAAAAGTCATAATTTCACAACAACTTGTAAAAACTTGATTTGTCATATCATGTTCGTCATTAAATTTTTGCACTTTTTTTTTTTACAGTTTTTATGAAATTATTCCAATGAATATGAAAATTCACATTTTACCTATTAATTTTATATTTATTAGATAAAAGTGATTTTTATGGCAAAACGTGATATATCATGAAACTAATTTTCACAATAACTGATTTTTATGAAGATTTTTTTAATGAAATAATGGTTATAAAAAAGAAATGTAATATTTTATTAAAACCAATAAATATCGTACACTGTAAAACATGTCTGTGAAATTAACTGTGAATTTGTGTAAAACCACAACATCGAATTTTTGTAAAGTGAAAAACAATTAAACTGTGTTAAATTCACAGTAATGTTTTGTGACGTACTCAACCAAACAAACCAGTCAATTTTACAAAAAGTATGCATTAAAATATATATTTTGTGTAAAATGTACAGCTTTTTAAAAATTAAATAGAAAAAATTCAGTATTTCAGAAAACAGTAGAATGCAGTTAAAACTACAAAAAGACAGTGTTAAAATACTAAAATTATTACAAACCCGATTCCAAAAAAGTTGGGACACTGTACAAATTGTAAATAAAAACACAATGCAATGATGTGGAAGTTTCAAATTTCAATTTTTTTATTCAGAATACAAAATAGATGACATATCAAATGTTTCAACTGAGAAAATGTGTCATTTTAAGGGAAAAATAAGTTGATAAAAAATTTCATGGCATCTACACATCTCAAAAAAAGTTGGGACAAGGCCATGTTTACCACTGTGTGGCATCCCCTCTTCTTTTTTATAACAGTCTGTACATGTCTGGGGACTGAGGAGACAAGTTGCTCAAGTTTAGGAATAGGAATGTTGTCCCATTCTTGTCTAATACAGGCTTCTATTTGCTCAACTGTCTCAGGTCTTCTTTGTCGCATCTTCCTCTTTATGATGCGGCAAATGTTTTCTATGGGCGAAAGATCTGGACTGCAGGCTGGCCATTTCAGTACCCGGATCCTTCTTCTACACAGCCATGATGTTGTAATTGATGCAGTATGTGGTCTGGCATTGTCATGTTGGAAAATGCAAGGTCTTCCCTGAAAGAGACGCTTTCCACTTTGCCACAGTCCATTTTAAATGAGCCTTGGCCCTGAGAAAACACCTGAGCTTCTGCATTATGTTTAGATATGGCTTCTCTTTTGACCTATAGAGTTTTAGCTGGCGACGGCGAATGGCAGAGTGGATTGTATTCACCGACAATGTTTTCTGGAAGTATTCCTGAGCCCATGTTGTGATTTCCATTACAGTAGCATTCCTGTATGTGATGCAGTGGTGTCTAAGGGCCGGAAGATCACGGGCATCCAGTATGGTTTTCTGGCATTGACCCTTACGCACAGAGATTGTTCCAGATTCTATGAATCTTTAGATGGTATTATGCACTGTAGATGATGTTAACTTCAAACTCTTTGCAATGTTTCTCGGAGAAACTCCTTTCTGATATTGCTCCACTATTTTCCGCCGCAGCATCGGGGAAATTGCTGAATTGCTGAGCCCATCTTGACTTCTGAGAGACACTGTCACTCTGAGAGACTCTTTTTATACCCAATCATTTTGTCAATTGAACTAATAAGTTGCAAATTGGTCCTCCAGCTGTTCCTTATATGTACTTTTAACTTTTCCCAACTTTTTTGGAATGTGTAGATCTCATGAAATCCAGAAATGAGCCAATATTTGGCATGACATTTCAAAATGTCTCACTTTCAACATTTGATATGTTATCTATATTCTATTGCGAATAAAATATATGTTTATGAGATTTGTAAATTATTTTTACAGTGTCCAAACTTTTTGGAATCGAGTTTGCACATTTTACAAATGCATGTAATATTTACAGATAAAACTACACCACAACAAAACACAACAAAATTCTAATAATATAAATGTTTAAAAAAAAATACATGTTACATGTCTGAAATGACTAGGCATTAACATATATCAGGCTTGTTTTTAAGTGTAAAAATTAAATATGAAGTACTGGTGTATTGCATACATTTTATATTTGTCTTCCAAATAGTTATGTCATTTGTTTCATAGCCTAGGTGTTCATCAGTCTGCCATTTTTTATATTAAATTGCAAATAAAATAAAAAAAAGTTTTTCCATTTAGTAATATTCACAATGTCTTAAGGCAATTTTATATGTAATGATTTCTCATATAGAAATGTATATTCTCGCGTAAATTCACGTCTTGTGTAGGAATTTAAAATGATGAACTCTGCCTCATCCAATCAGCATTAGACCTGATTCCTGATTGTCGCGGGAGCAGCCATCTTAAAGAAATTAACAAGCCGTTATTGAGAGCGCGCTAATCAGCCAGCACATGGAGTTCTGCACTGGTAAGAGAAAAGTGATTTTTTTTTAGACCTTGAAAGACTTCACCATACAGACACCTGTTTGTGACAGAGGGCATATTTTGTCGTCATAATAAATATGTCGACTTAGATTGTGGGTTTTATATGTAACGATTAAATCGTTCCCTTTTTTTTTTTCTTTAATGATGAATAGTGGTGTCCCCCCGAGGAGAGTGGAAACAACTTTATTTTTTGTACGATTGAAAAATTATTACCTGTCGATTTTGCAGCAAAATACTAGACACATTGAGGGGTTATGTGCTGCATTGTAGAGTTCATAGGAATGAACCCCATTGTTTTTTTTAAGTGTGTTAGTGATGACTGTAAGCGGACATTTTGCACTTACGCGGCTTTTAAAGCTCATTTTTATCGCCATCACAATGAGTCTGAACCCTCTGTTACTCCCAGAACCTTTGTTTCAGAATTGAAATGCACCATGTCGCTGTGTGACCGCCAGTTTCACACCGTTAAAGAACTTGTACAGCACTTAAAAGAGCATATAGTGGAGGGGCGACCTGTGGTGTGTCCTGTAACAGGTTGTAAAAAAAATGTTCACTGTTAAATCATCATTTACTGCTCATATGTCCAGGAAACATAGAGCATGTTCGTTGATAGCATAAGTGACATTTATAGGGAAGCTATTTTTCAGTCTTCCTCCTCCACTGCATATGTGAAGATGCTTCCCAGAGCACGAATGATGCAACACTTGAAGCCAGTGAATTACCACAGAATTTCAGTGAATCATTTCTTAGGACTGTGTGTTTATTCTACCTAAAATTGCAAGGGCAGCTCCTGCTTCCAGCTTCAACAATACAGACAATTGTTGAAGAGATGCAGAATGTACACGAGTCGGGACAGGATTACACTTTAATACAAACTTTAAGCAATCTATTGAAATCAGAATTATGGAAGTAATCAGTGTCAGCAACATCTTGTAAAACAGACTCAGATGATTTTGGTGACATAAGTGATGGCAAAAACTTTAAGTGCAACCATTTCTTCCTTGAAAATCCAAAATGCCTAAAAGTATTTCTTTACCAGGATGCTTTTGAAATTGTCAATCCACTTGGTTCTGCTAAGAAAAAGCACAAAGTAGTTGCAGTGTATCTTTCAGTAGTAAATTTACCTCCGCATGTACGGTCCAATACTGATCACTTGTCTTGTTATGTGCAGAGAAAGATCTTAAACAGTTTGGAAGTGCGAAGGTTTTGTCAGAGCTATTAGTGGATTTAAAAGATTTGGAGGAAAACGGAATAACTGTAGGTAGTGAAACAGTCAAAGGTGCTCTGTATTGTATCGCGGGTGATAATTTGGGTTCACACAGCATTGGTGGATTCACTGAAAATTTCAGTCATTCTCAATACTTTTGCCGATACTGTGAAATCACACGAAGTGAATTTCAAAGTGATGACCCAAGTGTTTGTGGTCCACAACGCTCCCCTGAAAGTTACGATTCTGCTGTTTGTGATCAACATACTAAAAACAGTCAAGGCAGCAAAGGAATAAAGGTAAACTCTGTTTTTAATACTCTGAAATCTTTTCATGTTTGCCAGCCTGGTCTCCCACCTTGTTTAGGCCATGACATTTTTGAGGGTGTCTTAGCCTATGATATTGCATTGTACTTGAAGTATTTCATTAAAAATAGGCAATGTCTTACATATTTAATTTTGAACAGAGCATCAAGCAGTTCAAATACAAAGGAACTGATGCTCTCACAAAGCCATGTGCTGCCAACTCAGAGGTGCCCAAGCTTTCTGGACAAGCTGTTCAGAATTGGAATTTCTTAAGGTTGCTTCCTGTTTTAATTGGTGACAAAGTGCAAAATCCAGATAATGATGTGTGGCAGCTAACGCTCCAGCTTAAAGATATTGTTGATTTGATTTGTGCACAAAAGATTTCATCAGCACAGGTAGCTTATCTTGACATTCTAATCCAAGAATACTTGGAATCAAGAAAGTCTTTATTTCCGGAGAGTCCACTAAAACCAAAACATCACTTTTTGAGGCACTACCCAGCACAAATTTTTTAATTTGGCCCTTTGATTAGATTGTGGACAATGCGATTCGAAAGCAAACACAGCTACTTCAAGAGATGTGCCAGACATTTGAAAAACTTCAAAAACATCTGCCAAACATTATCTGAAAGACATCAGATGTTTCAAGCATATCTTTCAGCTGGACCAGGATGCAGTCAGCTTCTGCATGTCAAAGACGGTTGCACTTTTTTACCCCAACCTTTACAGTGAATCAATTAAACATGCAGTGCGAGAGTTTAGCTTTTCAGAAGTTAATACTTGTGTATCCACAGACATAATGTACAGAGGTACGTCATATAAAAAGGGTCTTTTCCTTGTGTTGAAAAATGGTGAGTCCACTGAGTTTGGAGAACTACTTATTATTTTAATTTAAAATGATGCAGCTGTGTATTTTGTGATGGAAATGCACAAAGCTGACTATCATTCTGAATACCACCTGTACTCTGTCACAAAACAAAGTACCAGGGTGCAATGTCTTAGCAGTAATCACTTGGTGGATTTTTATCCATTGTCATCATACATTGTTAATGGGCACCAAGTCATTCCACTAAAACACAGTGTGCTGTCGATAGAAAAAAATGTTTTAGGCACAGTGGTGAAAAAAACAATACTAAAATGCTATATAAATATAGCGAATAAAATGTGAACATATGCAGGTCTGTGCAAAAGTCTTAAGAACCTTGCTATTTTAACTTTCAAAAATGGTTTTGAGCCAGTTATTTATATATTTTGCTGTAGTGTATCAGTAGGAAATATCAGTTTGCATTTCGAAACATTTCTTTGAACAAATTTTAATAATCCAGTAAAACTTTTGTATAAACAAAGAGTCTGGCATCAGTTGCTGTACAAAAACACAGTCTTCACAGTACTGTAGCTTTGCAGGTGCATTTCTTCAAGCATCTTTCGTTTTTTGGCCACAGTTCTTCTGTATTTCTTTCTGTAATTCTGCCCATTTCTTTCAGTTTATCTGGTATTTCTTTTTATCTGTAATTTCTTTTTCTAAGTTAATTAAAAAAAATGTTCTTCTTAGGTCAGTCCTGCTTTGCTTCGAAGAGGTTTATGTTGTGTGTGGATCGGAACATTGTACTTGAAAACATCACCTCTTTCATCACTGCAAGAGGTGAATATTAAAGCAATAATAGCTCCCAAACATCAAGCACTTCTGCTTGATGTTTGGGAGCTATTATTGCTTTAATATTCATTACCCATCAGAACTGGCATCAACTCTGGAGTTTTTGCAGAGGTAGGTCTTTTTTGGATAAACTTTATATGATTTTCACTTTATTGATTTGAAACAAATCTAAGGTAGGTCCTGCAGTGGCTTGGGGGCTAGGGCCCTTGTCACTTTGACTGTTTACCAATATAAAACTTTACTATTTTTCACTAATTTCACTTTACAATACAATTTTGTTGGTAACATTGGTTAACTATGTTAGCATGAACTAACAATCAATAATACTTTTATAACATTTATAAATCTTAATATTCATTTCTAAATGTACTTATGTTTCATAATGTTGTATCTGTTAACATTAGTTAATGCACTGTGAACTAAATTGAACAATAAACAATTGCTTTTCTAATTCAATTGTAATAGAATTAATATTCATAATTTGTTTAGGTTAATGCATTAACAACTAATGTGTCATTAGTTAATGTTAATTCATTAACGTAAAGAAACTATGAGTCGTACATTTTACATAATTTATTGACCTTTGTTAAAAGATTAATCATCAAATAAATTAAAGATTGTGAAGTTGTTTTTGATCAACTTTTTTCTGTTTCACCAAGGTGTTTTTTCCCCATTAACCCGGAGAAGGGCACCAAAGTTGAGAAGACAAACACCGCCCGTCGTCCCGTCAACCCAAGAGTTCTTACATTGATTCAGGAACTTTCAGATCATGAGTGGCGTGATGTCTGAATATGGACTAATGTCAGTCAGTGTTCTGACTTGAGACACACTCAACTTGAAGGACAGTTTCACCTTTTATGCCCAGTTATTTCAGATTAAGAGGCAAGTAAATGTTTCAAATAATATTGTTAAAGATGCATTCAGTTTGTATACAGCTGCTACAGAACATTATTGCTTTTGTGATTTTTGAGAAGCATTCCTGTATCTAAATTTTACCCTCTTGTTTGCATACCCTGTTCCAGCTCCAATGAGAGAATCATTAATCTGTCGCATTCTCTTGATTGTATTGTGTATAGACAGTAGTACACATTACGAATTTATGTTAAGAAATAAGACTTAACATGTTTGCTGTTTTGTGGTTAATTAATCCTTCAAAGCACTTTAATGTTTTTGGTTTTTTTTTTTGCTTTCATTACCTTATCTTTTAAGGGATATCTACTTTGGTGTTTCAGTTTTTACATCCCAAATCTGTGTACACTGGGTTGCAGTTTTTCAAAGTCAATGGTCTATAAGGTGGTGCAGATTAAAAGTGCTTGCAAAATTTTCCATTAAAATGTACAGTTTATAATTGTAATGTATTTTTTACAGAGATATTTTTGCAACCACAGCTGCCAATTTTTTCTGTGAAAACAACAGGGATTTTTTGTTTAATTCACAAGTAAATTTTACAGGACATTTTTTTTTGTGTGAATAAATAATCTGGGGAGTGTACAGTTTTAAACTGTAAATACGTGTACATTTTGACGGTACATCTTTGTATTTTATACATAAATATTCTGGAAAGTGTACAGTTTTAAACTGTTTTAAAGTTTACATTTTTAGTGTATTTTTAACTGAATTATTCTGGCAACCACAGCTGACAAATTTTTTTGTAAAAATGACTTTTTTTTAAAAAGTGTATATTATATATATATATATATATATATATATATATATATATATATATATATATATATAATGTATTGTTTTTGTTTTTGAATGCATAATGTATTGCTGATATATATGTGTGTGTGTGTGTGTGTGATTTTTCACTATAAATTTTGAAATCTTGATTTTTCATATAACTTTTTTTTATTTAATTTTTTTTTTTTTTTCACATCAGTTTGTCATTAAATTAATTCCTTGTATATAAAAATTTCTATTTTACCAATTTATTTTATATTCATATTAAAAAAAAAAGTTTTTTGTTTGAGTTTCCACTTTTTAATGGTTTTTAATGAAATAATGCTTAGGAATATAAAAATTAATATTTTCACAAAAACTCATTTTTATGTAAAAGTTATTTGTTTTTGAAATTATGAATTTGAAATGTAATATTTTAATAAAAACAAATTTTTTATAAAAGAAAGTCAGATTTGTTTCAAACTATTGTTTGTCATAACAGATTTTGCGATGAATATTTGCTTTATATTTGTTTTTTTTAAGAAAATATGCTAATGAATATGGTCATCATTTCAAATTTAACTTTTAGATTCTTGATTTGTCATTTTACATTTTTCATTGAAATTTTGCACTTTTTAACATTTTATCATGAAATTATTCTGATGAATATGAAAATTTATATTTTTATATATTTTTTAAAAAGGACCATTGTATTTCAGATCTTTGTATTTAATGTTTTTGTCTTGCATATTGCACTTTTTAACTTTTAACATTAAATTATGCTTATAAATTTGAAAATTCATATTTTCACAATATCACATTTTTTGTGAAAATTTATATTTTTTGTCAAACATGATTTGTATAGTCACTTTTTTGTTTCTTAATGGCATTTTTTAAAAGGTTTTCTGTGAACATATGCTTCTGAATATGACGAAGAGAAAGCGGTTCATATGTTCATAATGACTTTATAATTTGTTCATAATGAAAGCGGTTCATATGTTCATAATGACTTTAATAATTTGTTCATAATGTCATATTTTGATCAAACCATGGTGTGTCATGTAATTGTTTTTCGTTCACGGATTGCACTTTTTAACCTTTTTTAATTCACTTTTTGCAGTTTTTATGAAAATATGATTATGAATATGAAAATTCATATTTTTTAAATAAATATAATATTTTTGTGAAAAATGTCATATTTTGGCCAGAAAATGTTTTGGTATATCATATCTTATCATAAACATGTAACCAGATCATGGGCAAGTGCATGCTGTTTGTGCAAATACGCTTGGTTCGAAAAACCGCTTTCTCTTCGTCCTAGAAGCCTGAGACTTGCGGAATCGAAGTTTCAGCTGCTAAGAAACTCTTTTTTGACATCAGGTAGGAGGCTTTGCCAAATATGTGCTGATGTTTCGTTTTGATTAAATATGACTTTCTAACCCATTTTCATTCACTTTTTGCAGTTTTTAACAGTTTTTATGAAATTATAATTATGATTATGAAAATTAATATTTTTTAAATAAATGTAATATTTTTGTGAAAAATGTCATATTTTGGCCAGAAAATGTTTTGGTATATCATATCTCATCAGAAACATGTAAAATTATTGAGGGCAAGTGCATGCTGTTTGTGCAAATACGCTTGGTTCGAAAAACAGCTTTCTCTTCGTCCTAGAAGCCTGAGACTTGCGGAATCGAAGTTTCAGCTGCTAAGAAACTCATTTTTGCCAGCAGGTAGAATGCTTTGCCAACTATGTGCTTATGTTTTCTTTTTGATTATTTATGACTTTTTAAACCTTTTTCATTCACTTTTTGCTGTTTTTATGACGTTAAAATTATGAATATGAACTTCTTCTTCTTCTTCTTTCGGCTGCTCCCATTAGGGGTCGCCACAGCGGATCATCCGTCTCCATACCACCCTGTCCTCTGCATCTGCCTCTTTTACACCAACTACCTGCATGTCTTCCCTCACCACATCCATGAACCTCTTTCTTGGCCTTCCTCTTTTCCTCCTACCTGGTGGCTCCATCCTCAGCATTCTTCTACCAATATAATTCATGTCCCTCCTCTGCACATGTCCAAACCATCTCAATCTCGCCTCCCTCACCTTGTCACCAAAACATCCTACATGCGCTCTCCCTCTAATAAACTCATTTCTAATCTTATCCATCCTCGTCACTCCCAACGAAAACCTCAACATCTTCAGCTCTGCTACCTCCAGCTCCACCTCCTGTCTTTTACTCAATGCCACTGTCTCTAAACCATACATCGCAGGTCTCACCACAGTCCTATAAACTTTTCCTTTCAATTTTGCAGATACCCTACTATCACAAATCACTCCTGTCACTCTTCTCCACCCACTCCACCCTGCCTGCACTCTTTTCTTCACTTCTCTAACACACTCTCCATTACTTTGCACTGTTGACCCCAGGTACCTGAATTCCTCCACCTTCTGAAGCTCTTCTACCTGCAACCGCACCACTCCACTGCCCTCCCTCTCATTCACACACATGTATTCTGTCTTACTCCTACTGAGTTTCATTCCACTTCTCTCCAGCGCATATCTCCACCTCTACAGGCTCTTCTCAACCTGCTCCCTACTCTCACAACAAATCACAATATCATCCGCAAACATCATAGTCCAGGGAGACTCCTGTCTGACCTCGTCCGTCAACCTGTCCATCACCACTGCAAACAGGAAAGGGCTCAGGGCTGATCCTTGATGCAGTCCAACCTTTACTCTAAACCAGTCTGTCGTACCTACTGCACACTTCACTGCCGTCACACTGTCCTCATACATGTCCTGCACCACCCTCACATACTTCTCTGACACACCTGACTTCCTCATACAATACCACAACTCCTCTCTTGGCACCCTGTCGTACGCCTTCTCTAAATCCACAAATACACAATGCAATTCCTTCTGTCCTTCTCTATACTTCTCCATCAACATTCTCAAAGCAAATAAGGCATCTGTGGTGCTCTTCCTCGGCAAGAAACCATACTGTTGCTCACAGATGGTCACCTCTTCTCTCAGCCTGGCTTCCACTACTCTTTCCCATAGCTTCATGGTGTGACTGATCAACTTAATACCCCTGTAGTTACTGCAGGTCTGCACATCTCCTTTATGCTTAAAGATCGGTACCAGCACACTTCTTCTCCATTCCTCAGGCATCTTCTCACCTTCCAAAATCCTGTTAAACAATCTGGTCAAAAACTCCACTGCCATCTCTCCTAAACATCTCCACGCTTCTACCGGTATGTCATCTGGTCCAACCGACTTTCCACTCTTCATCCTCTTAATCGCTGCTCTCACTTCCTCCTTACTAATCCTATCTACATCCTGCTTCACCAACTCCACATCATCCAACCTTCTCTCTCTCTGATTTTCCTCATTTCATCAGCTGCTCAAAATACTCCCTCCACCTTCTCAACACACTCTCCTCACTAGTCAACACATTTCCCTCTTTATCCTTTACTGCTCTAACTTGCAGTACATCCTTTCCAGCTCGGTCCCTCTGCCTGGCCAATCGGTACAAATCCTTTTCTCCTTCCTTAGTGTCCAACCTCTCATACAGCTCCTCATATGCCTTTTCCTTGGCTTTCGCCACATCCCTCTTAACCTGCTGCCGCATCTCCTTGTACTCCTGCCTACTTTTCTCATCACTTTGTCTATCCCACTTCTGTTTTGCCAACCTCTTTCTCCTTATGCTCTCCTGCACTTCCTCATTCCACCACCACGTCTCCTTGTCTTGCTTTCTATTTCCAGATGTCACACCAAGTACTTTTCTAGCTGCCTCCCTCATCACTCCTGCAGTAGTTGCCCATTCATCCAACACCTCCTTAACACCACTGAGCCTCTCTCTGACCTCTTCCCTGAACCTCACACTACACTCTTCCTCCTTCAGTTTCCACCATCTTATTCTTCTTTCAGTCCTCACTCTCCTCCTCTTCTTCTTCGCCTCCAGAACCATCCTACAGACCACCATCCTATGCTGTCTAGCTACACTGTCCCCTGCCAACACCTTACAGTCGCCAATCTCCTTCAGGTTGCATCTCCTGCATAGCACATAGTCCACCTGTGTGCACCTTCCTCCACTCTCATACGTCACCCTATGATTCTCCTTCTTCTTAAAATAAGTGTTCACCACTGCCATTTCCATCCTTTTAGCAAAATCTACCACCATCTGCCCTTCCACATTCCTCTCCTTAAAACCATACCTACCCATCACCTCCTCGTCACCTCTGTTCCCTTCACCTACATGCCCATTAAAGTCCGCCCCAATCACCAACCGTTCTTTCCTAGGTACACCATCTACCACTTCATCTAATTCACTCCAGAATCTTTCCTTCTCCTCCATCTCACAGCCAACTTGTGGAGCATAGGCACTGATGACATTTATCATCATCCCTTCAACTTCCACCTTCACGATCATCACCCTATCAGAAACTCTCTTCACCTCCACTACACTCTTACTGTACTCTTCCTTCAGAATCACCCCTACACCATTTCTTTTTCCATCCACACCATGATAAAACAGTTTAAATCCACCTCCAATGTTTCTGGCCTTACTCCCTTTCCACTTGGTCTCCTGAACACACAGCATATCTACCTTTCTCCTCTCCATCATATCAGCTACTTCTCTCCCTTTACCCGTCATAGTACCAACATTTAAAGTACCAACCCGAACCTCCACTCTCCTACACTGCTCCTTTCCCTGCCGTCTCTGTAGACATCTTCCTCCTCTCCTTTTTCTCCTTCGGCCAACAGTAGCCCAATTTCCACCGGTACCCTGTCGGCTAACGATACCTGTGGCGGTCGTTGTTAACCCGGGCCTCGACCGATCCGGTATGAAATTCTCATTTGTGATCCGCATATTTGATTTGGCACATGTTTTACGCTGGATGCCCTTCCTAACGCAACCCTCCCCATTTACCCGGGCTTGGGACCGGCACTAAGAAGGCTTGTGCCTCCCTAATGGCTGGGTTAAAATTATGAATATGAACATACCTATCATATTTTTTAATATTTGTCAAAACAATTTTTAACTTTAGTTTTTTTTATAAAAGAACTATGTTTATGAATGTGATAAATCAATAACTGTCAAAACTCAGTTTTATGAATGAAAAAATATCCAAAGAGTAGTTATGTATCCAAAATTAGTAAATATAAAAAAAAAAACATTTCTTCACATTATTTTGTTTCGTTCACTTATTGCAATATTTAAAGATTTTCATTTCAATTTTTTTTCTTAATACCAAAATTCATGTTGGAAAACAATAATGGTTATCTTTTGTACATTATTGATATTATATAAAAGAAAAAAAATAAACCTGTGTTTTGACAAAAAAAAGACAATCTTTCATTAAAGATTGTCTTTTTTTGGTCAAAACACAGGTTTTTTTTTTTTCTTTTATATAATATCAATGTATTACTTTTATTCTTAAAATGCTTATGGATTTATTTTTTTTATTTTCATGAAAAAAAGGCATATTTTTGTCCAACCATAATTTGGTTCATGACACTTTTCTCGTTTACTTATTGCAGATTTGAACAGTTTTTAATGAAAATTTGTTTATTGATTTAAAAATTCACATTTTCCCAATAATAGTCATATTCATATTTTTTATCTTTTCACAACAATTTTTTTACGATAAAGGTTAACATATTTTTTAAAGAAATAATGATTATGAATATGAAATGTAATATTCAAAAATTTATTTTATAAAAAATACTTTTTTTCAAACCATTGTGTTGCGTTGAACATTTGCACTTTTAACATTTTTAGTTGATAATGCTTATGAATATGAGGTCAGATTTTTCACAATAATTTGTACAAACTTGATTTGTCATGTTATTTATTTACTTTTTAACAGTTTTTCATTAAAAACTGAAAATAAAAATGAAAATGTATATTTTACCAATTAATCTCATTTTTTTATTTAAAAAAAATTATATTTTTCTCAGACCAATGTTTTTCATGTAAGTTTTTCTCATATATTGCACTATATTTTCTATTAAATGATGCTTATAAATATATTTTCACAATACCTATCCCATTTTTTTTATTACAGTCATATTTTTGTCAAAACATGATTTTCACTTTTTTTCCTTCACTTATTGAATTTATTTTAAAGATTTTCCAAAATCATATGATTTATATTTTCACAATTACTCATATTTTATGGTAAAGGTTAACGTTTTTTTTTTTGTTTGTTTTTTTTTAATTATGATTATGAATAGAAAATTATATATTTTAATAAAAACATTTTATCAAAACCACAAAACTTTTATTTAAAAAAAGTCATTATTTTCAAACCATTGTTTGTCATATCACGTTTTGCGTAGAATTTTTGGATTTTAGTTAAATGATGCTAATGAATATGAAGTAATTTTATTCACAATAAATTTTACAAACTTAGTCATATTGCGTTGTTTTTTTAAATTATTTCACTTTTTTAAAACATTTTTTCATAAAATTATTCCTTTGTATATAAAAAAAATCACATTTTACCAATTTTTTTCATATTCATATTCAAATGGTTATATTTTTGCCAAACATGGTTAACATGAAACCTTTTTCGTTCACTTATTGCACTTTTTTTAATGGTTTTCCATGAAAATATGCTTCTGTATATGAAAATGTATAGTAATTTAATTTTAATTAATTGCATATTTATGTAAAACGTCATAATTGTGTCAAACCATGGTTTGTCATGTGAAAGTTTTTTGTTTACGTATTGCACTTTTCAATGGTTTATAATGAAATTATGCAATAAAAATCCATATTTTAACAATAACTCAGATTTTTGTGAAAAAGTTATTTTTTAATAAAATTATGGTTATGAATATGAAATGTAATATTTTAATAAAAACAATCTTTTTTTTATAAAAGAAAGTCATATTTGTTTCGCGATGAACAATTGCACTTTTGTTAGATTTTTATCATGCCCAAACTTAATTCTTGGAGAGGTTTTCCATACGAACTAAAAAGCTTGTGCCTTTTCTGATATCAGGGAAGAGTCACACAGCACACCGAATGGAGCAATCTTCTTCGGTTTATTGCATGCAATAGACTAGTATATATATCTATACACATTGGAAAGAAAGCCTGACCTAAAGCTGTTTCCTGTTTGGATAAGAAGACATACTAGCCGGAGATGTATGAGCCCAGATAAAGACTCCCTGTATACCTTGCGTACTAACATCGTAAATATTCTTTAGACACTGAACAGACAAAGGAATGTGTGTGAAAAATGTGTGAGTGTTAAGTTTGTAATCTTGCGTACCAGTGTAGCTTATTCATTGCTAGAGACTCAAAGCACTTTTGTACGTCGCTCTGGATAAGGGTGTCTGCTAAAGGCTGCAAATGTAAATGTAAATGAGAACCAGCTTAACACTAACAATGGCCACGTTAAATCATTTATGATTTAGCATCACACATCAATAAAATAGGATGTTCTTTCCTGGGAACAGGATCGGTGATATAAACTGCAAATGAAAAGATAAAGACAAAACAAAAACAACAGATTTCATTTCATTCCCTCCTCACATGCATATAATCCTTCGTGATTACCACTCCAACCGAGGCCTTTATGGCCTGTCTTACCATCGTCATCAAACATGGCAACATACAAAGTACAATTCCAACAATCAATACAAGAATCAATCCTAAAACAAAGTAGTGTTCAGCATCCTTAATCTTCTCAAAAAACTTTGTCGGCAGTAATTTTATCTTCTCCAAGACATCAGAAGACAATTGTTACTCAGTGCTTGTTCAATATGTCTATAAGCAGTATTATCAGGTATACTGTCGGAAATCAGACCCTGTGCCTGAGCGGACACATCAATTAAGTGGCTCTACGTTCAAATCAGTTTCGAGCAATTACTAATCAGTTACCAATAAGTCTAAAAATGGCAAATAATAAACAGCCAGACCAAATGAAGAATCTTCCAGTCATGAGATGAGAAGGAGCAAATCACTTTATTCCAGTCAATATAAGCTGGTCCTAGAAGACCTTCCAGGAGTGAGCTTTCTTAAAAGCAAGAGTATCCGGAAGGTAGTCTATTCTTACAGTTTTTCTCAGTCGCTTTGTAGCATTTCTCAAATCAGCCTTAAGATTTGCAAATCAGTAAAAAGCCTGTTTTTTGCTTAAAATCCTGAGTACTTCTCTCAAAAGTAAATATTTGTGTCAATGAACGTATCATTGCCATCAAAATAACAAGTCCTTTTATTGTTTTTTTACGAACAAGATAGTCAAAATGTTTAGTCATTTTTTTCAATATGACAATGCTTTATTTTAGTATTTCTTGATGTAAACTTTGTTTTGGATTACAAGTATTGAAAATGCATGAAGCTGAACTGGCAACTATGAATTTCAACAGCACAAATTACACATTACTGTATGTGGGATATTGATTGTATTCACACTTTTTAAAAAATTTTTTTACTAGTGGACTGACAAAAAAATTACAATATAATGTCATTGTAATAGAAAATAAAAAGACACAAATTAAAATTCCAAAAGGTAAACATAGGAAACACTTCTTAGGCAGAACTGCACATGCCGCACTATACAGTGCAATCTGTCTCTACCCCCTGACGTCCCAGTCTGTCGGGCCTCAGATTTTCATCCACATCACAACAGATATCATCCCTTGCAATACCATTGTGAGGCCATGATTGACAACATGGTCCACAATAGTGGCTCTAATTTCATCTGAAATGCGTCTCTGTCTCTGGCCTCTTCTTCCTCTTCCTCTATTTTGCCTCCTTACCATTCCAGCATGCATTCTTATTCTTGGCTCTTGACCATGTTCGTTTCCTAGTTGTTCATCCATTTTCAACAATTGTAAATCTGTGTTTTGCTCTTTTTATATACACTCGCAAATTACAGTAAAAGTTCACAAGATTCAGCCTTGACCTATTTTAGAGAACTAGTTGGTTATTATTTAATCTGAAAGTGAACACGCCCCTTCATTAGTGACATTCAAGGTTCATCTGCACAATTCATCAATTCAAGACACATTTACCAAAAAAGTTTAATAGAACTGTGAAGAAAAAGAGCTTGACAAATTTTGACAACTGGTTTAACCATTTTGCATTAAATGGCTTATGCAAACAAGCTGGTGCGTAAATGTTTTGGGGGTTAAGACCACTTAGGTGAAACTCGTATAATACATTTTGATCAACATGACATAAACAACTGATAATGTAGGAAAAAGCAGACACTTGTACACAATCGATTAAATGATTTTTTTTAAATGAATTTGATCAAAGCAACAAGAAATGTTCTTATGATGAGCACAAATGACTAAATGATGTGAAGTTTGAACAAGTAGTTTTGAGAATTTTATTTCTGATCTGAGAAAAACTACAAAGCGACTGAGAAAAACTGAGAATTCTCCCTTAGTAAAATAGATTTGATTTTCTGTATTCTTAGCTTTGCCTTAATTTAATTGATTTTTCCAGTATTCATCTTAGTTTGTGCTATTTCTAAAAAATGTTATTCGTACAAAATATTCCTATTTTCTCTGACTGCATCTTTACGAACGAGTTTCCTGTCCTGAACTTTTTCTAAATCAAATCTTGCCTATATCTTATCTACAAGCTTCCTTAGCGCTTCCTGTATGTTTGTGTGTCTTGGTTATTGAACATCTTATACCACATGTTTAACATAAACTGACAATGTGTAAGTTCTGTGCCTAATTCTTTCTTGCTCTTCTCTTTTTTAAAGATTTTGTATTCATAAATAGATAGATAGATAGATAGATAGATAGATAGATAGATAGATAGATAGATAGACAGACAGACAGACAGACAGACAGACAGACAGACAGACAGACAGACAGATAAATGATAGATAGATAGATAGATAGATAGATAGACAGACAGACAGACAGACAGACAGACAGACAGACAGACAGACAGACAGACAGATAGATAGATAGATAGATAGATAGATAGATAGATAGATAGATTTTTTTTGTTTGTTATGGATTATATGTGCATGAATGCAGTTTGATTATAGTTAAAGCATGTTGGCTGCAAGTTGCTCGGTGCATTGGCTGGAATGCCCATATTATACTAGGATTATTATCGTGCATTTTTCACTCTATATCCATTATATTCTTATTTTTTATATTTCCTTTCTTTTCACCCCTTCTTCCCTTAGCTTCTCCTATGAGGCATACCTTGAGCCAACACCCTTTGTGCGGTGCATGTGGGCGCCGCCACTACCTACTGGCCATGGCGCATATTCGCCTTTTAGGACGACTTGTTGGACCTTGTGTGCATTACATTTACATTTACATTTGCGGCATTTAGCAGATGCCCTTTCCAGAGTGACGTACACAAGTGCTTTAAATTTCTAGTAATGAATAAATCTATACTGGTACGCCAGATTACAAACTTAATATAAATATAACCCTAGAATTCTACAAACTTGGAAAGTGCTAATTTAAGTGTTTCAGGAAGAGGTAGGTCTTTAGTCGTTGCTTAAAGATAGTCAGGGACTCTGCTGTACGGACATCTAGGGGATGTTCATTCCACCACCTTGGTGCCAGAACAGAGAAGAGCCTTGAAGTGTACTTACATCTCATTCTGAGAGAAGGTGGTACGAGTCGAGCAGTGCTGGAGGATCTCAGACAGCGTGGTGCAGTGCGAGATGTGATTAGGTCACTGAGGTAAGATGGCCTTGGTCCATTTCTGGCCTTGTAGGCAACCATCAGTGTTTTGAATCTGATACGTGCAGCTACTGGAAGCCAGTGAAGGGAGCGCAGCAGTGGGGTGGTGTGGGAGATCTTGGGATGATTGAACACAAGCCGTGCAGCTGCGTTTTGGATCATTTGCAGTGGACGGATAGCGTTCAGGGGAAGACCTGCCAGCAGAGAGTTGCAGTAGTCGAGTCTTGAAATCACAAGAGACTGAACAAGCACCTGAGCAGCCTGTGTGGACAGAAATGGTCGAATCCTTCGGATGTTGTAGAAAAGAAATCTACAAGAATGAGACACATTAGCAACATGTGGGAAGAAGGACAGTTCATTGTCCATAGTTACCCCAAGGTTACGAGCAGTGGCTGAAGGGGAGAGCAGAGAGTCATGAAGTGTTATTTGGAGATCTTGACCTGGAGATGAATCGCCTGGGATGACCAGCAGTTCTAATTTTGCTGGGGTTGAGTTTTAGTTGGTGAGCGCTCATCCATGAAGATATGTCTGTCAGGCATGCCGAGATACGAGCGGAACCTGTGGTGTCTGATGGAGGGAAAGAAAAGATTAGTTGAGTGTCATCTGCATAGCAGTGATAAGAAAACCCATGTGACTTTACCAATGGAGTGGGTATAGAGGGAGAAAAGGAGGGGACCAAGATCAAGTTTTCCATGAAAATATGCTTCTGTATATGAAAATTTATAGTAATTTAATTTTAATTAATTGCATATTTATGTAAAACGTCATAATTGTGTCAAACCATGGTTTGTCATGTGAAAGTTTTTTGTTTACGTATTGCACTTTTCAATGGTTTATAATGAAATTATGCAATAAAAATCCATATTTTAACAATAACTCATTTTTGTGAAAAAGTTATTTTTTTAATAAAATTATGGTTATGAATATGAAATGTAATATTTTAATAAAAACAATCTTTTTTTTATAAAAGAAAGTCCTCACTCTCCTCCTCTTCTTCTTCGCCTCCAGAACCATCCTACAGACCACCATCCTATGCTGTCTAGCTACACTGTCCCCTGCCAACACCTTACAGTCGCCAATCTCCTTCAGGTTGCATCTCCTGCATAGCACATAGTCCACCTGTGTGCACCTTCCTCCACTCTCATACGTCACCCTATGATTCTCCTTCTTCTTAAAATAAGTGTTCACCACTGCCATTTCCATCCTTTTAGCAAAATCTACCACCATCTGCCCTTCCACATTCCTCTCCTTAAAACCATACCTACCCATCACCTCCTCGTCACCTCTGTTCCCTTCACCTACATGCCCATTAAAGTCCGCCCCAATCACCAACCGTTCTTTCCTAGGTACACCATCTACCACTTCATCTAATTCACTCCAGAATCTTTCCTTCTCCTCCATCTCACAGCCAACTTGTGGAGCATAGGCACTGATGACATTTATCATCATCCCTTCAACTTCCACCTTCACGATCATCACCCTATCAGAAACTCTCTTCACCTCCACTACACTCTTACTGTACTCTTCCTTCAGAATCACCCCTACACCATTTCTTTTTCCATCCACACCATGATAAAACAGTTTAAATCGACCTCCAATGTTTCTGGCCTTACTCCCTTTCCACTTGGTCTCCTGAACACACAGCATATCTACCTTTCTCCTCTCCATCATATCAGCTACTTCTCTCCCTTTACCCGTCATAGTACCAACATTTAAAGTACCAACCCGAACCTCCACTCTCCTACACTGCTCCTTTCCCTGCCGTCTCTGTAGACATCTTCCTCCTCTCCTTTTTCTCCTTCGGCCAACAGTAGCCCAATTTCCACCGGTACCCTGTCGGCTAACGATACCTGTGGCGGTCGTTGTTAACCCGGGCCTCGACCGATCCGGTATGAAATTCTCATTTGTGATCCGCATATTTGATTTGGCACATGTTTTACGCTGGATGCCCTTCCTAACGCAACCCTCCCCATTTACCCGGGCTTGGGACCGGCACTAAGAAGGCTTGTGCCTCCCTAATGGCTGGGTTAAAATTATGAATATGAACATACCTATCATATTTTTTAATATTTGTCAAAACAATTTTTAACTTTAGTTTTTTTTTATAAAAGAACTATGTTTATGAATGTGATAAATCAATAACTGTCAAAACTCAGTTTTATGAATGAAAAAATATCCAAAGAGTAGTTATGTATCCAAAATTAGTAAATATAAAAAAAAAAAACATTTCTTCACATTATTTTGTTTCGTTCACTTATTGCAATATTTAAAGATTTTCATTTCAATTTTTTTTCTTAATACCAAAATTCATGTTGGAAAACAATAATGGTTATCTTTTGTACATTATTGATATTATATAAAAGAAAAAAAATAAACCTGTGTTTTGACAAAAAAAAGACAATCTTTCATTAAAGATTGTCTTTTTTTGGTCAAAACACAGGTTTTTTTTTTTTCTTTTATATAATATCAATGTATTACTTTTATTCTTAAAATGCTTATGGATTTATTTTTTTTATTTTCATGAAAAAAAGGCATATTTTTGTCCAACCATAATTTGGTTCATGACACCTTTCTCGTTTACTTATTGCAGATTTGAACAGTTTTTAATGAAAATTTGTTTATTGATTTAAAAATTCACATTTTCCCAATAATAGTCATATTCATATTTTTTATCTTTTCACAACAATTTTTTTACGATAAAGGTTAACATATTTTTTAAAGAAATAATGATTATGAATATGAAATGTAATATTCAAAAATTTATTTTATAAAAAATACTTTTTTTCAAACCATTGTGTTGCGTTGAACATTTGCACTTTTAACATTTTTAGTTGATAATGCTTATGAATATGAGGTCAGATTTTTCACAATAATTTGTACAAACTTGATTTGTCATGTTATTTATTTACTTTTTAACAGTTTTTCATTAAAAACTGAAAATAAAAATGAAAATGTATATTTTACCAATTAATCTCATTTTTTTATTTAAAAAAAATTATATTTTTCTCAGACCAATGTTTTTCATGTAAGTTTTTCTCATATATTGCACTATATTTTCTATTAAATGATGCTTATAAATATATTTTCACAATACCTATCCCATTTTTTTTATTACAGTCATATTTTTGTCAAAACATGATTTTCACTTTTTTCCTTCACTTATTGAATTTATTTTAAAGATTTTCCAAAATCATATGATTTATATTTTCACAATTACTCATATTTTATGGTAAAGGTTAACGTTTTTTTTTTTTGTTTGTTTTTTTTTAATTATGATTATGAATAGAAAATTATATATTTTAATAAAAACATTTTATCAAAACCACAAAACTTTTATTTAAAAAAAGTCATTATTTTCAAACCATTGTTGTCATATCACGTTTTGCGTAGAATTTTTGGATTTTAGTTAAATGATGCTAATGAATATGAAGTAATTTTATTCACAATAAATTTTACAAACTTAGTCATATTGCGTTGTTTTTTTAAATTATTTCACTTTTTAAAACATTTTTTCATAAAATTATTCCTTTGTATATAAAAAAAATCACATTTTACCAATTTTTTTCATATTCATATTCAAATGGTTATATTTTTGCCAAACATGGTTAACATGAAACCTTTTTCGTTCACTTATTGCACTTTTTTTAATGGTTTTCCATGAAAATATGCTTCTGTATATGAAAATGTATAGTAATTTAATTTTAATTAATTGCATATTTATGTAAAACGTCATAATTGTGTCAAACCATGGTTTGTCATGTGAAAGTTTTTTGTTTACGTATTGCACTTTTCAATGGTTTATAATGAAATTATGCAATAAAAATCCATATTTTAACAATAACTCAGATTTTTGTGAAAAAGTTATTTTTTTAATAAAATTATGGTTATGAATATGAAATGTAATATTTTAATAAAAACAATCTTTTTTTTATAAAAGAAAGTCATATTTGTTTCGCGATGAACAATTGCACTTTTGTTAGATTTTTATCATGCCCAAACTTAATTCTTGGAGAGGTTTTCCATACGAACTAAAAAGCTTGTGCCTTTTCTGATATCAGGGAAGAGTCACACAGCACACCGAATGGAGCAATCTTCTTCGGTTTATTGCATGCAATAGACTAGTATATATATATCTATACACATTGGAAAGAAAGCCTGACCTAAAGCTGTTTCCTGTTTGGATAAGAAGACATACTAGCCGGAGATGTATGAGCCCAGATAAAGACTCCCTGTATACCTTGCGTACTAACATCGTAAACATTCTTTAGACACTGAACAGACAAAGGAATGTGTGTGAAAAATGTGTGAGTGTTAAGTTTGTAATCTTGCGTACCAGTGTAGCTTTATTCATTGCTAGAGACTCAAAGCACTTTTGTACGTCGCTCTGGATAAGGGTGTCTGCTAAAGGCTGCAAATGTAAATGTAAATGAGAACCAGCTTAACACTAACAATGGCCACGTTAAATCATTTATGATTTAGCATCACAATCAATAAAATAGGATGTTCTTTCCTGGGAACAGGATCGGTGATATAAACTGCAAATGAAAAGATAAAGACAAAACAAAAACAACAGATTTCATTTCATTCCCTCCTCACATGCATATAATCCTTCGTGATTACCACTCCAACCGAGGCCTTTATGGCCTGTCTTACCATCGTCATCAAACATGGCAACATACAAAGTACAATTCCAACAATCAATACAAGAATCAATCCTAAAACAAAGTAGTGTTCAGCATCCTTAATCTTCTCAAAAAACTTTGTCGGCAGTAATTTTATCTTCTCCAAGACATCAGAAGACAATTGTTACTCAGTGCTTGTTCAATATGTCTATAAGCAGTATTATCAGGTATACTGTCGGAAATCAGACCCTGTGCCTGAGCGGACACATCAATTAAGTGGCTCTACGTTCAAATCAGTTTCGAGCAATTACTAATCAGTTACCAATAAGTCTAAAAATGGCAAATAATAAACAGCCAGACCAAATGAAGAATCTTCCAGTCATGAGATGAGAAGGAGCAATCACTTTATTCCAGTCAATATAAGCTGGTCCTAGAAGACCTTCCAGGAGTGAGCTTTCTTAAAAGCCAAGAGTATCCGGAAGGTAGTCTATTCTTACAGTTTTTCTCAGTCGCTTTGTAGCATTTCTCAATCAGCCTTAAGATTTGCAAATCAGTAAAAAGCCTGTTTTTTGCTTAAAATCCTGGAGTACTTCCTCTCAAAGTAAAATATTGTGTCAATGAACGTATCATTGCCATCAAAATAACAAGTCCTTTTATTGTTTTTTTACGAACAAGATAGTCAAAATGTTTAGTCATTTTTTTCAATATGACAATGCTTTATTTTAGTATTTCTTGATGTAAACTTGTTTTGGATTACAAGTATTGAAAATGCATGAAGCCTGAACTGCAACTATGAATTTCAACAGCACAAATTACACATTACTGTATGTGGGATATTGATTGTATTCACACTTTTTAAAAAAATTTTTTACTATGGACTGACAAAAATTACAATATAATGTCATTGTAATAGAATAAAAAGACACAAATTAAAATTCCAAAAGGTAAACTAGGAAACACTTCTAGCAGAACTGCACATGCCGCACTATACAGTGCAATCTGTCCTCTACCCCCCTGAGTCCCAGTCTGTCGGGCCTCAGATTTCATCCCACATCACAACAGATATCATCCCTTGCAATACCATTGTGAGGCATGATTGACAACATGGTCCACATAGTTGGCTCTAATTCATCTGAAATGCGTCTCTGTCTCTGGCCTCTTCTTCCTTTCCTCTATTTTGCCTCCTTACCATTCCAGCATGCATTCTATTCTTGGCTCTTGACCATGTTCGTTTCCTAGTTGTTCATCCATTTTCAACAATTGTAAATCTGTGTTTTGCTCTTTTTATATACACTCGCAAATTACAGTAAAAGTTCACAAGATTCAGCCTTGACCTATTTTAGAGAACTAGTTGGTTATTATTTAATCTGAAAGTGAACACGCCCCTTCATTAGTGACATTCAAGGTTCATCTGCACAATTCATCAATTCAAGACACATTTACCAAAAAAGTTTAATAGAACTGTGAAGAAAAAGAGCTTGACAAATTTTGACAACTGGTTTAACCATTTTGCATTAAATGCTTATGCAACCAAGCTGGTGCGTAATGTTTGGGGGTTAAGACCATGGTGAAACTCGTATAATACATTTTGATCAACATGACTAAACACTGATATGTAGGAAAAGCAGACACTTACACCATCGATAAATGATTTTTATAAATGAATTTGATCAGCAACAAGAATGTTCTTATGATGGCACAATGACTAAATGATGTGAAAGTTTGAACAAGTAGTTTGGAATTTTATTCTGATCTGAGAAACTACAAGCGACTGAGAAAAACTGAGAATTCTCCCTTAGTAAAATAGATTTGATTTTCTGTTCTTAGCTTTGCCTTAATTTAATTGATTTTTCCAGTATTCATCTTAGTTTGTGCTATTTTCTAAAAAATGTTATTCGTACAAAATTTCCTATTTCTCTGACTGCATCTTTACGAACGAGTTTCCTGTCCTGAACTTTTTCTAAATCAAATCTTGCCTATATCTTATCTACAAGCTTCCTTAGCGCTTCCTGTATGTTTGTGTGTCTTGGTTATTGAACATCTATACCACATGTTTAACATAAACTGACAATGTGTAAGTTCTGTGCCTAATTCTTTCTTGCTCTTCTCTTTTTAAAGATTTTGTATTCATAAATAGATAGATAGATAGATAGATAGATATAGATAGATAGATAGATAATAGATAGATAGACAGACAGACAGACAGACAGACAGACAGACAGACAGATAAATGATAGATAGATAGATAGATAGACAGACAGACAGACAGACAGACAGACAGACAGACAGACAGACAGACAGACAG
>JBCEWE010001337.1:0-29901 GCA_039877035.1 Silurus lanzhouensis
TGTGAAAGAGAAGCTGACTTCCTGGTTTTCTACAAATCTTGTCAATCTATAATGATCCTTCCTGTTAGTCTCTGTACCAGTCATGGACCAATCATAAGCCTGGGCACAGTGGTGTAAAGTATTTGAGTTAATGTACTTTGTTACTTCACTTAACAAATTTTTGGCTACTTTCTAGTTTTACTGAGTATCAAATATTTAAGCAACTTTTACTATCAATTAACAACATTTATGGTTCAATAGATCTAATTATTACTCCACTATATTTTAATTGACAATCGCCATTTCCATTTGCATCTCTGTTGAAGACACCATTACACTCCCAACCCGCACCTGCTGCCTGTGAGCGACTTTTTATCCCTGCGGTCCTCATTTTCAGTCCGAAAGATCTTAGAATAAATTCCAAACACTTTGCAAACCAGTTGTAACTGTAGTTAAATTAAAATATTGTCCCTCTCTGAGACTAAGAAGCACATCAAATCACAGTCAGCTTGAATATTCGTTTTTACTTCATCTAAACTTATTTGTTTTCATTTATTTATCCATTGAATACTAATGTTTCTTCTACTTTGTGGCATGATACTCTCATTTTATTTGATAGTCAAAGTTTCCTTTTGAAAGATTGCTTTACTACTTTTTTGACCGACTTGTAGTGTTGTGTTGATGTCACAGTACATGGAATCTATGTTTCTCTTGATGAACTGCAGCTCCCCAGTACCAGCAGCATTAATGCAGCCCCAGACCATGATGCTACCACCACCAGGCTTGACTGTAGGCAAGACACAATTATATATATAATATGAACTGTATAATAATATAAAGAAAAATACCTCCATTAAACTAATGAACCAATGACAAAACAAGGCTAGAGACAGAATTAAAATCCAAATTAAAACAAAGTGTAAGCTTATGTCATTTAGTTGCCTTAGGAACAGTGATGGAATTTATTGCACCTTCACCAGAAACCTGATTTATTCAAAGTATACTAAATCCTATGCATTTGAACTGAAATCTACATTTATAACTTGACTAGCAAAATTACCTGTAATTCTTTAAGATTTAATTGCATCTTCAATGATTTTGCATAGTAATTATGTTTTCAGGCTGAGTTTGCACATTGGCTATCTACTGGAGAGGGTGGGAGCCTCATTGTTTAAAACACTTGACCTCTGATCATAAGGTCAGGCTTGAGGGCCCAAGCTAGATTGGTCCTTGAGTAAGACCTCAAGCCTCAAATGCTCAGTTGTATAAATGAGATAAACGTAAGTTGCTCTGGTAAGAGTGTCTTCTAAGTGTTTCAAAATGTTAAGGTACTTGTTTCTGCATGTTTTTATAGTGTGGTGTGGTTTCTGTGTTGCTTTCAGATTGTAGCTACCCTTGTGGTTTTAATGTTTGCCCGACTCCATAAGTGCCTGTCTGTTCTTTGCTACACCACAAGATTCAAAGTTTAAATCCAATAACTGTCAGAGAGCCAATGCTGGATAATCAGCTGTACTCTTGGATTGTGTTCTGCATTATTTGTTGAGAGAAAAAAAAACCTTCAGCTGAATCAACAGTGTCAGAGCCTACGCTGGTTATGAGCATGGATTTTTGTCTATAATAATTTATGATGTATTTGTTAAACTGCGTCAACAAAGAACTTTGACACATTAATTTGGCTGTTTTGTGTCTCTGGAATTTCAGGTCCAATATTGCCTAGAATGGAAAAATGGTATTCTGAAAGTAGACCAAGTAGAGTCTACTAGAAAGTAGAGTTTGATGGCTCCACAACACAACGATGGCTCAACATAAAACCCCAAAAGTTACATGAAATTACTATGGAGTGACCTTCTCAAGAATCATGAAGATGGATTTGGAATTTATACAAAGACCTTTGCACAAGTGACCATTAGTGAACAGTTGATGTCCTCTTCAATAAACTAACTATAATGAATGAATATCTAGTGTCCCGTAGATGAGGATGCGTTTCTTTTGAGTTTGGTTGCCCTCAAGGTTTCTTCCTCATATATTTAGGCAGATTTTCTTTGCCACCGTCAACACTAGTTTTCTCATTAGGGATAAACTAGAATCAGAGCTCAGGTTATACATTTAAATCCAAAATCCAAAAACAAATCTATATTCTTAATCTTTTTATATCTGCAAAGCTTTTATGGGAAAATGTTCATTGTTAAAAGTTCTATACAAATAATAGTGAATTGAATTGAATTTGTCTGTATCAGTAACACATATGTCCACAATCAGAAATCCAGACACTGTGATCTTTCTCGAAAACAAGGAAATAAGCAGACTTGAAGAATATCTTCTTCCTGTAGATGTAGTTTCTATTAGAATACCCTACAATAAAGTTTGTGGACACCTGACAATAAGATTGGTATGTGTTTTTGAACATCCCATTCCACATTTAGTCCACTTCTGCTGTTATTATAACTTCCACTGGATTTTGGAGTGTTGGTAGAGATTGTCCTCATTCACCCCAAAATGTTTGGAAAGTCAGGTACTGATAGATGTTAAGAACATCTGGGGTCAGTCAGCATTCACATTCATTTAAAAGGTGTTGAGATCTATAGCAGGCCATCCAGGATCCACTCCAACCCATGGAAACCATATTTTCATGGACCTGACTTTGTGCACAGAGGTGATGACATGCTGGAACAAGTTTGGGTCTCCTAGTTCAAATGAAGTTTCATCCAAATGCATCTTATACAATTGAATCGCTCCGAAATTGTGATAACTGTTTGGGAAGAACCACAAATAACGAGAAAAAAGTCAGGTGTCCAATACTTTAGTCAGTATAGTGTCTCTCAGTCATAAACTTAAAATGGAGAAGAAAAAAAATGACCCAGATCCTCAAATACTCAATATTATAACAAGTCAAAGAGCCCACATTAACTGTATGCATATTAAGCATGCCTTTCGTAATTAGCGATGCCCCCACAATGTCAAGCCTCGTGTTTACTCAACCGTAAACCTGGCCCACATCTTTAACTCTAGATAGATTGTGATTCACAAAGAGTCTTCCTTGGGTTACATTTATAGATGTTTTATTTTTTAAGTGGGTGAATACAGAATGAATCTGTTGCACCACAGCATGTTTAATACATCCTAAAGAAAAAAAGAAAAAACACCCAAGGCAAGATGCATTTATCATTGTTGATATTATAAAGCAAGTCTAATTGAAAATAGCAGTGTGACATTAAAAAGGGAACAGAGAATTTGATTTGTGAATGATTTATACCCCTATATTCCGTTCCTGCTGACATCAATGGCATTCTACTGCAAAAAAAATTAAGATAAAATAAGTTGTTAAAAAATTCCAGGGTGCAATTTTGTTATGCTGAAACGAACCATTAAATCTCAGAAACATATTTTTTTTTTTCCTGAGTGCCATTTCTTTATTTCTATTTTAACATTCAAAGCATAAACCAAATCATTACCATAAACTATGCCATTTGACGGCAGTGGAGGCCGTCAGACCCAGACGTCGTCTCGTGCAGAGTTTCAACTTATCTTCTGTTTATCTGCCTGCATGAACTTCACACACTGAGGTAGGGGTGAAAAAAAGCAGAAAGGTTTTTTTTTCTTCTCCTGCACCATAGGAAACTCAGGAGACTGAAGCCAGACTGCATTAAAAGTGTGTCTTGGAGAAACGATGACTTATGCAAAGGACAAGTCGAGGTGAAAGACATTTCACCTCCCAGAGAATGTTTCGACGTGAGGCGAACACAAACATGGTTGCGCACCCTCTCAGATGCTGTGTCATGGCCGTGAGTGACAGCGCAGCGCACTGACTGTCTTGTTCACGGATACCTGTCGTCAGGTTGCTGGATACCGCCGCTGACATTTTGGGGGCATCTCGAGATCCTTTTGACTTAATTGTACGAGCATTATGCCACTTTTTTTTTTTTTACTGAAGTACAGTATACAGTAGAGTGAAAAACTTTGTTATAATAATGATAATTACACACATAGTATAACAATGATTCCTCTTTTCTTCTTTTTCTCATCCGCAACTGATCTCATCAATAAATACCAAGGACCCACCATTATCTCTGACCTGCTTCCATTAACACTAACATTACAGTAATGTAAACCCCACACTGTTCACTGCATATGTGTTACCTTAATACAATTCAACAACGACTACTTTATTGCAACCAGGACTGTACACAGAGGGCACATTACAGTCAGTGGTTGATTTGCTGAATTACCAGTTAGTAGTTAGTTAGAAACTAGTAGTTAGTAGTTAGTTTGTCGGTAGTTTGTTTTGTATTTCAGTCGGGATTTATCATTCACTTATATTTGTATATTTTTGTAACTACTGGATCATTAGTATTACCAAGCACGTAGTGCCCCTTTTTGTGGTTTGGGCCACTGCCCCTTTAAATATCTGTGCATGGCCCTGATTGCAACCCTGCACTTTCGACTACTTAGGGAAGAAATGATCGTTGCACTGCA
This sequence comes from Silurus lanzhouensis, assembly GCA_039877035.1. Classification (NCBI taxonomy): domain Eukaryota; kingdom Metazoa; phylum Chordata; class Actinopteri; order Siluriformes; family Siluridae; genus Silurus; species Silurus lanzhouensis. Next base: position 4,453 of record JBCEWE010001337.1, read on the forward strand.
TCACTTACATTGTTATTTGCCCTACCTTATTTTATATAATAGCCAGAATAGAATAGCCTTTATTTGTCACATATACATTACAGCACAGTGAAGTTTGTTCTTCGCATATCTTGCTTGGAAGCTGGGGTCAGAGCGCAGGGTCAGCCATGATACGGTGCCCCTGGAGCACAGAGGGTTAAGTGCCTTGCTCAAGGTCCCAAGAGTGGCAGCTTCGCGATACCGGGGCTTGAACCTCCGACCTTCCGATCAGTAATCCAACGGCTTAACCACTGGAGCTCCCACTCCCCTATATAACCTGAACAAGCTGTATAGTAATATCTTTATTTGTTAAATTATATATTTTTATATAGTTTTTCATATTTTTGTAGCACCAGCACACCATGAAAGAATTCCTTGTACATGCAATTCATGATACTTGGCAATAAAGATGATTCTGATTGTACACTTCAGTGCCAAGACTTAAATTACGTTTCCATTGAGAGCATTCTGAATGTGTGCACTGTGTTCTTTCTTTCTTTTTTTGACCACTTTGGCCAACACGCTCCTTCACTTCACAAAAAATTTTAATATAAGTGTAAATCATTGCCCTCCAACTCATATGTGCAGAGTTTTCTTTAGTGGAACCAAGAACAAAAGCAAAATGGTCATAAGTAAAATTACTCAAGATGAAATGAAGTATGAAGTGATTTCTTTCTACCCCCTTCATCTAAAACTCGGGAGTCGAGCTTACTATGCGTTTTCCTGCTAGTTCCATAAAAGAGTATACATCATGCAGCGAAATGAAATCAGTTATTCATATGCAGGTCTTGGCAAAACCATTTTTAGCCACCCTTTATTCTCCCTATAACCATTTTTGACCATTAAAATACTATTGCTGCATATGGTATACTGTTGTCCTAATACATTATCACACTTCTTGACATATTACACCATCTATCATCAATGTCAAGGCAAATACAAACCCATCCAGGATCCACAGCAAAAGATTTTTCATGAGTTATCCCACTGAAGGTTATTCCACAATAAACAGCGGATCGATGCAGACGATTCAAACATTATACTTCGACCTCATGAGGCTCGAATGTGAAAACTTCTCCAAAATGGTTTCTTTAAAGGTGGGTCAGGCCTTTGCACTCTCTCTGACCTAGTTACAGCCTCCTTCACCCAAAACCACTACCTTGACACCATGTGCTTATTTTATCTATTTACCCCTCTGGAGATTTTTCCCTTCCACAATTTCCTCTTATATAAAAGAATCCCTGCTATTTGTCTCTTTTTTCATTTCTACCCCCACCTATACTTCTGGCTTGTATGTAAATGATTGGCCTAGATAGGTATGAGATGGACTTGCTGGTGAATTTGAAGCAAACACAAGGGCAGTGGTGGACATCATCAATTTGGAAGCAGGGAACTTTTTCCTATTAACTACATTGGAAAAAAAAGCTACAAATTGTGGATAAACATGTATCTTGAAAATGGTATTAATATACCAAAAATGAGCATTTTCTTTTCTTTTAAAAGCTGTTTGTGAAACACATCACAAACGCACAGCACAACAATTATCGTTAGAAGCTTCCCCAAATGTATAACTCTAATTGCCCAAGATAAGTGTCTCGATGTCTTACGCTTAGATTTCTAGCTTTTTTCTTGCCATGCTAAGGCCTTCGTATTGCGCTGGTATGGGTCAGGAAACAAACAAAACCAAAAAAAACATCAATAAAAAAAAAGAAAGATTTATTTGAAATGCTGTTTGAAGGACCAAAAGGTTATTTTTCATGACAAATTAGCATCTTTGTTAATTTTTCCCTCTTTTGTTCTGCCTCATTTTTACTCTTACTTTCCTCTCCATCATATTTTATTTCTCTTTACTTCTCTCTCTCTCTCTCTCTCTCTCTCTCTCTCTCTCTCTCTCTCTCTCTCTCTCTCTCTCTCACTCTCTCCTCCACACACACAGCGTAGCAGTAACCGTTAGCTGGGTGCACAGCCATTGACCGGGCGGCATCGTTTTGATCAGCAGTTAATGACACTTAGCGAAATCGTTTCGCGACAACCAGGCGCTGTTTAGAGTGGAACAGATGTTTCGGCAAAACGTTCATGCGGATTTAATTAGCCATTGATGCTAAGTGTACGAGTTGGAGAGAAACTGCGCAGTTTGAAATATGGCCGCCCTGACACTCGGGCGCTAACGCTAACAGGGACTCGCGACAAGCTGGAGAATGGAAGGGTTGCAGAGGAACAAGGTGATACACCAGATTGCTCAGGCTGTGTGGGAAATGGGAGGGTGAGCGAGCTCGAGTTTAGAGGTGTACATCTGCTTCTAACGGTGTTGTCTATGGGGCCTGTTTAAAATGGAGATGCTATAGATCAGGGGTGCTCACACTTTTATGGCTTGCAAGTCAAAAAAAATCTACCTAAATAAAAAAATATCAAATAGATATACTCTCTCTAAATATATATATGGTGGGGGTTAGGGGTTTGAGTCCTGGTCATGCCGGGCCGCCACTCTTGAGCTCTTAACCCCCAATGTGTGCTTAGTTGTGGGAATGGGGATGAAGTACTCCACCATGGATGGGCCCAAGCCCAGCTGGAAAAGCGAGGCAGGTGGGTTGTTGGGCTAGCAACCCAACACCATAACAAAACTACTATGGAAAAAGCAAGTAAGCCATCAGGCCCCTGCTGCCCAATGTGCCTCATGGTGCAAGAGAAAAAAAAAAAAAAAAATAAATATATATTATATATATATATAAATATATATATATATATTATATATATATATATATATATATATATATATATATATATATATATATATATTATATATATATATATATATTAGTACACTTTATAAATACACAATACAGCATATGTTAGCGTACCCTGCAAAAACAGCATGACATTACATGCATTGTCCAGACAATAGCTGCTGGTAGCCAGCCTCAAGCACACTTCTAAATAATCATCAGTCATGGTGGAACACTAAAAAGGCTTTTCACATTTGGGAAAAGGCTCACTCAAATAAGTGGAGTCACTTAGCTCGCTGGAGTTTTGCAGTAGCTCGCGCATGTTTGGTGACTGCGTGTTAGAAGAGAAGAGCTCTCAGCCTGGCCACCCTGTACGTCAATCAAGTGGCAAATGGGATCAGAAAGATAGATGATAGAATAACATCTAAAATTAAATTTTAATAACGGGCAATCACGGACCCCTTGGTATAAACGATTACTTGCATAATGCCTATTCTAGGTAGCTTTATTGTTCAAAAACGTGTTTTGCAAAAACGTGTCAGAATTCTATACCTGAAAAACTGATCTTTTTTAGATTACTATTAATATATATATATACACACAATGCAAAACAAGCCTTTTGACCCCTTTATGTTAGAAAAAAGATCTATTATTTCTCATCTCTGAAACTTTTGACAGTCTGCTAAATGTCACACAAATCTTTAGACACTGATTTATGCTTTTGTGAGCATCGTCAATGCATGAATCGCTCGAAATCTCCTTACTCGCACACCACTCCATACTCCATCCACTCCGATCTGTCAAACACCTGCTCAGTGCAAGTTTCAGAAGCAACTGATCAAGACTTGAGCCACAGCTGAGGCACTGTTTAACCTCAAATACACACCCCACTGGTGTCCTGCAATCATCCTTTTGTCCTCTCACACCTCCCAACACCTGCTTACACCTCTGATGTCCCACCATATGAGATATTACCGTCTGGAACTGTTTTGAAGGCTTGAAATTGTAAGGAGATTCTGTGCAGATATTATCCACAATATTCACAATTTCTATTTGATCATGAACTCTTACTCTCTGTGTCTGTGTGGAGCATCACATATTCAGCAGATGGGTTTCTTCTTTGTTCTTCTGGACACAACATTGGAAAACATTCAGCTTGTTCTGGAGTACTGTAAATATTTTAATATTCTTGAAATGTTTTATAGATATCAGAAAGAATAGATCTTTCATAGGTAGTCTTGAGTTTGTCATTGTGGGAGTCAGGAGTTTCTTGGTTCTTTCAGTATTATGGTTGAAGAACATGTCTGTTAGTCACACCATCAAATAAATCCTACGCACTTTGGAAAAAGACCACAAGGAAGAACCTATTTTAAGCCTATTCTTGAGGATTTCCTGCTTCATCTCATTACACCATCCATTTAAAACCCACACATCCAATTTCACCACCAATGGCCACCTCACGGTTACCACGTTTCTTGACATCACACCAACGGAGAAACCTCTCACGAAGCAGCCTGATGGCTTGATGTCCAGCTGCAAAATACAGCTGGAGATACATCAGAGCAGAACAAAAAGGATGCCAAATAAGTCATGTTTGAACAAAACACTAGCTTCCAATAACGTCTTCGAAATGATACAGGAAATGAAATCATTTTCTTACGTTATCAGTTATTGCCGGGGTGTTAAAGGGCAGCGACATCAGGGTTCTTTTTTTACATTAAACACCTGTGTGTACTGGCGCGGACGCAGTGAACCTTTATAAAGTGGCAGGCGTAACAGGTGATTGTTTCAACCGCGCGTATAAAAACATTCATAAATGAGAAGCACATTTTTTATGGATTTGACACAAAGCTGTCTGGTGTGTGGAGCCCAAGTGCCATCATCAAACCTACACACACACAAACATGACATCCAGGTCAGGCTGTTGGAAGAATAACAAACTATAAGGTTACTCCACTCCACGCTACCATTGATTCCTGCAAACCCCAATGTGTTTTATCCCCTATATGCATACGGTTCGCCTCTGACGAGCTTCTTCCAGACGTTGAATTAACTTTAACCTCAATCTTCCTGTGTAATGGTGTGTCACATCCTGCCTTTTCCCAGTGTTAACATTTGCATAGAAAAGAGTCACAGCTGTTATTGCTGAACTTCTGTAGGAAAAGAGCTTGTAGGTCAGATTCGGCAAGAGAGCGGAAATAAAACACTTGTTCCCACACACACAAACACACTCATACACACTCATACACACTCACACACACACACACAGACACACACAACACAAAGGTAGCAACAAACAGATGCTTGCATCTGGTGAAAACATTTATATTCATTATTCGCTAAATTAATGACATACGTTTGAGTTCTCTTGAATTCTCAAGAACAAAATTGGTGTTGGTCCAAATCCCTAATATACCTGATATGTCCTAAACTGCTAGAAAAACATCCTGTAATTCACCATATGACCAGAAGTATGGAACATCTTCTTTCAGGCTTCTCCCTTTAGGAGGTGCCACAGCGAATCATCCGTCTCCATACCCCCCTGTCCTCAACATCTGCCTCTTTCAAACCAACTACCTGCATGACTTCCCTCACCACATCCATGACCCTCCTGCTTGGTCTTCCTCTTTTTCTCCTTCCTGGTGTCTCCATCCTCAGCATTCTCCTACTGATATACCCCATATCCCTCCTCTGCACATGTCCAAACCATCTCAATCTCACCTCCCTCACCTTGTCTCCAAACATCCTACATGCGCTGTCCCTCTAATAAACTCATTTCTAATCCTGTCCATGTGGTCCATGTGGTTCTTCTCCAAACACAATTTTATTGGACGTCTGTGGATGCATTAGTATTACATTTTCCTTCGCTTGAACTTTGTGACTCAAATGCGCACGCTGACTGCATCCCAAGGTTCCTCACCTCACCTACATCAGTACCTGACTTTACTATCACCCTTGTGGCTAAATGAATCTCCACAACTATCCACCAGCATGCTGAAAATAATCTAGTGGAACATTTTCCCAGAAGAGTGGAGGATACCATAACTAAAAATAGAGACAAAATATGGAATGAGAAGCACATATTTTATCTTATGCTCAGGTTTCCATAAATGTTTGTCCATAAAATGTAACTGTATTCATAAATTGGTTATACAAGAAGTCATAAACAGTGAACAGAGCGTATTTAAACACTATGGTGAGCAGTTCATTTGTGCAAGAACTGACCACTGACATTGTTCAAATCTTAAACTTCGAACTGATTTTTCTGCCGTGATGTGTTTATTTTGTTCGTCCCGTCACTTTCAATCGGACCTCCGCTGGAAATCAGGATGGGAATCGGGATATGAACGTTCGCCTCGTCACGTATAAAATGCGTTTATTTGCATACAGTTTATGAAGACGGTGTGATTGTCAGTGAAATATAAATGTATAATATCCTGCTGCATGCTAAGCGCTGGGTGGTGAGCTTTAAAGAGCGCTCGACACACATCGGCTCCAACGAGGAGTTTTATGGTGTGTTTGTTGGATTAAATGTGAGGCGAGTCGAGGGCGCATTTCCAGTCAGCTGTGTGCATTTACAGCATGTGTGTGTAGTGTGTTACTATGTGGTGTGTGTACTGCGTATATGATAATGTATATGTCCTTGTGTTAAAGTGTCTGCTCGTGTTTACACTCTGCGTCTCTTTAGCCCGTGACGAGGTGACAGGCCCGGGATTGTAATTCCACTCTCATTTCCTGCCGATGCAGACCGGCGCTGTCGCTCTCCAACCAACGGAGAATGGCTCTGTCAATCACACCTCCATTACCCAGAGGTCTTCTCTCTCAGCCGCTCACGCGTGTTTTTTCTTCTTCTTTGAAAGCACCTTTTTGTGTCGTCGCAGAGGAGCTGTATGGAGGCCACGTGATGTTCGGTTCTCATTGATGGAGTGTCGAACGCTAACACTGTGTCTATACCGTCCTGATTAGTGGAGCAGGTCTGCGTAGTGAAAGACTTTCTACTGAGATTTAAAGAGCTCTTTCTCTTACAGTGTCTCTCTCACACACACACACACACACACACACACACACACACACACACACACACACACACACTAACACACACACTAACACAATTGATTCACATAGCGAATTTACGCCTGTGGTTGTTAGATGAAACGAGTGTCCAGGGTACAGTAACAGGAAACAGGAGATATTTAGAGTTTGAAGATCTTAACGTATGTTAGTGGTGGTGGTAGTGGGGTAACAGATCATCTCTATGGTCATGTGAGGGATTATTAATACCTGAACCTTTTAAATGATTTACTACTTTTTTAAATTATTCTATATCTACCACATAAATATGCCTGGTCAGGTGTTGGTTCTATGTTAGTTTATTTTCTTTCTACATACAGTACACACTATCTATCTATCTATCTATCTATCTATCTATCTATCTATCTATCTATCTATCTATCTATCATTATCATCAATTCACTTCTAAACTTCTTCTGAACTTCTGAAGAATAAAAGTACAGTGATAATAATCCATTATTCTACATTTCCATTTATGGCATTACTCCAGTGGGACAATATTGATCTCATTCATACAACTAAACAGCTCTGGGGTTGAGGACCTTGTTCAGGGGCCCAATTGTGGCAGTTTGGTGTGGCTGGGATTTAAATTTACAACCTTTAGATCCAAAGTCCAATTCCTTAACCGCCAAGCTAAGACCTGCCTGCATCCTGCATATTATCCTCCACTTACACATACGCGATCGCTGCACCATGCAGGAGCACAAAAAATCTGAAAAATGTATGTAACGATGTGTTGGAAATAAGTAATAATCTAAAAGGTCCAACTGACTTTAACTCGTTAGTCTATTGTCTCTAATTTCACAGGAAGAACACGCAATAGGCTCGAGTTTCACAGAAAGAACCATGCAGCAGCGACACCCTAAATACAACCCACAGCTTGTTTCAGTGAAATTGCAGAAACTGTTAAAAAGCTATTTTTGCACAATAATTGCTTAGAAATTTGCCAATATTTCTTTAAACCAGAAAAGAGTCATTTGTCTTGCTACTGAACAAGCGAATCCCTCCGTGGCAGAAACTGTGCAGGATGAGAAAAAGTCGAAATTTTAGCCAACATGTGAACCTCGATCGTCACAAAGAGCATCTGACGGCTTGAATAACTTCCGGACTTCCGCTGTGCTGCATGACTGACTCTCTGTCGCCTAAAAGAAGCCATCTGTCTTTAATAAGGACACATTTTACATTTCAATGCAAGAAAATCCTGTCTTAGTGTATGACCAAGTGCCTGTCATGGTGAAGGGAAAGAAATGAGTTTGTCAAATATCCCTTCTGTAATATCCTCTTTTCTCAATGGACCTCCTTATCTCTCTCTCTCTCTCTCTCTCTCTCTCTCTCTCTCTCTCTCTCTCTCTCTCTCTCTCTCTCTCTCACTCTCTCTCTTTCTCTCTCTATCTCCCCTCCCTATTTCTCTGGAAGCCCCCAGGAGTGATCAATCAATCGTTCCAAGTCAGCTTTGTCCACTTTAATTCATTAAAACTCCTCCGTCAATGCCCTCTAGGCAATACCACTAATGTGATAAGCCACAATGTAGTCTCCCTACACACACACACACACACACACACACACACACCTACTCAGTCATCATCTCATTCAATTCAATTATTTAAAGGGATAATAACTTCGATAATGGTGAATTATCAGGACCATCCCTGTAACACAATTAGAAAACCACCTCCCCCCTGGCGACTCATCACGGCCCTCACGTTGCTTTGAAAATCAACTGCTCTTTAATGTATTATCATAAAATATGCCTATTTATTATAAAGGTTAACATATAGTAACATGTTCAGGCGTCCGAAACACAGTTAATGTTTAAAATGCCAGTATTTGAGCGTTGAAGTCATTATATGGTTGATATAATTTATTATTTAGCCGCACAGGACATGGTTTTATTCTGATGCAGACAGCAGCTCTATTGGGGGCTTTGGGTTAACTAAATATTCATTGCATGGGTCACATGAATATTCAGATATTATAATTAGTCAAATGCATTTTAGGGGAATTATTATTATTATCATTATAATTAATATTTTATTAGTTATTTTTTGTTTCAATTTTATTAATAATTTAAAGTATGGAAATGCTGAAAAATCTACATCTTAATGCTTTATTACATGGAATTAAGATAAAATGTGGCAAAAAACCTTCATTATACAAACAATACAGTTCTGCATTCTGATTGGACAGAAGGTGTTTGGTCATTTCCTAGAACAGCAGCAGTTTTGACTGAAACTCCTGCTCTAGTATGTTAGTTTCAGTTATTTTACCAGGAAATGTATGGAAGAGGGTTTTGACAAAATCTCAGTATATTTTTATTTAAAAAACAAAATGGATTATTATTAATATAAAGAGGTTTTCAGCATTCTGAAAATTTTGTACAACCTGCTCTCCTTACAATTTTGAGATTTTTCTTTGTATTAACATATCCATCAATGTAGTAAAAGAAGAATAATGTGGACAGATGTATGTAGACAACTAACCATTTAATTTTGTTTTTGGGTAATAATTTGTTAAGATGTTTCACAGGATTTTGGAGAAAGCTTAAGAATGAAAGAAAGAGATGGATTGGTGGCTGGATAGATGGATGGAAAAAGAAACTTTGATATAGGGATAAATGACAGACAGACAGACAGACAGACAGACAGACAGACAGACAGACAGACAGATAGATAGATAGATAGATAGATAGATAGATAGATAGATAGATAGATAGATCTTAAACATTTAAGAAAATAAAACAAAAATTAAAAAAAAAACATTTTATGGCCTCAATATTTCTTGGTTCACTTCTGGGTACAGTTTTTGATGAAACTCAGCAAGTATGACATGATGAGATCAGTATCATCGTACTGTATTATAAAACCTCAGATTGATCAGATATTGAGATTGCACGAATAAAAAATAAAATAAACAGTCTCTAAATTGGTGGCATTTGTCTTAACCATGTGATCAGAAAGATCAGAAGATCAGATGCACGACATAATATCAATGCTAATCCAAACACGCAAAATAAGCCAACATGGTGACAAACATCTGCCTGTTCCATACACACACACAATCCATTGTTTCACAGGACAGATTTAAAGGTCAGCATATAAACACTGTTTGGTTTTAAAGCATGCCTTGTTTGCGAGGTGTCTGCGCCGAAGTCGCGGCCGAAGATAGCTTTCAGTATGCTGCGGATGGAATCGGAGGCATGAGCATGGCAGTAAGTCTCCTGTAAATCTCCAAAAGATGAGATATGAACGGAGTTTGCGATGAAAGCCTGGTTCAATCTGACAGGGCTGAATCTCGCCACAAGCTCTGATTTTTTTGTGCTAGTTTTTATCCGCAGCAGTTCACATTTCTGTGTCTACAAACAGAATAACTGATCCATCATTTAAATATGCTTTCATGAGCCTAAAAACGCTGTGGGTTTGTACCGCCACGCTGCCGAAATCTCCAGGCTGATTGGTCCGTTCGAGTCATTTTCTGATCATGACGGAGCAATAATGCGAGGAAGTCAGAAGCAGGTGCAGAATGGTGATTAATAGTACAAACAAATGAAAATGAAACTAAACACCAAGAAACAAAGACAAATGAAACTATAACATAAATGAGGATTCGCAAAACCAACATGAATGGATGAGAAATGCAGTACACACACAGGGGCTTGTATCTCAGACATACACCATATGGAAAAAAATTGTGGTTCTTCCTCAGACTGTTCCTATAAAGTTGAAAGCACACAATTGTAAGGAATGTGTTTGGATGTGAACTAGGATTTGGAAATCCAAACCTGGTCCAGCATGCTTTACTGTAGATGGGTCAGAGTGGAAGATCTCCTGCTATAGAGCTCCATCCATGAACACCTTTGGGATGAATGTGAACACGGACTGCACCCCAGGCCTCCTCACCTTCTCACCTACATCACTAACTGACTTTACTGACACCCTTGTGCTTGAATGAGCCAAAATCTCCTCATACACCCTCCATAATCTAGTGGAACATCTACCCAAAAGAGTGGCAATATCGTTTGCTGTAACCTTCTATCCAACTTTCTTTTTCAATCTATCTATCTATCTATCTATCTATCTATCTATCTATCTATCTATCTATCTATCTATCTATCTATCTATCTATCTATCTATCTGTCCGTCTGTCCGTCTGTCTGTCTATCTATCTATCTATCTATCTATCTATCTGTCTGTCTGTCTGTCTGTCTGTCTGTCTGTCTGTCTGTCTGTCTGTCTATCTATCTATCTATCTATCTATCTATCTATCTATCTATCTATTTATCTGTCTATACTTCTATCCAACTTTCTTTTTCTATCTATCTATCTATCTATCTATCTATCTATCTATCTATCTATCTATCTATCTATCTATCTATCTATTATCTGTCTATACTTCTATCCAACTTTCTTTTTCTATCTATCTATCTATCTATCTATCTATCTATCTATCTATCTATCTATCTATCTATCTATCTATCTATCTATTTATCTGTCTATACTTCTATCCAACTTTCTTTTTCTATCTATCTATCTATCTATCTATCTATCTATCTATCTATCTATCTATCTATCTATCTATCTATTTATCTGTCTATACTTCTATCCAACTTTCTTTTTCTATCTATCTATCTATCTATCTATCTATCTATCTATCTATCTATCTATCTATCTATCTATCTATCTATCTATCTATCTATCTATCTATCTATCTAATTTTCTTTTTCTTTCTTTCTTTCTTTCTTTCTTTCTTTCTTTCTTTCTTTCTTTCTTTCTTTCTTTCTTTCTCTCTCTCATTGTTAAGGTGTCACACATGCATCGTTGTCACTGCAAACTCAGTCACTGCAAAATCCAGAAAGCAAGTTGTGATTGATGATAAACTGACCCTGTTTAGTCGCCATTCTATTTTCTTCTTTTTAATTTTCACTCTCTCCATGAGCTCCATCCTCAACTTCAGCTTCTCCTCTTCCTTCCTTCCTTTCTTCTTCTTTCTTTTTTTTTTTTTTTTTTGACAGGAAAATGTTTCACTCTTTTTCATGAATGACACGTCTGTAATTTGGACACCATGCTATTTATCTCAGCTGCACCATTTGCTAAAATGTTTAAAATTTTCTTTAGAAAGTCAAATGCTAAAAAGTGTTGGAGGTGGAAAGGCTTCATGATGGTGCCAGGCGGTCATTACCATCATAATCTTGTCATTTATTCAAACACATTTCACTCTTTTTTTTTTTGTTGTTTTGTTTGCCGAGACGTCTCAAAAGATTTCCAGCTGAACTCTTCAGTCCTCCTAATAATTTTCAAGCTCAGAGTAAACGGTAAAAAAAAAAAAAAAAAAAAGCAGGAACAGGAAATTAACATGGATATTGCTTTTCTGAATAAGATTTACTGGCTTGAGATTATAGAATCCACATTTGTATCACTTTGATTTCTTCATTATTGCTTTCATTTCTCAGACTTATCTTCATCCAAATTTTCTATATTTTGTTTTTATTTGGCATTGCTGCATTGTCAAAAGAAACCCTTAATCATTAAACTCGGGTCTTTCTGCTAGAACGCTTTGAGTACAGTCGTGTTTTTCAGGGTGTTCTCACAAACGTCCACTTTTTTATTCTTTTAAAACTTCAAGCACAGAAAACTCATTCATCAACATGCTCAGAAACGTTTTTTTGGGGGAAGATCGTTTTTTGCACACGCATTCCACACTGTTAAGTAGAGAAACACCCAATAAATCACCTATATATATATATACACACACACACACTCACACACACAAATCAGGCATCTTTGTGACGTCTAGACGTCTGGGACAGAGCATCTCCAAAACTGCAGCTCTGGTGGCCTGATTCAAAGGAAGGAATTGTGGAGACCCTACGACGTGACATTGATGCACGTGAGGAGTGAAGGCTGGCTTTTGTGGTCCGATTCAAAAGACAAGCTCCTGTAGCTCAAACTGCTAAGAAAGTTCATGCTGTTGATGCTCGACAGGTCACAAATGTTTTGGCAGCAAAATATATATATTATATATATATATATATATATCCCGCTCCAAATGGATATGCTTAAGTGTACTACATATATACTCCTAGACATCTGATGATATATTTCGATATAAAAAACCCAATTATGTTCTTTTTTCCAAACTTGGTCCCTGAAAGATCTTCCACACAAATCCTTGTAAACAATATATTCATAGAGGTGGCTTTTTGCACAGAAGAATTGTAATGTTGGAACAGTTTCTGGGCTCCGAGTTCAAATTTAAAACAAAATACAAACCCTATGAGGTCCGAAGGCAACACCTATACGATTGTGTGCCTCCAACTTTGGAGAAGATCCATATGGTTGAAAAAGTGTCCAAATACTTTTTTTTTTCATGTAGGGTAAGTGTGCAGAAAATGGTGCCACACAAATCCTTTGGTCATTTAATGAAACAGCTCTCAGAAAGTAACCCTACACCTACGCATGAGGCGAAACCAGCGTAAATAGTGCAGGCAGTGGTTCACTATACGAGTCAAATTACACATTTACGCTGCATTCATCGTGCCTCAGAAATGGTAATAAGCAAGTATGAAAGCAAAAGAGAAAATGCATCAACAAATAGGTGTGTTTTGTTTCCCGGTTATTGAATGTAAAGCTTGTAAAAAAAACCTTAACCACGTTAATACAGTGCCCTCCACAATTATTGGCACCCCTGTTTAAGATGTGGTCATGGACTTCTAAAAATTCTCCTTTTTTTTAAAACAACATAGAACCCAAATGCAAAAAAAGAGAAAAATCCAACCTTTCATTTAAGTACATTACTTTGGTGGTAAAAAAATCACACATTTAGAAAAAAAAAAAAAAAACTTGAAATCATGTGTGCCACAATTATTGGCACCCCTGATGTTAATACTTTGTACAACCTCCTTTTGCCAACAAGACAGCACTTAATCTCCTCCTATAACATTTCACAAGATTGGAGAACACAGAGAGAGGGATTTTTGACCATTCTTCTTTCTAGATCATCCAGTGTCCTGGGTCCTCTCTTATGCACTCTTCTCTTTAGCTCGCCCCACAGGTTTTTGATTGGGTTGAGGTCTGGGGACTGAGATGGCCATGGGAGGACCTTTAGTTTGTGACTGCTGAACCACTTTTGTGTAGATTTTGCCACATGTTTTGGATCATTATCCTGCTGAAAGACCCAATGACGACCCATCTTCAGCTTTCTGGCAGAGGCCATCAGGTTTTTATTTAAAATATCCTGGTACTTCAAAGCGTTCATAATGCCATGCACCCTAACAAGGTTCCCAGGGCCTTTGGAAGAGAAACAGGCCCACAGCATCACAGATCCTCCACCATACTTCACGGTGGGCATGAGGTGCTTTTCGGCATACTCATTCGCCAGACCCACTTAGAGTGTTTGTTGCCAAAAAGCTCAATCTTAGTCTCATCTGACCAAAGCACACGATCCCAGTTGAAGTCCCAGTACCGCTTAGCAAACTCCAGACATTTACGTTTGTGAGTGTTAGTGAGAAAAGGCTTTTTCCTTGCATGCCTCCCAAACAGCTTGTTGGCATGTAGAGAGCGTCTGATGGTTGTTTTGGAGACTCTGTGACCCCAAGATGCCACTCTTTGATGCAATTCTGTGACGGTGAGCTTGGGAAATTTTTTTACTTCTCTTACCATCCTCCTCACTGTGCGTTGTGGCAAGATAAACTTGGGAGCTCTTTCAGCCTTGTTTGTCACTGTTCCAGTTGTTTTAAACTTCTTAATGATTCCTCTGACTGTAGATACCGGCAAGTTAAGGCGAGTGGCTATTTTCTTGTAGCCATTGCCTGACTTATGAAGGTTGACACACATCTGCCTTACTTGAATGGTGTGTTCTCTTGTCTTTGCCATGTTGACAAATGGGTAAGAGAATTAGGCCTCTGTGTCACGTCATATTTATACCCCAGGGAAACAGGAAATCATGAATTACTAATTAAAAGTCCCTAGATACCATGACCAACCTTAGCAACTACAGAAAAATATATATAAAAAAAAAAAATTAAATTTTTCAGAGGAATTGTTAGGGGTGCCAATAATTGTGGCACACATGATTTCAAGTTTTTTTTTTTTTTCTAAATGTGTGATTTTTTTACCACCAAAGTAATGTACTTAAATGAAAGGTTGGATTTTTCTTTTTTTTGCATTTGGGTTCTATGTTGTTTTAAAAAAATGAGAATTTTTAGAAGTCCATGACCACATCTTAAACAGGGGTGCCAATAATTGTGGAGGGCACTGTACAGCGACGTTACAGAGCCTCTGTGGTTATTGGTTCTGTTTGGTAGAGTACAATAACAAATAGCAACAAGCTAGCCAGAAAACAACAGTGACTAGCTTAGCGATAAGCTAGCCAGTTAACTCTAATCGCAATGATTAACTCTTCATAAAAAAAAAAAAAAAAGGATTACGATTAGGATGATCAATGATATCAATCGAACCAAGTACTGTGTCTGACTATAATCAGATCGAAGTCCAGTGCGGCTCTAAACTCATTAGAAAGCAGAAAAGGGGATTTTACATTTACATGCACAATGCGAGTGGACGAGTTGATTTGACATTTTCATTCTCTAATGCAGCATTACAGCGTGTTTTTTTCTTTTTACAGTCATAAATTTCCAAACCTACGCAAACGTCTGTCTGTTTATTAAATCTTGAAGAACCAACATTCTGGCTTGTCCTGATTTGTTATGTGGCTCATGGCACCATTCATAATGACTGCAGAACTTTTAAAGAGTTTATGCCAGTGTGTTTAACATCTCTATATGTGAAAGAGCTAAACATTCTAGCATTTGAACTGGAAACCTGGCAGGCAGGAATGTTTAAGATCTAATGTAGCATCTAGTGGATGTTTTTTCAGTCCTTACAGATGTCCATAAAGTTATATGCCTCTTTTATTGAACTTTTATTAGGTCATAAATTTACTTAGGTTCATTCATCTTTAGCTTAGCAACAAACAAGCAAAGCATATATACTGTATTGCAGTTATACCACGACAGCTAGTATCAGCTAATTTGGTTTGATCTGAATTACAGTACTTCCAGACTAATCACACCCAAATGTGGCTTTTCCCCAAACTGTTCCTGCAAACTCTAAAGCACATGAATGGTTTGTGTGTGATGTACAAGAACTAGGAAAAGAAAGAAGCCCAAAAAACACCTCCAGCCTGACGTTGCACCTGTGCACTAAGCCAGCTCCACGAAATGGTTTACCCTGGCAGATGTAGAAGAATGTTTGGTAAAGATGACCCTGACCTTCTCAACCTTAACTGATCACCTTTTAGGATGAACTGAAACTCTGAGTCCAACCCAGGCCTTCTCAGCTGACAAAAGTCAAAAGTCTTGAAAACTCTTTCCAGATGTGTAGAGCTTTTTACAAGGTGGTATCAAGACTAACGTTGCTGCTATTCTGTACACGTGCGTTACCACGTTTGCGATTCCATTGCGGACAGTGAGTTCGACATACGGCGACGCTGCAACGAGTCGTCCGAGGTGTTTTGAGCGACATGCAGTGAAGAACATCACTGGAAGACGAGGAGAGATCAGGAAGACCTTCAACGAGCTCAATGATGCTTTGGGTCGTATAGTGTTTATTAGTGTCATTTCATTGGATCTACTTGAGGGCACTTAAATTAGGGTATAAATTAGAGAACTTTGATTAGGACATCTATACTTTTGATTAGAGTTCTTCAACTGATCCACTCACATTGAGATGATTTACATTTATAATCTGCAAATTCGGTGTCTTTACGCCTCGGTTTCGACTGCTGCACACACCCTAAAGTTTTTTCCACTCCCTAAAAACAGCACATCCCCGAAACATTTTTTGTTTCAGTGGATAATCTGACCTGGATACACTAGATTTGTACCTAAGAGCTGCTGATGTAATCAGGTTTTATCCTTATGTTGACTCAAGCAGTTTCTTTTCTCACTGCTGTTGTCTCTGGGTTGTTCATTAGGGATCTTATGCTGCAATCTATTGTACTCAGAACCCGGAAAAACCCTGATCTCCGACATGCCGAAGTGCGACGGAATGATGACTTAAAGCAAAAAAATCTCCAGTGAGTCGGAACTCTCTGAAATAATCACACCTGATGTTCTCAACACAACGGAGCTCAAATAATCGCTTTCCCACCAACACAAAACTTCACTTGAATACACAAATGAATTTTGCATTCTGACAAATCCATACAATGTAGGGTCGAAAGAAACAACTTCCTCCTCTTTTTCTACCACCAAGTTGTAGGTCCTTCATTATATAAGACGTCTCTGGATGTGGTCAAATAAATGTTTTTCCTTTACTTGAACTAAGAGACCCAAACATGTTCCAGGATAACAATGCTCCTCTGCACAAAGCCAGTTCCATGAACATCTGCTTTACATGGGATCGAGTAGAAGATCTTCTACTATAGAGCTCCAACCCTATTGAACTGATGAATGCGAATGCTGACTGCACCCCAGGCCTCCTCACCTACATCAGTACCTGACTTCTAAAATCTAGTGGAACATTTTCCCAGAAGAGTGGAGGACATTATAAGAGCAAATGGGGACTAAATGTGAAATGGGACGACCAAGTGTCCACAACATTTTTTAATTTTTATGTTAATACCTATTGTTTAAATTGAATTATTACAGAAGCTAATTATTCATCTCGAGCGGCTCGTGTTTGTGGATGATGGTGAAGGTAAAAACAGCTTTTTTTCTGCATCACATTATCACACACAGAGAAATGAGAAGAAGGGAAGACTCCTAATTTTCCTCTTCTTCCTCCTCATTTCTCTGGACAGGAATGTCATTAGGATTCTGCCCAGGTCTTTTTCCCCCTGACTGCCTTTGACTTTCTGTTTATAGTTTCACCACAACACTAATTTAATCTCTAACCTACATATAGGCTCGCCAAGTCGTGTGTGTGTGTGTGTGTGTGTGTGTGTGTGTGTGTGTGTGTGTGTGTGTGTGTGAGAGAGAGAAGATGTGTAGATGTGTGCATGCATGTGTCTATGTGAAAATCATGTAATCATTTGTATGCTGTGTGTGTGTGTGTGTGTGTGTGTGTGTGTGTGTGTGTGTGTGTGTGTGTGTGTGTGTGTGTGTGTGTGTGTGAGTGTGTTCACGCATGTGAGCCATGTATTAATTTGCATGCTCAAATATTTATTGCACGAAGGTCTGATGCCTGGTATGTGTGTGCGCGCGTGTGTTGTGTGTGTGTGTGTGTGTGTGTGTGTGTGTGTGTGTGTGTGTGTGTGTCCTCTGGGATAAAGTAGTGGTATTCAGAGGCTCTTATTAAAATGCAAGTCCTGACCTCTGTGGAAAGTGTTTAAAAAAGAAAGAAAGAGAGAGAGAGAGAGAGAGCAAGAGGCAGAGAGTGAGAAAAAGGGAGGGAGGGAGGGAGGGAGGGAGGAGGGATGGAGTAAAAGAGAAAGAGAGGGACAGATAGACAAAGATGGAAGAAGAAACAATAAGTAAGACAGACTGTGAGAAAGACAGATAAAGAGACAAACATGCAGACAGACAGAGGAATTATGGATACACATGGATTGAGGGATAGTTGGACAGATATGAAGGAAGAGAAAAAACAGACAGATCAACAGAGAGATACTGTATTTGCAAAGAAAGAGACAGAGACATTTAAGAGTGAGCGAGACAGAGAAAACTAAGCTTTTGTTCTTGGCTGTAAAAGATCTGATTAGCCTGACTAACTAGAACACACACACACACACACACACACACACACACACACACACACACACACACACACACACACAAAATGCAGTAAAATACAATCTATGGTTATTTACAAGCCCTGAGTCTTTAAACACAGACACAGAATCATTGCTAGCATCCCAAGTATACAGGCTAATCTTTTAATTAGCATTAAATAATTTTTTACATTCACCGTAAGACAAATGATACTGGAAATAACAAGATGTAAAAGCAGCCAACCGAAATCAATCAGCACGCTGAAATAAAGACAGAAATGTTGACATTTCAGTTGTAATGCAAGTTTGCTGAAATTAGCTACAGTAGCAGGCTAAATCACTAGCAAGGATTTATTATTATCTGCTTTCTACAGACTGTGCGATTTCTGACGTTTTATTGGATCAGTCCAAATTACACTGTGCGACGTATGTAGATTGTATAATGATGATGATGATGATGATGACACTTTTTAAACCATAGGCTATAATAATAGAATAAAACATAATCACTATGCAATTGTGCTAGCATTAAATTAAGTGGTTATGAGAATTCCAGCTTCACCAAGATCCCACTCCTGGGCCCCTAAAGAAGGCCCTTAACCATACTACCCATGAGTATAAAATTTTTTCGAGACTATTGGTGTTACTATTGCTATTGTGACCACGTCTGCGATTTCATCACGGACAGCAAGTTAGAACACTGAGCAAACGTGAAATTCTGCGTGAAAATGGGCAAATCTGGCACAGAAACGATTGACATGACGTACGTTTGACATTGACGTTGGTCATCTTTAGTCTGAAAAAATCCTAAAACCAGATATTACACATTACATTTTTGAAAATCTGCCCTGCTTTAAGGTTCTGCGTGACGTGCTAGGATCATGAGAAGGCGAAAATCCATCATAGCACTGAAAAGCAAACATAATAAAACAGCAGTGTTCACCAGAGACAAGATGGATGCAATGGATGCAAGATCAGCTTCAATTTTAACTGCACTCAACTCAACAGTGTAATAAAAGCCACATGCAGCGCCATGTGCTCTCAATCTGTAACATGAAACTATATTTTTATTGGATTTATGGATACAGATTGCTAAAAAGATTTTAATGAATTTACTTTAACAGCAGATCTGACAGTAGTGCAGCTATAAATACGGTTTGTATGAATGCATTTGTTGTAATACGTATATTTTCTAGAGCAACAGCTCATTTACATTATGGGGAGATCAGTAAAGTTTTCTGTAGGGACAATTATGGCAGGAATCTTTGGCGTCAGTAAGTGACGAGTCATCACAAAGAGCGATTTGTTCATTTTCTTGTGCAAAACTGTTCATAGTATTACTTCATCTTCATGGTTCTTTAGTGGAACCCTCTGTGATAATGTCATGTATCTCCAGGCTGTTTACATGAAGGCATATGAATCTGTGAATCAACTAAATTCTGCCATGTTCTTGTAGGAGTGAAAATAAATAGTCAAAGATTCGATGCTACAATAGAAGGAGCCTGATTTGACTACCAATCTCACAGTCGAATCTTCTCTGAGATGTTATGAAACGAGGATCGTACCATTTCGGTTATATGGGGGTGTCTGGTTTTACATAGAACTACCGGTTTGCTTTTAAAAAGTTAATATGCTAATTATTATGATAATGTTGTAATGTTATGTTAATGCTTTTAATAAACTGTTTTTTGTAACAGACTGAAGTTTCATTTTTCATGATTTGTGACCAACACAAGTGCATGTTGGTGGCAGGGATTAAAATATTTAACAATGTCTGGAGACTCTGTAGAGGTGCTGTATATTCTGTTCTCATTTCATTCAGCACATATATTTTTAGTTGTTTCTCAGTGCATCGTTGTTGCGCTGGACATATGAACTGCAACTCCTGTCTGCAGTGTGGCTTTTCTGCACTTATTTACTAGTTAGATGTTCTGCACATCATGGCTTTAAAACGTTAAGAGAAAAACACGAATCGTTTGTAAGCGACCCATCATGTCATTATTTACTGAAAAAATATTTCATAGGGTTGTACCAGGATCTACTTGAAGAAATGTATTTTGGACGCAAGAGTGGATTTCAGGGACAACAAAAAGGACAAAAAAAGCGAGTGTATTATTTCTGAGTCACTTTGTTGGAGCAGTTCCATATATACCTCATAAATTATTGCTAAACTGTTCATGGCAATTGTAGCCCAAAGCCAATGTAGCAAACTGTTTGTATTAATTCCAGTCTAAATCCATCTTCATGGTTCTGAACCATCCGCAGTAATCTCATGTATCTTTAGGCTGTTCGTTTTCAGCAGCTAGAGTGGTTTCCAGTTCCAATGATCATTTAGGAAACCTTGCTCTCTCTCTCTCTCTCTCTGAAAGAGGGAACCATTGCGAGCCTTTGCTTTAGTGAACCTATAACTTAGTGTAGGATTTAAAGGTACATGAAGTCCTGGATTATACACGCTGCTGCCATACATACGTGTACACCAAATGGCTGTTGTATATTCCCTTGAGAGTACAAATTCCAGCAATCTTATGGATTTAAATCCTCAACTTCCAGGCAACATGACAAAACAATAGACAGCTACGCCACTGCGGATGTCAGTTTATATTTTTTTTCCTAGGCATCAGGTGCATTTTTTCCACCTGAAAAACGTTTCCTTCATGACGCCCCTGAACTCTCTGATAATGAAACGCCTCGTTGTTTCACGTTCCCATGCTCACCGCTCTGAATAGCGTTCCGTGCAGCTCCGTGTTCTGGTTTTTCATCAAAAACGCTCATTGACTGATCAGTGTCTTAGCAACGAAATCCAAAGGAGAAGAACAATACGAGATAAAACGACGTGGGCGAAGTCTCTCCGCGGCTCAAACAGGTGCGTTACGACGGCCCATCGGCGACCTCGAAGCACAAACCAGAAGAACGTAAGAAACACCCACAGATATTCGGCTCCAGCGGCACCTGGGGAGCACAAGAGACTTTCCCTCATCGCTGCAGGCGTTTGTTATGACCTTCAAATTCTTTGTAGGAGAGATAATCAGCTTCATGTAGCATGGACAGAGGGCGTTACTGGCTGGAAGCGTTTTTCTTTCACGCGGTTGTTTTTTGCAATATAATGTGCTGTCGGTGCTGGAGGTCTGGATGCTAAGATCATCAGAACCTAGTGGAGAATAGTCAGCAGTAAGAGCCAGAGTTCTAGAAGCATCTCTAGACAGTGTGCAAGAGATAAACAGCGTCCAGAAGATCTGAAGAAGTGTCAGATATGAGAAAGAATGGATGGATGGATGGATAAATGGATGGATGGATGGATGGATGGATAGATAGATAGATAGATAGATAGATAGATAGATAGATAGATAGATAGATAGATAGATAGATAGATAGATAGATAGATAGATAGAAGTTAAAAAGTATATGGGGGAAAAAAACTTTATTACCCTAGAAAAAGCACTTAAAAGCAGATCTAACTAACTTTTGTTCACAAAGAATTAAGGTAGACTCATTTGCATTAAAAAGCACAGGTTCTAAAAATATTTCAATGAAGAATATACACAAGTTTGTACTGCAAAGTAACGTTTATATATATATATATATATATATATATATATATATATATATATATATATATATATATAATTATTGTGTAGTAATATAACACCTGTTAGTGGGATTCATTAGGCAGCAAGTGAACTTTTTTCCTCAAAGTTTAAAGCAGGAAAAATGGGCAAGCATAAAATTTTAGCAGGTTTGATAAGGACCAAATTGTGACGTCTGGGTCAGAGCATCTCCAAAACTGCAGCTTTTGTGGGATTTTTCCGATCTGCAGTGGTCAGTATCTATCAAAAGTGCTCCAAGGAAGGAACAGTGGTGAACAAGCGAGTATGAAGTACGACACACCATGACGCCTTAGATCTGCTTTATCTTCACTGTGCTTTCAAGCTCGTTAGGAGCACATAATTGGGATGTAAATGACATATTATGCAAGATTCCCGCTTAGCTAAATAGCTCCTTTTATCCCATCATGATACATTTACGACTCCCACCTTTGCAAAGGAAGAGGAAATAAAAAAACAGAGTGAGGTGACCTGAAGCTGAATTTAGTGGTAGTGGAGACTGAACACAGGAGGAAATTCCAAAAGTTACATCATCCAAACCGAGCTCGCATGATCTCTGATGTCTCTACACACGTCTGGGTCAGTGTAAAAAATGGCTTTCTTTTTTCTAATATTTTGTGTGGTTTATTTTTTATTTTTTACAGTTTATCACAAAACTCTATTAAACACAAAGAACACAGGGCAGCGGGTCAACAAATGACTAGACAATTATATAAAATAGCTACTAAAACATTTTGCGTATCACATCCTGACTTTGTTGTCTCTGTTTTTGTTCGTCGTGTCAAATCCTAGACGATATAATACGCTATGATGATGTGCTTGGGCTCTTTTCAGCGGGTCACATCTACGAAAATAAATAATGCAACCCAAACCACATGGCGTGTTTAATTCAGTCGCTGCAGTCGAATCGATTCAGAGTTTACTTGAAAGCTAATCAGGCACACCTGCTGTCTGGACAACACCCCAGGGACTCGTTCAAGAGTTTGTCATTGTTTTGTGCGGAGGACATCGTGCGATTTTAATTGTCCTTTGCGAAAGCAGCTTGATAGACTGTACGAACACGATCGCCATTTCCCACCGTATCATCTCAGTTGTCATAATGTCAGACTGTACAACAATCAGAACCTGATGCACACAAGATGAAGACTTGTCCAAAGTTTTACGTCAGACAAGCCTTCTCTCGCTGACGTTAGCTAGCAGCAAACAAAAACAAGGTACGTTCATTGGTTCATGACAGGCCTCGGTAGTAAAAACGGCATTTAAACTCAATAACTCAAAAAGTTTATTTTTCTTGTCCTAGTGTCCACTTTGTACATTTTCAATGAGCTGATTATAAGTCGTCCCGCTAATTGTGTCATCAGGTTCGGCGCTTCTGTTGGTTCTTGATGGTCCTGGTAGGAGAAGTCACACTGCAGCAAAGAGTCTGGAATCTTCTGACTGGCAGAATTTTATCGAAGGAAACTATCACAAGGCTGTCGGTGAACAAACCAGCAAGTAAAGACTGCAGATTTTAGCCTCTGATTATTGGAACCTTGAAGGATTTTCCAAATTTAGCTTAGACAACCAAATCGTGGTCTCGGGAGTAAAAAAAAAAAAAAACACGTCTTAGATTTACATTTAATTGCTTAGAGAAGACCATATAATAGCTATTGTTGAGTATTTTTGTATATTGTTTTTTTTTTTTTGTAGAAAATTATATAAAAAATGTATAAAGGCCACTGTAAACAGTGTATTCACTTATAATTTTAGCAGAAAGGTTAATTTTTAGGAAACTTCGAGAGCTCCTACGTCCGTGTGTGCCACCACCTTTCTCGAGCTTTCCCTCCAAACGGACAAAAAAAAGAAACATATCACACACGTTGTGATAACAAGAACAAGAAGATCAATAAGAGAAACCTGACGTACTACATCCGGGTGAAGGCATCTACATGAGAGCAATGAATCCCACCGTCCTCAATTCTCGACTGATTCAACGAACGAACATTATACCAAAGGCTAGCACGGTGCCTAGCTTCAGAACGATCGCTCTCATCTCTTCGGCACATCTGAGGCTCCTACAGCTCTGTGAGATGAATTTCAACGAGCTGCCTACTGAACATTAATCAACGTTTTTTTTTTTCACATCGCCTCGCCGACTCACGGCACTCTGCTCTACATGCTCGCGTTAGTTCTCAGCTAGAGCACGGCTTCATTTTCCCACTTTACAACATTCTATCCTGCAACCGTCTCCTCCCAGAGGCCTCCTCTATTGTTCTTGTTCGTTTTTTTTTTTAAATATATAAAATATATATATATATATATATATATATATATATATATATATAATATATATATATATTATATATAAAACCGTTTCTCTGTGAGCCAAGAAGGAGAAAGTTTGGAAAATTACAGCTTTGCAGGTTCACTGTTTCTCCTGCCTCCTACACAGCGAGCGCAGCAGGCGAAACATCTCCAATTGTTGCTGCTGTAAAATAAAAAGAACAACAGCGCAATCATTAGCGCATCTGATTTTAGACATCTTGAGTTCGCTGAAGCCCATCTGTATCTTCTTACGCTTTCACACAGGAGCCGAACGTTTCCGGAAAGTTATATTGAAAACTTGGGCACACATGCTGAGCTCGCGGATATCCCTTTCTTAGTATCCGAGTAAAACACAAAGCACAATATTAGCACTCTACCGGCTAAGCTTTTGTTACTACTTTGTTTCCAGGATTTAGATCCGCATTCGGCTGTCGAACAAAAAAAAAAAGAAAGAAAGAAAAGAAAGAGATGCGTCTCGTTGTGTCGTATTTTTACGCTCCGGCTGCACCAGGCATTCCAATTCTTCACATTTATCCATTTGGCAGACACTTTTATCCGAACGATTTACAAGTACGGCAGAATCGCATCCAAATGCAGAGCTGTTATTAGAGCTGACAGTGATACAAGAGCTGCAGGACTGAATTTCCAACCGAAATAACTGCAGGAACAAAAGAGGACTGAAACTAAACATGGCTGCAGTCAGCACTTCTGCAATGAAGTGTGTTTTAATCGGATGCGGGTGCCTTGCTAGTCAGATAATTGGACGGAAAATTCCTTTTGTAGCAATAAAACATCACAGAGCATGCCGTTATGAGAAAATAATCAACAAACCAGTGGTGCTATGTTGCGTAGTTACTGTTACTGTAACAGCATACTGAGAAGTGGTTTCTTTTTTGCCAACAATTGCAATTTTTTGTTCATTTTGTCAAATTAATTTATTTTTAATTAATTTTATTATTTATTTTATGCAAAATCTATGTATTATGAATTATTATATTATATTATATTTTTTATTTCACACTTTT